>OY720676.1:92741780-93341780 GCA_963170755.1 Amphimallon solstitiale | reverse complement strand
CATTAAGATGTGATCATAGAAGCACTTCGTATCTTTTCATTATTTTTTAAGAAATAGGTTATAGGTATAATATTTTGTAGATCAATTACGATTAATTGTTATACACTAGGTTAACAGACATACATAACTGTTTATTTAATATACTAGTAAAGCAAGAAGTAAATAATTAAATTAAAATGCGTATTTATACTTTTTAAAGATATTTTTCTTTCAAATCCTTATTACAGATTTACATATTAGATCAATTTTTATATTTTTTAAAATATAGGAGTGGGTATTGTTTTGAAAAAAAACCAGGAATAACTTTTCAAAGAAAAATTACAATTGTTAAATCACAATAACATGCCTTAAGAATTGCTTTCTGAACACTTGAATACAAATTTTGTTAAACGTAACCGGGAATAAAATCAATCATGACAAAAAGAGATGTAAATTGATTGGGAATGTTCAAGGGCTAAATGGCCACGGTTATATATGCACTATACAACATTCTTAAGCGCACTGATGATTATGTGTGGACGTGGAAAGTGATGTTGGAGATTTTTATGGAAGGCTTTCATTTTTTAAATAAAATTGAAATTGCGGGGATTCTTCTTCTGATTGAACAATACAGTATATATGTCGCAAACGGGTACAGACGGCTCCACGTGTGAATTGTATAAGTGTCAAGAAGAAAGAGATGTAGATTTTTCAAGGGTATGCAGTAGCAAAGGCAAACAACTTTGGTAATAGTTTCAATGAGCAGAGAGCTCGGATATCGGTTCTTCTCCCACCTAGTTATCTAAGAGTAATAGCTAATAATTTGAAATTTCTAACACTCAACCGACGTAGAGGTGAAGTAAAAAAAGAACTTGCTACACAGGTTATGGTGAGACATATGCCTTTTCAGAATAGGAGGTACTGTACCATTAAGTAAGTGTAACCTAGTTATGGAGGGGTATATTGCTTTCATAAAATATACATGATTTGCTAATTGTAATAAAAGAATAGTAGTTATTGGCCTGGTCTACTCCGACGAAAAAACAAAAACCAACCGTAATTTCATCATTAGTTAAAGACATTTTGATATTTACCAAATGTGTATGTATGTATATGTTTTAAAACACAGCAGTTTAGAGCTTAAATAGCTTGACTTTCTAAGGTATTCAATAAACAGTTTCTGATGTTATCATTATGATGATAACGTCTTAACCTAGTGTTTTACATGCAACTAAAGGCGCTAGATACAGTAGAGTCTTTGCGTCTTAATATTTACATGACTACTTCCAAAAATATTGTCAGGTCTTTTAAACTAAGTAAAAAATTGACATCAAAAATACCATAGTGTAGTCGTTTCAAGGTTACTTGGTGTTCAATTTTTCGTCTAACTATCGAAAAAAGTATTATAAGAGTCGAATACTGCTAAAAGTGTTCTCAATTAAGTTATTGAGTGAAAATTAAAATGCAATTTTAAATTAAAATTAAGCAAATTTCATATGGAAGACTTATGTGTGTCTACAATTGTAATCAATAACTTATAACAACACTGACGAGGCTTTCGAAAAAGATATATTTGAATGATTATTTTACATTGCTACATAAATCTCTGTTTCAGTGAAAATATGATTCAAAATAGATATTACTATCTATAAATATGGATCGAAAACATAGTTTTTATTACGGTAGATAACGAAGCCAGGACAGTTCACAAATAAAAACAAAATATTAAAACAATCACTCCATTCAGTTCGGAAGCAACTAGATACCTATACAATGTATGTATGTATGTACAACATCTCTATCTTTGACAGGCATATTTTTACAAATATGTATTTATTTAATTTCTTTTTGGAAACATAATGAAGTTATTGTAGGCTCTTAAGTATTTTATTCTGATATATATTAGTTCTTATATGCTTACATTAGTCTAGCAAAAATGTATGCCTGTCAGATGCTAGATCAGCAATATTTTATCGTAATCCATATACCTATATTTAGTCTTTATAAACTAAATTTTGTAAGTTTTGTTAAAAATTTTAAACTAGTGTATGATATTTGCATGTTTGTTGCTAAGGCATCTGCTGTTGTATAGATATTAATAAAATAATACAGCCTACTGAATTATAACAAATACTAAAGCAATGATAAGAGCTTCAATATCCAACACTACCCCTGACATAACAAAACAGAAAGCTAAATATCAGGGCAATCTCTAATGTTCTTAAATGTCTGATATAATAATATTTGACCGATTCAGAGTCATATATACAAAAAGAAATTGTGACCAAATAGGATAGAAAAATATTTACTATAAAAAGGGTTCCATTTGGATAATCTGCAACGTATATAAATCTACGTAACTATAAAGTACATGCTACTATGAAGTATACATCCAGTTTAAATCACGCATGCGATTTATTAAAAAAAAAAACTTGTATTCAAAATATGCGATCTACTTTCCATGTAGGCCGTAAATTAGTAAAGCAGTCATATTTGACTTTTATTTTAATTGCTGTTATTCTTCTTTTATTTAACATCACTTCTTATTAGTAACAAATAACGAAATGAAAAATTCTTCATTAGAAAAATAAAGTAAAATAAAGTGGTAATATATGTATAAGTGCCCGGTGTGAGAAAAATTAAGGTAAGAACTGAAGTGGATTTTGCACTAAAAACAAATATTTTCAAATAGTATTGCATCTTTTATTAACCACTAAATGTTGAGACTTTAGTTATATGACATATGCAATTAATAAAACAAGACATATGCGAACATTCCAAGAATTAAAGAGAAATATTCAAAAGTTGTTAAAATGTGTATAATGTACATACATTTCAGTTAAAAAAAATTGCAAAATGAATTATTAAATTTTTATTATTATTAATTATTAAAAAAAATGAGTGTTAATATTCGTATTTTCCAATTAGACATACGGAAGGTAACATGCTAAAAACACCACTTTCTTATTATATAGGTATCTAGTCATCTCATTTTAGTATTAAGTTATAATCCTTTGTAATTCAGGGCTGTATAATGGCAAAGTAAAATAAATATCATAATATAATCCTTAAATCATATAGAATTTTAATCAGTTACCTAACCAACAATAAACGGCAATAAAAATAATAAAAGTGATATTGAGTCGAAGTTTATGTATATTACATGTACGTACAGTAACACAGACCAAGTCCTGACCGCCGGTAGTAGTCCTCGAGCTATAAGTCGCGCAGATTTACAGGTCAGTGTGTGACAGGAAGTATTCGGAAAAAAGAAATGTAATCTACTGAAAAGAGGTAGATATATAGGAAATATATTGCACTTCGATGTGTAACGCTTGACAATTTTTCCAGACTGCTCGTGCTTATCTAATATTATAAGAATCCACTGCGCATCTTGTGGGAAGGGCATCTCACCGGTCTGGTCTCAATCTGCGAACTGTATGTATGTATTGGTATAATGTATAAAATGGTTGATGAATTGCTTTTTTCTAACATAATTTTTAGTATTGCTTGTGTTTTCATCATATATTGAGTGAAATAAATTAACACATTGTCTCAGATTGCATGTGTAAACTTGTTTTACTATCTGCTTTTTGCAATACCTCCGATTGTATGGGTAATTGTGAGGAATCGATGACAATTGAAGGTCTCTGTGGAACCTGTTGATCCACAAGTGGAACTAACTCATTTGTAGTTTGAGATTCAGAGGAGTCTTGCCTTTGAGAAGTAGTGTCAGGAGCTGAACCTGGACAGGAAGGTATTAATAAGTCGTCTATAATATTATAGTTGTGTTGTGCTGAAATTGGGATAAAAATACCTAACGGATATTCTATCGGGGAGGTTGAATCATCTTCAATGGCCGTTGATCTTCTCAATAGCCTAGGGCTGCGATATTCTCTTGCCTCGTGAAGAACTGTAAGAAATAGAGGATTAGGATTAGGCTGCCCTTCTTCTTGATCTTCATCATATCTTCTCTGAATTAGGTTCTCCATAAGCATATAATCATTTTCTTCAGCATCACGTAAATGTTCCTTCTCGATAAACAGTGCCATCTCTGGATTTGACATTTCTGAAGCACACCGTCTTCTTGTACCTAAATATACAAGAGTAAAAATTAGCTTCTTAAATCCTAAATTGTAAATACAACAATAAGAAGGTAGGAATGTTTGATAAAGTGTTCTTGAATATAGGACAAGCTCATTGAATCTGTATATGCAGGGCTTATTACATGAACTAAAGTAAAATTTATGCTTATTAATATATATTCATTAAATATCGAATTAGATTTGACAATTTACCAAGTAAAAATGTTCTTCTTAAATATTAACCAGTAAAATAAATTTAAGAGAATGATAACGGGCCCTCGAAATTGATGGACATGATTTTAATACTTAATGACTAACTAGATTTAAGTCTCGGTAAATATTCGAACTAATTCATCAGTTCCACCATCCGAGGATCGTCACTTTCAATCAGTCCCGTATCGTTTGTTTATTCTTGGCTGATTACTCAGTTTTGTTGTATGTGCTTTATTATCTCAGTTATTCATGATTTGTGCTTCTTGTAAATTAAATTTCGTAAGTTTTACTTAACCCCTCCTTCTCCATCTATTTATAATTAATTTATTTTTAATTTTCGCTGTTATCCTTGGCATTATTCTTAGTTCCACCAATAATTATGTTTTCATCATTTGTAAAGACGTTTAATATTGTGAAGAGGAAAAAACAAAAAGGTCATAATCCCCCCTCCACGGTGATAAAAATTACTCAAGTTAATGCTATCAGTCGATAAGTGTATCAAAAGTATTTGCATAAAATTGTTTAATAATAATATAGAAGAACTTCTATACAGACACCTGAATGACACGGATAAGTAAATAACACTTTACTGTTGATGCAAAAAATATCTACATGTATATTTAAATGGCATGTGAGTGAGAAATAAAATAAATTTATTATATTCAGTGAGTAACACTGTATTAATATTAAATATTTTGCGAGCTTAGATGAGACTTATGCCCATTCGTATTAATTTTGAGTATGATTAAACTAGCAGCACGTAATAACCACATAGAGTTGTGATACAGAAGGTTTATTATGTTAAGCGATTGAAAAGTAACATCAGGTACTGGCTAGAGGACTATTAAAAAAATCAAAAACCAATATATTCAGTTAACTGAATCAAAGAGCAAAATGAATGGACAGATTAAAAACTAGAAACTAGTTAGTAGTAATTTTTCTTAGAGTTTCTTAAATTTATTTCAAGTTCATATCACATAATAGCTTATAATTTAACTGATATCTAGTTAACCTTGACCGGTTCCGTGGATAAAGAAAATATTGCGATACCATAGCAAAGAAACATAATCCATTAGAAGTGTCTGTGTAAATCTTCACGTCAAAAAGTCAAACCAATGTTGCGCATTAAAATTTGAAAAAAAGGATGTCGACCGAAATTGTGAAAATCGAAGAATTGGAGTATCGAGCCATCATCTAGTACCTGTATTTGAAGGGGTTAATAGATAAGCAGATTTACAAAGGTATGCTTAATACCCTTGGCGATCAATGTCCATCGCATGCGACAGTGAAAAATTGGATTCTCCGAAAGGGGTAACTATTCCATTCCGATGAACATCGATTGAAACTTAGTTTACTTAATTTAGAATTCTTGTATGCTCATATTTTGCCTATTTAACTTTGATGATTTAATTTACTGTTATCTGTTCCAATACTTAACTTGATTCGTTAATATTCGTACGTTTGGTTTTTCCCCTTTTGCTTAACATTAGAACAACCCTTGTAGATAATAAATTTGTTGTTGTTTGAAATATTTTGGGTTCTGTCTTGTTCTTTTGCTACCTGGGCATTTTTAACTGACTTTCCCCTTGATTAAAGTTCTTTTGGGATGAGGCATATTACATAATAGGGGTGGCGTCCAAAATTCATCCAGCTGCGGTTTTATGTAAGCTCACGGCCATCGCAACTGAGTAGAGGCAGTGCCCTTCTCCATGTTTATTAGCTGTACCTAGGGAAGTGAAAGGTAAGACATTCCTGAAGGTAGAAGCAGAAACATTCCGAAACTTTGGTGCTATATTTTGCGGCGTTACCATATTGCTAATAGCGCCGAACACGGATCAATTAATTTTGTTTTGCGACGGCGCCATTTGCCTGCGCTCTTGTGAATTTACTAGTTTAAATTCGTGAGGGGGTAGCACTGGGCTCGCTTTAAAGAAGATGCAGTCTTCTTAAGCCGTATTGCTACTATGGGTAAAACTTAGGTACATTTCTACGACCCAGAAACAAAGCAGCAATCGATGGAATGGAGACACACTGGGTCTCCAAGGCCTAAGAAGTTTCTTGTTAAAAAATCTGCTGGAAAAGTTCTTGCTTCAGTTTTTTGGATTGCCATCGAGTAATCATGGCTGATTTTCTGGATAAGGGTATAACAATAACTGGGAATTACTATTCGACGTTACTGATCACTCTACGAGAGAAAATTATGAAGACAAGACACGGAAAGTTCTTCAAAGGTGTTTTGTTTTTGTAGAACAATGCATCTGCACACAAATCGCATGTTGCCATGCAAACAATTCGTGATTTAGGGATCGAATTACTCGAACACCCCCCCCCCTTATTCACCAGATCTGGCTCCGTCCAACTATCATGTCTTTCCTCAAATGAAAAATAGTTTAAAAGATCCAACGAAGAGGTGATAAAAGCTGTGGAGGCCTGGTTTGCAGAGCAATATAAAAATTTCTTTTTGAAAGGTCTAGAGGCGTTGGCGGTTCGTTGTAACAAATGTATCTAATTAAGAGGAGAGTATATTTAATAATAAAATATTTTGACTTTAAGCTTTTGTTTGCTTTTGTAGTAGGTTAAGAATTTTCAATCTATCCTCGTATATAAATCAGAAATCAAAATTTAAAGTTTAAAAATTCATCTAGGGAGTAAAACGAATTTTCCATCAATATCTGTCTGACATGGCATTTGAAAAGTTTATAATTTGTACTTCTCATGTTTTTGGGAAGCTTATTGTAGAATTTCGCAGCGTGATACTTGGTAGCCAGCTGAATCCTTTTTAGACGATGAAATGGAGTAACGCAAACGCCACGCTGTCGAGTTTGGTAGTTGTGTATGTCGGCGTGTTATTGAACATGCAGCAAGCAAACCAGAATAAAAACACTTGGCAATATTAAAATATTATGTTTTTCAAATAGAGTTCTGCATGAGGAACTTGTAGATACTTTGCACAGTGACCGTACCGCGTGCGACGCACCCCACGCCAGAATCCCGTATACGGCTCAGGAGTGAAAATTTGCAAAGTATGCTGCTGTGGCCGCGTTATACTTTGCGATATGCATTACTCGCCAGATGGACGAGAGAAAGTAGGGGCCCTAAAATAAAACCCTGTGGTACTCCTCTAGTGACATGGACCGATTGCGAAACCTGACCCTTCCACGACACCATTTGTCGGCGATATTTAAGGCAGGATTCTAACAAATTTTTCGCTACTCCTTTAATACCATATGACTCCAGTTTTTTAATAACGTTGTATGTTCCACGTAGTCAAATGCGTTTCCCATATCCAAACAGAACATCATCACCCCCTCTTCTCTCTCATCAAAAGCCCCCGTCACATATTCCAACACTTCGACTATTTGAAGTAGACCTATTTTCCATTTAACCATGTTGGTGTATCTGAGTGATATTAAACTTCTGGAAATATTTCGTTAATCTGGTCTTAATCACTTTCCCTAGAATCCGCGAAATTGCAAGTAGTAATAGAGATAGGTCTATAATTGCTCCGCGTTACTACCCTTAATAATTAGAATTTCCGTTCGCCTCTTCAACAGGAAAACATGTGTCAAATAGTGGTGTAAGAGGTGCCACCAAATTTCGACTTTTATCTTTTAGAAGTTGTACAGACATACCATATACATCTGTGTGGTCTTCTTGTGCAGCCTTTGTATGATTACCTTAACTTTCTCCTCCGTTGTTGCAGAAAGAAAAAACGAATGATTAGACAATTTGAAATCCAGTCGCAAACAGCCCTGAACATCACTATTTGGACCTTAGAGAGTACGTTTAATAATAAATTAGACGCAAACATTTTACCTTTATTTAACTTGACTTGAAAATACCATCTTTATTTATTTTAAATTACTGTAAAGAAATATCAAAATAATTTCCATGACAAAAGTGCAATTATTAGGTTACAAGGAATTAAGTTTGATGCCACAAAACTTTTGTCTCATGATATACCAAATGAAACGATTGTGCTCCGTCCTATATCAATGCTAATTGGTTAAAATATAGACATTTCATATTGACTTTTATATCTTTAGTTTTATATAGTTAATAAATTTATAAATGGCTAGGGAAAATATAAATCGCATAACATGCCCTGTAAGTGAAAGAGAAGAAAACTTGATACAAAGAATTATCCTGATAGTGTTCAACAATCTTGTGTTTTTGGATAATATGAGAGCGGCAATAACGTATAAACTGCAATTTGGAGTTATAGAAATCAAAAAATATCTTGGGAAGATGGCTTCTCAAGAACACTACACTACACAAGATAATTTACAAATTTTTGGTATCCTTCAAGCCGAAAAAGGAAGTATGGGCGAGTGGGTAACACTGAGACACGTGTAATAGTAAGACATTTGACAAATTTTCCGGTATAGTTCCCTTACACAGATGACGCTTGAATAGGGCATATTTAAACATGCAAGTAGTCGGTACATCCAGTCTCAGCGTATGTGTGGTCACAGTTGGGATAGTTGTGAGGTTCTGTTCATTGTCGAGAGGCGAAAGTAATCTTCAACAGCGATTTCTTAAAGAGGTCGTGCTGTATCAAGCAATATTGTTTAATTTTTGAGATATTTGTGAACAATATGTAGATTTAGCTTAAGGTGAGAGCATTTTTTTATTTCTGAAGTTGTTTAGTTGTTTAAGTGACAGTGGGACAAACTATGTAGCATCTGACATAATTCAACATCTGATGCATCCAGCAAACATTGGACCAACATAACGTGATCGAGGCTATGACGGACAGCGAGTACAAATGGAAAGCAGTGAGCACCTACATTGAAAAGGTACTAAAAACAAGAGAAATGCAGTGAAGAGAGCAGCGAGACATCTGTGCCATCCGAAGAAACGCAAATAGCAGTCCCGGAAGCACAGAAGGAAAGAAATTGGGGTTTTTAGTGGGTAGGCCAGACTGGTGAGTCCCACACTATCATACAATTGAAGATGTATGATGTCCATAAAGGATTTTCCCCTCACAAAAAAAAAACATCTGAAATATCGATGGCCATGCTATCATGGATTTATTCCATTCTTCCATTGTCACAGAAAATTGAAATAGATTATCATATACAAGTATAATAAAGACAATAACGAGTTTTCTATATTATTAAAACGTGTCCTGATTGCAAAAAAATAGACTTGTTACATTTGCTCATGTTTACCAGACCCTGAATTTGAAAATTCGTTTTCGCAATAGATCAAGTTTACCTGATCAAATAAACGTTATAGAACTGTCAACACGATGACAGTTTGCAAGACAATTTAAAGTATGGGCTATTTTTATCACAGAGTGGCAGAGTACTGACATGCGCCACTAAATTAAAATGACGTCAAAGTTGAGATGCTGCAAAATTTTTGCGTGTCAAGTAATATAACCCACAGAATCCAATTCAGGACTGTCATAAATAGTAATATTCATACACCTTTTGACATTTGTCATAATTATTATCTGTCATTCAAACAATATAAATCTGTCAACAATGCTTGTCCACTAAACAGTATAGTCAAGTATTAAATAAAATATAGGTGTATATAATATTAGCTTTTGTGCTATTCTAACTAAAACGTTCGAGGCAGTAAGCCGTGCCACTTTACTGGAAATCTTTATTGCATGATGGATTTGGAACTTTCTCTGTAGGTACTTACTTTCAAATGTCTTCTCGAACAGATCATGCATGCCAGAAAATAAGTCTATTTCTTATCCTTTATATCTGCGCCAGAAATTGTTTCAGGAAACAGCTTTAATTTCAATCGTTAATAATTTACAATACATGACATCGCACGTATAAACAGATGATAGCGATTGTATTATTCCATTCAATTCTCAGAATGGAAAGTAGTTGATAATAAAATTAATTCTGACGTCCTCCACATTAGTAAGGTTAGTCTAAATTAACCCATCAAAATTCAAAATTCTGTTCTTTGATAGTAAGTAAGCATGTCAACTATTACAGAACAATTTCCATATTAAAATTAATAATCAATATATTCCAGTGGCATTAAAGCTGGGACCTTTACTTGAAAATACCTCTCCTTTTTGTAATGATGTTATTTACTTTTGTGTAGCTGTTTTTACTATTTTTTAGTTAAGAATCAATGTTCCTTGATAATTGTATAAACCGTTAACTTGTAATTATTATTTAATAATTCCACGTTTTAGCAGCAAACTACCATAACCCAAAACTTTACTGCTGGTACAGATATATATACAAGAAATTAAACATTACCTTGGTTAGATGTAGATTGTCCTGGCCTTGGTGGTGATAGCAGCCTAGGTGTTCTTGGAGGGCTCAGTAATCCACAAACACTTTCCAACTCATCTGTAATACTGGTGTATTCAGTGTGCATTGCCAACAAAAGACCCCGTGGGCTTGGTTGAGGTGCTGGATTTGAAGGAGGAATAACTGTAATTTTAGGTTCAGCAAAAGTAACACTTCTTTCTACAGTACCGGCTCGCACTGGCAGAAAAACAGTGTGTTCACTATTATCAGGTTCAGATTGAGTCTGAGATATTTGTCTGCGTGTTAAACTTTTTCTGCTACTGTGTACAGATTCACCTGAAAATAATCTCAATAAAATATGATTTCAACAATAAACCGTCTTCCGAAATTACCTCCATCAGAACTTCGTCTTCCAGACGAATCCCTTCTTCTTTGAGCAACTCTAGCCTTTAGAGTGGCGATTGCAGTTAAGTCTTCCAAAGACAATTTGTCGATTTCTTCATATTTTTCGCAGTCATCTAGTGATGACTTTGATCCTCGACTTAACTGTCGTTCATCCAAGATGTCTAACTGTTTCTTGCTTTCTGTATTCAAAATAATAAAATATTTGAAAACACAATATACAAAACGACAAATTACAATATATAAATGTCTAGTAGCTACTATAATCTAATTTTAAATTTATTTACCAGCAACAGACAGATTTTCCAAATGTTCTTCATTTTCGCGATCATCTTCCTCTATACGTACTTCATAATGTAGCCCATCATCAAAAATATACGCATCAGGTCTAACTTCTGTTAGAGATCTTACAGGTCGTTTTCGAGGTTGCACCGATAAGTGAGAATCATCTGATTGACCCGCTTCGGATCTTTCACTTGTTTTACGTAATCTGTCCGTTGCTGCTGGTATAGCAATTGGAGGTAATTCCTCATCAGATCTAGTTGCCATAAAACGATGTATTACTGCCAAATGCTGAAGGATATCTTGAGAGGCGTCCTCAACTTTGCGCAATCGAAATTCGAGATTTTGCATTGTTGTTGTCTGATTATTTTCTTTCATATTAATGTCCTCCACTTTCTAGAAAAAGACATATTTTTAATTGATACAAACGCTCTAATATATCTATACATTATACGATGAAAGAAGACATTATAAAATAATATAATATCATAATTGCTGAAAAAATAATACCTAAATGTTACTGAAATATGTTCTATATTTTAATAAAGTGCGATCAAATAAATCCAGAGTTGAAGTAGGCTGTCCACGGAAAAAAGTATTTTGTAACTTACGCATTTGTAAACTGAGATAGCTTCATAAATTCAGTTTTATAAATTTTGTTCATTTAAAGGTCAAATGCCTTAAACGAAATAAAACGATTATGTTGTATGATAATAAGTATTTATTTATAAACAAGAAAATTAGATATGCAATTTTAAGAATTAGTAAATATATTTTACGAAGCATGCTGAAATTGTCCACCACCTTACTCAATACATATTGCGCATCTCCCTTTTACGCTTTCAAAAACACTGATTAACATAATATGATGTTCATTGATATCATTAACTTTTTGAGTAATTTGGACTTGAAGGTGTGCTAGATGTGGAATTTGTAGGCTGAAAATAGGATTTTTTCAAAAGGTCATAAAAAGAAATCGCATGGAGTTATATCGCAAGATCTTGGAGGAAATTCGTGATTGCTATTCAGGCGAATCAAGCGATTGTCAAAAGATTGAACTAACATGTTCATTGTATTTTGTGCTGTGTGTCCTCTTGCTCTGTCTTGCTGAAAATATCCTAGTGTTAACTCATTTACATTAAGTTGTTCAATAAACGGCATCAAAATTTCTTGTTAATATCTTTGTGCATTTATGGTTCCATTAAAGAAAATTGGACAAATAATTCTTTTCCCACTTATAGCACACTGTTATAATTTAAAAATCATCGGGTTAATTTTTTTTTAATGTATCGTAGTAAAATTAGTACAATTTTCATCTTGATCAAATAAAGTGAGACTCTCTTTTGTATATTTCGGTATGGTAGGGCCATCTATGAATCACTTTAAGAACGCTTCTGCCTTAAGTGGTCTTAACTCGATAAGCAAGCGTAGTGTTGGTGCAGTTATCTGTGATTTATTAATTTATTCGTCACCTCAACTTTATTAGACTTCGCAGTGTTTTAATTTTCAGTCATTTCTTTCTTAATAACTTTTAGCATTTACGTTGTAATTCAAGTTTAATTAATTCGGCTTTGATAGAGTTTATGTGTGTGTCTATATTGTTCTTCTTTACTCACCCTCGACGCGATTGAATTGATACCTTCATGGCGTATGAGATGTGATTCTGGTTTTGATAGTCATATTGTAACAAGCTAATCGTGGGATTAAACCGTTGAACCTTCATTCAATTAGTTGGATGGATTAAAATCCATAAGCATCCTTGATTTGCGGAGTATTTTTGAACGGGATGTGCCATTGGTTTTGGATTTACTGTTACTGCAATTTTCTATCTATCGGCTTTTGTTGGATTAATTTTGGTTAAATCCACATAGTGTTAGGTCTTGGTATATGACACATACGATCATTCAAATGCCTATTAGGACATTTCCTTTTGAGTCAGGTATTTATTTATTTATTTAAATTTGTTAATATTAACAGGTGACGTGGGGGAAAATCCACGTCACCTGTTTGTTTTTCTTGTGCGAAGAATTAATTAGTCTTTCTATTTAGGGAAATAGTAGAGGTGTAATACCTTGGAAAAAATACACAGAGATTTATTACCTTCGAGAAATTAGAAGGGTAATAATTGGAATAGTCATTTTGGAGATGTTTAAAAATCCTACTAGAGAAGTAAATTTCAGTCAAATATCTTTATTTTGCTGTGTTTACCGTGGAGCTGTAGAACTCAACGCGTGGAAGTCCCTTGGTTCCAGATAAGTGACCCCTTATTAGTTTAATTTTGAAAATTAACGTATTATTAATTGGAATACGCAGGTTATTACCTGTCGTTTTAAGATGGTTTTCAGACCGTAAAATGTTGAATATCTTTTTTTGTATTACCTAAATTTCCTTACGTAGAAATCCATCATATAGGGTGAAATTGAATAAATCTTAGTAACTTTGACATATATTTTGTAATTTTAATTTTTTTTTTCTAAAAGAGATAAAGTTGGCTTATCGTAATTTTGATTGATTTTGGATAATTTTATTGTTTAAGTTTGGTCGTTTTGACCTATTTTATACTTTTGATGTAACGAAATATTTGCAAATACTCCGAACTTTCAGTTAAATTTTATATATTTTGCGTATTTTAAATTTAAGAGTTTTTCAGTTCTCATAACCTTCAAACTTTGTTGAATTGTTGTTATTACTTTAGACTTAATTTTTTCTTGAGCTTCAAATTTTGAATATTTTTGTATCATACAGAGTGATTCGATAGATGCCTCCTTGTTTTTTTTTATTCCTTAAGGATTCTCGAGTAACGTCACTTAATATACAGGTTGATTTATCGCATCTACCTGTATGCAATTCGCAGGCTTTACCCTATATATATTTTTTTAATTTAACTTCTCTGACTTACTCACCTTGACCTTTTTTTAAAATATTCTTTGAAACATCATAATGTTCCATAATTCATGGTGTCTCTTCAATGTTGTTGAATTAAAGTTAGTATTTATTGCCTGAAATTTGGTTTTTGTTGAGTTGCTCTAACCTATATACACCTGATTTTCTCATCTATGATTCCGCGTTCGTTGACTTCGATAGGCTAAAATTTTGCGGTGGCGCCCTTATAATTTGCATCACGACGTTTCGACCCCATACCATCTTCGACTGAGAAAGCGGCAGCCTAAGTGACAAGAATAGCAGGTAGGTGGGCATAGAGGTTGCGACTCGTCTGGAAATTTTGTTTGTAATTATTCTGAATTTTGAATTTAAATTTACCCAGCGCCATATCATTATTGCCACAGGCCTTATAACGTTTCATACGTAGCAACACCAAACACCAACTTTCTGATAAGCAGCACTCTCAACATAAAAATTGTTGGGTTTTCAGCACTCCATATTCTTATATTCTGCGAATGAATATACACATTAAGTTTTGTCCAGAAGGTGGTCGTCCAAATTGTTTTTAAACCATTGACAAAATTCTAGTATTCGATAATAGTTAACAGGATAGATTTCTTGATAATAAGTGAAAAGATAAAGAAATAAGTGTAGATAGATCCTTCTTCAATATTTTCTAGTAAGTGCCAAATGAAAGATTAGTTTGTGACACTACTCGAATTGAAGTTCCTGGGGTTTTATTATCTTACGTTTTCAATTACATCTTGTGTACGTTTTTGGGTCGGCCACTTCTTTGTTTACGATATACACTATCTGTCTCTCTAAAGAGATTAATGCAGCGCCGGCGAGTATGCTGAAATTTGTCGTATTTGAAAAAAAAACATCCGGAAATTAAAGTTGAAATTTCTCCTAAGAATCGTTGAGGGAGTACTGCTACCAATATGCTTCAACCATAAAAATTCTATGATTTATTGTAAATAACGTTTTAAAATTAAATATCTATATATAAAAATTAATTTTTCTATTCCGGTGCTATAAAGTTCACTTTACGACACCCGTTTTGGTTGCATAAAGTATTACTTTATCGCACGCTAATTTTATTTTTTTGAAGTTGGTAACAAAAAAAAATGGGACCAAATCGTATTTAAATGTCAAAATATAAGCCTTTAAAGTAACAAAAATGTGCAATAAAATTGTACAAAGAATAAAAAGCACACATGCTAACATTTCACTTACTAATTAGCAATATAAATTGTTAAGCAGAGTTGGATGATAAGTTTTCGGATGCTACTATTGACATTTACTTACCATGTTGAATAGTACAACTGTTATAAAAGTTTGTTTTGATAAATATGTAGAGAGTTTGTGGACGAAAGATTTTGTAAATTGTCTTCTGCTATTTTGCGAATCTCAGGGGGCGTACAGTTATTTATTTCGTTCTTTTTGTTGATAATTTGAAATAATTAATTGTATAAATCAGTCTGAATTTTAAACACAATTACATATAGCACCACCGATATTCAAATATTTAAAACGTTCTACTTAAAAATCAGAGTAACCAACTTCAAAAAAGCAAAATTTCTAAAATATTCGAACAAAACATGTCTCTTATTTTAAGCTTTTTTGAACTTTTAATAACCGAAATAGAAAAAATAGTATAAAATACACGTTTCATAAGACATTTTGCGCACTTGTTCTTTAGAAAACTCGCCTAGCGGCTCGTTTTCTAAACTTGAACGCGTGCGCAAAAATCGTGTTTTATGAAACTTGTATTTTAATATACTATTTTGTACTCGCTTATCAAAACCTGTCATTTCACAATTCGATTTGCGTGCGTAAAAAGTCACTTTAAACACGAGTGCGTAAAAGTAAAGTTGGTACTTCCTAGAACTTGATTAATTTAGTGACATTTTAAAATCATAAATTCCTAACCTTAATAATATGCTACCCAGTTCGTTGTTTTTCTATGAAAATAAAAGGAAATGAAATAGAATTTTTTGAATTTGATAATTTTAAATTAAATGTCACTTCAAATAATCAATACTGCCAATTCAATTTTTTTTAATTAATATCAAGAGATTAGTAGTGTGTCATAAACGATAACGTATTTAACAATATGTATTATTATTATAGTTCTCGTACAAAAAATATTGTACAAACTTCGTGCGTGAAACATTTTGCGAATTCGTGTCCATAAAGCGCTCGCCTTTCGGCTCGCGCTTTAAACTGGTCACTCATTCGCGAAATATGATTTCACGCACTTGGTTCGTAAATAACTATTTTGTACTCGCTTATCAAAACCTGTCATTTCACAATTCGATTTGCGTGCGTAAAAAGTCACTTTAAACACGAGTGCGTAAAAGTAAAGTTGGTACTTCCTAGAACTTGATTAATTTAGTGACATTTTAAAATCATAAATTCCTAACCTTAATAATATGCTACCCAGTTCGTTGTTTTTCTATGAAAATAAAAGGAAATGAAATAGAATTTTTTGAATTTGATAATTTTAAATTAAATGTCACTTCAAATAATCAATACTGCCAATTCAATTTTTTTTAATTAATATCAAGAGATTAGTAGTGTGTCATAAACGATAACGTATTTAACAATATGTATTATTATTATAGTTCTCGTACAAAAAATATTGTACAAACTTCGTGCGTGAAACATTTTGCGAATTCGTGTCCATAAAGCGCTCGCCTTTCGGCTCGCGCTTTAAACTGGTCACTCATTCGCGAAATATGATTTCACGCACTTGGTTCGTAAATAACTATTACAATCCGCTGAAATGCGTTTAAAGTAATGTGAAATGTCAACGTTGACAATTGTTTATATTGCCGGATCTATTTTTATACCTGTCAGTGACATTAAATTTGATATAACCAAAACAAAAGTATATAATACTATAACTTAATATATTTAGTAATTGAAATGCTCTAAGACTTCAGTCTTTCTCAACTTCCGTCTTTCATAACGTAATCAAAGCAAAAAGAAAAATCACGAAAATTTGACAGGAAAATATACACAACACACGCCTTTTTGGCAGATATGATTTATCTGCCAACACAGAATCTATTAAAATATGTAAGAGAGGAATTTAATATTGAAACGGAAATTATGAGTTTATTTGCGTATAATAATAATAATGCGTATATTACAACCAATTTATACATTTTCTATTTAAATTAATGAAATAAAAGTCCTCAAATATAATTTAGCAAAATAACTTTTTTAGCTTCTCTAATACAGTTATGACAACATGTAAACGTCATCTCTATATGTATGTATCACAGACTAAACAAACCAGACCAGCAACTACTTGATAGAAAAATATCCAAGATCTTTTATGCTTGTCACACATAAACGGGTACGAAATGGCGCTAGCAGCATATTGGCGCGGAATTTAAAATGAGCTCGTTTTTAGATTTTGTGTATTTAATACGTTATTAATGTTATAGAAAAATACACAAAACTATTGGACAAATCACACATACTCTCAACTTCTACGTTTAAAAAATACGAATACTTAAGATTTTATTATTGATAGAAATCTTTGTTTATTACTTACACAATATAATACTTGAAATCACTCTAACGCTATATACTCCTATCAGTTTATATTACACCACAGTTCACTAATTTTCACTCTGTACTTGATCAATATCAACTTACGTATACTTAATATGATGTACAATAAAGCTTCATTCACAATGAAATAATTAGTATTTTCAATTAGTCGTGTGACTTAGAATTAGTCGTAGTCTATTTCTATCATTCACAACGTCTAAAATTCGGCAACAAACTTACTGGTTATCTGATGTGCCATCGCTAGAAATTAACGTAATAGTATATTATGACACTAGTGCATAATCAAGCTTTTAAAGCACGAGTAACGAGTTTAAAGCCACGACGCGAAGCGGAGTGGCTTTAACGTTTCGAGTGCTTTAAAAGCTAATTATGCACTGTGTCATACGATATTTTTTAGTATAAATGCAACAATAATTTTAATTAGAAGAAATCAAATCAATAATTTCAATACATATTATCGAGTGACTTGTCATTTGACATTTCCTGACATTTCAATGGACTATTAAACGCTTGGGATTGGCTGTTACCAAGCAACCTTTATACGCACGCCGTGCGATAAAGGCCCGATTATGCACGCTTATGGGTGTGTTTTGATTGGTTTATGATGCATGCATACTAAAAAATGTATTATATTGAAAACTTTTCTTCATTATTAATGGACCTACTAAAGCAAGTAACTCATCAAACTGTTCTACTGTCAATCGAGTATAATTAAAAAACATCTCTTTATCACCAACTCTCATTTCTTGTATCAGGTTGTGATAGTCTCTTTGTTGCATTCTTTTTTGAAAAATCGGCCGCACCAACCAACGTCTAGACCTTCTTGACTTTTCCAAATAATGCCAAACACATAATACAAATGACAAGTCATTCGTCTAAGCTAACATTCATTTTGAAATCAAAGTTTGAGGCCAAAGCTTTATACGGTTATGTTTGATGATACTTTGACATTATAAAAGAAAAAAAAATCATATTGAGCATGCGCGCATCGAAATTACCCGACTAATTTCGGGACAAAGTTTGAAGTTTGCAGACTTTTTTGTAACGTGTAAAGTAAACGCACTAATTATGTACATTGTGAATGCGTACGTTCAAATGCACATGTTATACTTCTCGTATTAATTGAAAATACTAATTTGGCGTACTAATTATTCCATTGTGAATGAAGCATAAGAAAGGATTGCAATCAGTGGCGGCTCGTGACTGATGTACCTGGGAGGGCGGCTCGCGGGCATTCAAGTAGGTAGGTCCAATAAACAAAAGCGCTCCAGGTGAACAATATTTGGGGTCTCTAACAAATCATTAAAAGATCCGCAAATATAAATTAATTGAGTACTCACTAATAATATTTTTTGAAGTGAAAATCCATTCTTCTGTTTTTATCGGAAATAAACCGTTCAATAACTTTTTCATTAAAATTTGGTATTTCTCGGACCATTGACTTTTCAATTGAAAGCATTGCAAGTGCTGTTAGTCTGTTTTCACTCATGGTATTTCTTAA
Source organism: Amphimallon solstitiale (assembly GCA_963170755.1). Classification (NCBI taxonomy): domain Eukaryota; kingdom Metazoa; phylum Arthropoda; class Insecta; order Coleoptera; family Scarabaeidae; genus Amphimallon; species Amphimallon solstitiale. The sequence goes on along the minus strand of OY720676.1, from coordinate 93,322,614 downwards.
ATACGTTTTAATCAATTTTAGTGTCGAAAAACATCTCTCCGTTTCAGATGTCGTCATCAGAATAGTAATTAATATTTTTAAAACTTTAACAATTTCCCCGAAAGCAGTGTCTAATCCGAAAGATGTGAGAAAGTTTAATGTTTGCAAACACCCAGAAACACTTTGAATTTCACTAGAATTTTCGGAATCTTGTCCTGTTATTTCTTTCCTGGAGTAAAATATACTTAGTTCCATTTTCAGAATGTCCTTATTTATCATAGGGTATGCTTCACAAAATTGGTTAATGTCTTCCAAAGGCAGTTGTTTTTTCATATTCTTTATAATTGCCCTTTAAAAATAATTTTGCACCACATAAATGATTCTTAAAATAAACCGAATTCTCACTTCTGAAGTAATTATATCACATACCTCTCTTGCAGTCACGTTAAGATTTTCTTGATTTAATCTACGTCGCTTTTTTGGAACTTTTGTATTCACTTTTTCATTTGTTATGGGTGGTAAATTATTTCTAATTTGTGCAATTTCTTTTTCAAAATTATCTACGCATTTCTGGACTTTTATAACGTCTGCTTCAATTTTTTGTAGCTGGCTAAATAAAATATCTACATGTGGCATCACTTTTGAAAAAAAAATTAACCAAAACAAAAATGAGTCATCTTCTAGCCATTTAATAAATCCAGCTGCTTGAGTCACTGTTTCAGAGTTGTATTGTTTTGGAATTCCTGAAATTATATTTTCAAAGCATTCAAGAAGGTCGTCTTTATTGTTGTAAACACTTTGTACTATACGAGACTTAAAATTCCATCGTGTTTCAGAATTTCTTGGAATACGTTTGCCAGAAACATGTTGAAGAGCTGCCATTCTGTCTGGTGATTAAGAAAAAAAAGTTGATATGCCATTTAAATTTGTAAAAAATATTCGTACACTAGTGATGCTTGAGGCTGCCCCTTCAAGTATTTTATTAAGTTGATGAGCGTAGCAATATACAAAATGTGCATTTTTGTACTGTTCCCGAATTTTCACGTTCACACCACCTAAATGACCACGCATAACAGCAGCTCCGTCATATGTTTGACAAATCAGTTTGTCGGGGCAATCTGGTAAAATCGGTGAAATCTGTTCTAAAATGCATTGAGACAGTCCTTCTGCATCTTGACTTTTCGGATTCGCAAACCCCCAAAACCTCTCAAATATTTTAACATTTAGCTTATAACGTAATACAACTACAGTTTGAGTTTGAGTTGATACATCTGTGGTGTCGTCAGCCATAAGTGCAAGATACGCAGATTCTTGAATCTCTCCGAGAATATGTTCACGACAAACCTCCAACATACATTGTAAAACTTCATTCTGAATAGATTTTGTAGTGCCTTTGAACACTGTCGCTTCTTGAATATGGCTATTAAAGGCACTATCAGCGTTTGCTAAAAAATCAACCAATTCTAAAAATACCCCTCTATTTGTACAGTCTTTTGTCTCGTCGTGACCGCGAAGGGCAAGATTACACGTTCCGCACAGTTTTAATATGTCTATTATTTTGGAAAGTACCTGTCGATTTTTGGTCACAGTCTCATTATGCTTACGGATTTGATCCGCATAAACCCTACTTAGGGATGTAGCAATATTAGTCCTTCCTAAAAATTGAAAACTGACTAGATTATTTGTATGTTTGGCACTATTTTCGTGTTTATTTATTTTTCTAGAAAGGTGCTTTAAGTCGTTTATCCCATTTTTTGTCCAGTTATCATCTCCCTCAAAAAGCAAACATACAAAACAGAAGAACGAATTTTTTTCCTCGCAACCACAAATCCAAACAATTTTGTTGTACCTATATGTTTTTGTCGAACTTACGCACAAAAGCATTTTTGCACTGTCGCTGCTCCTGCACTATATTTAATTCTGGCGTTGGACGACCAGTTTGTTTTATTTCAAGTTTTTTATTTAAGCTCAAACCGCTAAATATAAGGTTTTTAATTTCGCTCACTTTCATAATTGTCGTTTGCAGTCTAGTCTAAGGCTATGAGACGATGCTAAATTTTACAAAAAATTTTCATGTAAATCTTATTTTTGAAATTTAGGAACGTGTAAAACAGAAAAGTGCTTTCAATATTTCATGCGAAGTTTAGCGGCTAAATTATTTAGAGTTGGTTCTAATTCCTGTGTGAAATCTGCGTGAAAAACTGTGCAATAGATTAAAATGGGGATAAAATTGCAATTGACGACAAAGTTAACTAAGCCAAACTAACTTAAAAATAAATTTGCGGTTTCAGAGTTTTTTAAGTTCTTATTGCATAAATTGAAAGATGTCCTGGTCACGTGAACAGGTGTCTGTGTTAATAGAGGACTATAAAATATCCTTGTTTATATGCAGTTAAAGATGTAAACAAACATGCTCGTGCCACAGGAATGGAGGCAATTAAAAATATAGTGATAAAAATAAAACCAGGAGTGTCCATATCAGATATTAAAGCTAAATTTCATGGTCTAAGAACTAATTTCTTAAATAAACATAGAAAATATAGTCTCAAAAAAGTGGTGCAGGAGAAGATGATTACCTATAAATGTTAACTGTGTATCCTAAGGAATCAAAGAATTTAAAACTAATTTCTCGAAGGGCAACCAATCTTTCAGTTACGATAACACTAAAATTACGTCTCTACATCATATATTAGGCATTTGCGTGTGCTAAATTTGATATGTAATAATGCATACGTGTCATACAGGAGTAATGCGATAATATTAAAATTGTTTGCTAAATTAAAGCAGAAAATTTTCGTAATAATTTAAATAGAAATTTTCCTTAAAATTTAGCATCGTCTCATACAGGCCTAATATCTAATAAAAGTAATAAAAATCGCACAAAATGACACTATTTGTTGAAACGTTTTTTTTGGAACAGCAAGCGTGCAACAGACTAGGACGGACTGAGATGCTATGGGGCGCGTCTAAAAGAGCCGATCAGTGAATATATCACACGTGCATCACAAATTCTCCCACTACATGTCGCGCGGTGGTTACCATGACAACCATCATATGAATCTGGGGCGGAATATATGAAGCCCCTCTCAGCGTTCCATGAAGTTACAAGTTGAATCAAATTGATCGCAACGCAAGCAAGGGGTATAGCCGTTCGTTTTCTATTATTTTTTTAAAATATTTCGTAAAGCTAGATTATCCGGATATATGTTTTTGTCATTAAAATTTTTCTCATTTTTTTAAATTTGGCAGGGGGGGCGGCGCCCCAGAGCCCTCCCGCACGAGCCGCCACTGATTGCAATACTACGTCAAATTTGAAATGTTGTTTGGAATGACAACAGCTATGCAATAAAAGTTCATAACATATATGTATATGTATATATTTATTAAACAATACAGAAAAAACTAAAAAATTCAAACTCCAAATAATAAATAAATTTGTATACATAAAAAACAAAATGTCTTTCATTGCCAGGGGTCCTTGCTACACAATATTTTGTCGTATATAGACATCCCTAAGCAACCAAGTTTGCATACAGCGTTTACGTTACAGATTCTGTTATAATCTTATGGACATGCGCTCGCTTAGCGTAAGGTTTACGGAAATCTGTAAGAGTTTCGGATATTCTGTAAGCAAAATATGGTCATAGAAATGCAACTACATCTGTGAACCCTTACAGACGTTACAGATTATGTTACAGATCTTGCAGATGTGCACAGAATTGACCCATTAGTTATCAGTCTGGTTTGTTTAGTCTGTGTGTTAAGAAAACTTCCTAGTTTGAAAGTACCATGAATAAAATACAAATTCAGTTCAAATACACATTTATTTTCGGTGTGCGCCGAGATTTCGGGGCCGCTCTTGCATCGAATATAAGATTACAGCTTATATACATGTGCATCGCTCGTGGAGCTAATGGTCCCTACATATACGCACATGCCAGACACTGCCGTCCGTACGTATACATAGGAGGCCTTACATCGCCTTCGGTGTACAGTCGTGTAACCCTACCGACAGACAATAAACTCGGCCGGTGAGACTGAATACGCCCGAAGCCGGCTCCGCATCAGTATGCTTAATATTTGTATGTAAAAAATACATTAAGTGACAATATATTTTAAAAGTTGAAGAATAGAACATACATTACAAAAATATAATAACACATAGAAAAGAAAGAAAAACATTCATATATAAAGCAAGAAATAATCATATAAAATAAAATAAAAGATGTTAAGTTCTTAACACTGCGGTATGTATCACATATGTATGTTGATACAGTAAATGCGTAAAGAAATACGTTTTATCATGCACAACCTACTTCAGTTCCGGATTTATTTGACTGGTCGTTATAATACGTTGAAAATTAATCTGTGGGGGTAAATAAATAAGATATAACTGGTTAATTGCAAATAAGTGAAGTGATATATTAACCATCCCCATTTTTCTTGCTAGATCAATTCTTTCAAATTTTAGTGAACGTTAGAAAAATGATTTCGTTTTTTTTATTAGATTTTTTGCAGTGCCTTCAATTGAAATAATTTTGCCCAAAAAAGAGTTTTAAAATGTTCTTTCTAGGCGCAAATTTGTGTATGTTTAGAAATTTAATATCATCATCTTATGTCATTTGAATCTTGTAAACGTGTTTTATTTTAAAAGAAACAGACGAAATGTGTTTTTTTTAAATTAAATTAGTTATTTTATAAGTAGAAATTATATATATTCACTTACTTTGATTTCGAATTATAACTTCTAATTTCTTTATGCATTTCTGAATGTTGGTTATTATTTATTTTATTTTTCACACAAATAGAGCCAAACAATTTAGTTACTTTTGCACTCAGTGCCACTGTATAAAATTCACTGAGCTGCTACCGTGCTTCGGAGAGTAAGTAAAGCCGTTGGTCTTAGTTACTGAAGTAGTTAAATATGTTACCTTCTAGCGGTATACAATATTAATATTATTATTATTACTATTATTATTACTGATATGAAATATGACTACATACCTGCATAACATGTTCGACTCTTTCAGTGGTAACTCTGATACGGTCTTCAGTAGACTGTTGTACTTTTAGATCTTGTTCGGCAAAGTAACCTTCCACGCATTCTTCTTCAAAATCATACAATCTCTCCATTTCCTCTTTATCAAGAAAGAGTTTTAGTCCGTTATCGTAAGTTTCTCGTTCACCGTCAAGTTTTCTTCTTATATATTTGTAAATCAAATACAAGTGACACAAAAATATAAATGGTGGAGGCAGAATAGGTTTCTGTTCATATTCCATGACAACTGTAAATCTTTGGAACATCCAAACTTGATGTGACACAGCATTGACTTCGATAAAAATGTTATTGAAAACGGCTATCAGAAGATTAATTAAAAGAATGTTTGCGATTAACAGATATATCGCCATTACAGCTGGAGTTATCCATCGTCCTGTTAAACAAGGTACATCTCCATCGTCTCCACAAGGCGGATCTATACTATCCGCAAATACTTCTCCATACAACATGAAGTATGGTTCGAAGAATACCTGCCGATGATAAATGAATATAATTACCCTAAGATTTAAATATTGCATTTCATTGAATTGATTCTAATAGAATTTATAGTAATATCCAGAACAGACTTACATCTCTGGCAATACGCCAACTGGGTTCTTTATCGGGGTATAAAATTGCTTGACGACACACTCCAAAACTCATGAGCACTACTAATAATAAAACTACGAAATATATCATATTCTTTACCATCTTCCCCATCATCGTAACAAGTGGTCCTAAAAAATAAATTAATATTTAATGAAGGTTCGCAAAGCCCACCATTTATATTTAGTAATTTGATCATTATTAACTATTACAAAATATAATACTTATGCAAGATAACTGTATATAATAATAAACAGAGAAAATGGAAACGGATATTAAAGTATTCAACCAAAAAGAAACACTTCAGTACTTTGGTCTGAGTAGGAATCATTCGCTATATTCTACTGTATTCGTACAGCAGAAGTTAAGAGTATGCGCATTATTAACAAATGCTGTCGACCCAACTTCAGATATCAGCTCATATCACCAAACACATATTGTAAATGTGACATACTAGGTTAAGTATCATATGCGCATTTCACCAGACAAAGTCGCATTCCTCAAGCGGTAGAACATACTTCGAAGGCCTGCTTTCGTAGTATTGTGTACGTTACCCTCTTACAATCACTCTATGAGAGAGTTAAGCCTAATATCCATGCTGCTCTATTCTTGTAACTTCTTATATTGTGTCTTTCTTTCCTAACAGTTTCAAGGCAGTATGTAGACATCCACTTTCTTTAGTTGTTTGTAGACAGTTAAATATAAAGTTACATTGCGGCATACCCCCCACAATCTAATACGGTATTCTTCTAGCTTTATAATCTTATAACCAATGGTTTCGATATAGGTAATGCAAATGATGTATGGAAGAATATGTTAACCTGATATTGCCACATATACAAACAATATCTATAATTATTCTAATATAAATAATGTCATAATTTATGATATGATATTCCTGCTATAAGTTTTTTAAAACTAAAAATATTAGGATTTAAATTACAATAAAGTATAATTAGCAAGTTATTACAATTTATGTTGTTGCTATATTTCTTTCTCAATTTATAATCATTTTCTCAACAGGAGTAAATATCCTATCCCTTACAGCAATTCTATTAGTTCCGAGTTAACAGTTTTACGTAGTGATTATTTCGAGAGCAACGATAGCATGAAGCGTAATCTAGAACTCAGGGAGTTAAAGATACACATCAGTTTCACTGCAGAAAAGTTTTTGTGCTGCAGTTACATGCGTTAGAATTCTACAGAAATACAAAATTAAACGTTCCAAAAGTTCTGAAAGTAGTCCTATAGGATGGGAGACTCACGAAAAAAAAAACTATTTGCCCATTGTGTATTGAAAAACTCCAACTTGATGAGATGTATGTATTCAACAACACTACCAAGATATATATGCAAGAAATTACTAGAACCAAGGTTTGACTTATTTGTTATTTTCCTACCAATCCAATTAATTATTTGGATGTGTAACGTGACGCAAAATGTAAAATATCAAGTATTAACAATATAACAGATATTTAAGTGTTATTTCTGCGAGTGAATAATTCGTACCACCAGGCGAAAGGTATTAGTGTGCGAACTCATAGGGATTTGACAAATTACTAAGTGGTAGCTACTAGATTTGATTTAATGGCTGTCCTTTGTTAGTATCTACTTTGTGAACGGCGAAGTTTTGGACGAACTTAAAAAATAAATGTATTTCTATATTTTTTAATGTTATAGATCGGAAGCACTTACCCAAGTATTTATTTACACCTAATATGTTAAGAATTCGTAGATACCAATATACACTATTAACACAGTACATAACTCTTCCGATTTCCATAGTACTTTCTCTAAATCTGAAAGCTAAAGCTATTAGGAAAAATAGAACAGCTGCAGCATCGCATGGGTTCCACATATTCCATATCCAGACTGCATATTTGTGACTTATCGCTACAGGTTCAGAAGATAAAAGTTCTCTAATTTTTTCGCAACCAAGTGTGCATATGTACGATATAGCCAAACATTCTTGCCACGTTGGCACGTTTTCCATTTTCACTAGAACTGTGTAGCTGAATATTACCAAAAAAACGATATATGCGATCTGAAAATTGGTTAAGCATCAAATTTCATGTATCTGAAAAGTATCAAGTGATTCAAAAATGTCCACTTTAAGTAGGCGTGGTGTATGTAAACGGTGGTGTATCTAACTAGCGAGCATGTGATTTGGTACTAAATGTCAAATATTAAATATAACCAACATCATATATTAGCAACTTGTTACAATTATTTCCAATTATATTTAATAAATTATATCACGTCGTTGTTTAGTCATATGAATACGGCTAAATAAATATATAGTAAATGGGCGCTACAATATTGATTTGAACTATTAAATAATTTATAGATTTAATTGAAACGGAAAATGTTTGTACTTTACTAGAGTGGCGCGGTGCTTATGCAGAATGGGTTCACATTTCTCCATTCAATTCAAATAGACATTTTTTTTTATGTCGCTTGTATTTCATAAATGTTTTAAAATCAACTTTGTTTTATACATCTCATTTGCATTCCTGTTTTTGGTACATATAGATACATATGTATACTTACATTAATATATTAACGTCACAGTTGCAACAAAATTAATCGCCATCATGCCTTTTTGTTAAAAAATATTTGATGAAAGATTTAGCTCATCATATTCTGCAAAGAACTTTTGGACGAGTTGTTACAAATGAACAACTAGCGTTGTTTATATTATGGCATAAGAAAAAGTCAAGTGCATTTATATCTCTATCTAAATGGGCCACAGCATAAGTATACATCTGATAATTATGCAATTGTAAAAGATGGCTACAAAAACCTTATAGTTTTTTCGCCACGTAATCTGATGCTGGCTCATATAGAAAAAAATCCACATGTTCAGTATGCGAGTTTACAATATGATCGATATAAAATAGAAGAAAAACAGTTACTGACTTGAATTAAACGAAATGCTATTTAGCGGATGACATAACGTGTCTGTGAGAAAATGGGATTTAGGAATCTTTATTTTAGTATTTTGTATTTTACATATTCTCTTAACTAAAATAGGACCTTTCTATTTTAAATACGTAGAATCTCATTTCCAAATTAAACAATATCAGAATAGAGTCAAAGGACAGACTTATTTCTTTTGATGTGGTGTTCTTGTTTGGAGTGTTCCGATAGACACCACTTTAAACTTAAAAACTTTCTGGACGGGTCACTTTGCGGTGATGAAAACACTTTCTCTGTCAACAATAGCTTCTATAAACAAATATATGGATAATCTCTTAACTCCGTTCTTAGCAAACCCATTTCTGAATAACAATGAAAACAAAGTAAAAACTACTTGTGGAACCTTTCCATAATTTTGGACAAGATATATGTGATGATGTGTTTACAGTTACACTCGATTTTTTCTATACTGAGGATTTCATAAATTTCTTAAATAACCAATATCCATCAATAAATTTCATATATGAATGAGAAAAAGAAAGGACTCTACTATTTTTAGATTTAAAAATTGCAATTTCAAACAATAAATTTGAACTTGATATTTACAGAAAAAAAAAACATACCCAGATAATACTGTCAATCCCAATCAACAATACATTTTCCAACAACAATACTTTTCCAAACTGCCTGTAAACCAAAATAGTTAACATAGATCTACTGAAAGAATCAGATATTTACAAAATAGGCCTAAATCATAGATTAATCTGGAAAAAAAATCAAAGTCCGTACAAAGAAGATATGGTTCATGCAAGGCTACACAAAGTCGAGAAATTAGCATTAGCTCTACATCATATGGATACAGGATAACTTGAGTATAGAAACAGTAAAATTAGTTAAAAAAATTAGTAATAAAAATTAAGAAAAACAAACTTTGACAATGTATACCGGGACATTAACAAATAATTAAATAAGTCTATGAGTCAGTAGATTGTTCTCGTGAACTTGAAAGTGCTCTTGTAACGTTATAACCTTTTACTTTCTTATACGTAGTATAAGGAAGTATTTTGATGATGAAAATTTTCCACCTCGAGATTTTTGCAGATGTCCACGTTTTGAAGTCCCCTGATACCGAAAAACTGATTTTGAATAAGTTTTGTATAAAAAAATTCTTAAAATTCTATAATTTGAAACGCTCATACGTATAAGAAAGTCGTGTGGTGGCCACACCTCATTTTTTACCATTAGAATGCCGCACAGTAGATTAACCTTTTGTCTCGTTTCATATGTGAGTACTATTTCTTAATAGTTCTTGCTCAGGAAAATGTAATAATTTTAAGGTAACTTGATCCACTTATACTTATACTGTTAGTTTAGTCCATGTAAATCTTTAATTTACTGTTATAAAGTTTTACCCCTACCTCTATCTAATGTATGTGTTTTTGTATACCTCGTTAATTTGATTGAAATTATATATAAAGTTGCAAAGAAGCTGTTTAATCAGGCGATGACGTGTGGTATACATACGAAATGCACAACATCTAGTTTAATGAAAATATTTTTTTGGGAAAAGTAAGATGTTTCAATTTCAACCGTATTTTCACAAATGCTTAATATTTAATAGTGAGGTAAAATATTCTTTTCATACTTGATGGACAAGATTGCCGAAACTGCTCCAAAACTTAAACGGCATTTATTAGGATAGATCAAGCAAAAAAATTTTAACCACTACAAACGTAACATTTCTCTGTGGTTACTCTAGTCATTTTCTCTTGCAGAGAATTACCTGTTTTTCTTTTCATACCTCGCTTTTAACGAAATAAACCAACAAAAAGTCTAATAATGAGGTTTTATCGATTCATAGCTTAGACTTAGATTGGGCATTTACTGAATCACCTTCTATAGTACTTGAATATTTCTTGTATAAATTTACTTTAATAATACTTACCGAATTTGCCCAAAATTTTGTAATTGGTGCTGTGAAAAATTCATACAATTTCTTCTTGACTTTTAAGGGCCTACTTCTTGTTCTATGTTGTGTATCTGGGTATGGATAGGCTTTGTGATCGTCTATACAAAATGCGTATTTTTGGTCGACTTCATGGCAATTCGTAAAATCAAATTCTGGCAAGACTTTTCCATTTTCATGGACGATTGTATCGCGTTGTATAAAAGTATCAGTTAACAATGCCTATAACATGTTAAATAAATATCATATTACAATTTCAAATTGTTGCATTTTATAAGTTTCTACACTGAATAATTTAACTACTGGTGAATATAAGAATTAATTATTGGACAGTCCATGAGAAACATTGCTTCCGATGAACCAGTATTTGGCTGTTACGCTTTGGATTGTTCAATAAAATGCAAAAGATAAATAAATAAAAGTACAGTTCTTATAAATTCACAACTATGCATACAACAAATACTACATAATCTAAGCGATATGAATAATATAATCTAATAGAAGCGTGTGTGTTAATTCTAAAATCTGTGAATTTGATTAAGACTTTTTGTACAGTATAACATAACATTATCCTATAAGAATAGTTTTTTTTCATTAATTGTTAGTTATTATTCACTACTCTAAGTGAATGTCCTACGTACCCCATTGGAATTAAATTTCAGTACAGTTCAAGGATATATAATGTGGTATCGGCATGTTTACGCTTTAGTAAAAGTCGAAAACACGCTCGCTTCACTTTATATCGAATTGGGCGGAAATTTAATTCTCATGGTGTATACATGGTTTTACCGATAAGCTATTAAGTGATGGTTATTTTCAAAAATTATTTGTGGCATATGTTATGTTGCAATAGTAGCTTGAAATATTAGCGTTTCTTAAATAGTTATAATTAATTAAATTATTGAAGAAATCCTACTGTGCCAGAGAAAAACTGTTTTTTTACATATTGTATTTATTTATACATTTTGTAAAATATACTAAAATTGATGCATAATATTTTCATGTAAAATAGTGAATTAGTTAATAATTAGTATATGAGTATATAACAGGATGGAGAAAATTCTGCAAAGCAGATCGCCTCGACGCCTAACGGCAAAAGAGGATACAGATAAATATATAGTATATAAGTTGTCCCTTACGATTACACGTCCCTATTAATCGAGGAATCCTGCCAGTACCCTTTCGATAGAGTCTAAGCGAAAGGGTGCTAGCAGGATTCCGTAAGTCTAAGCCTTAGACTTACGAAAGCTGTTCAGGAAGGAATACACAAAAATATAAGTATCCGTTTTAATTTACTTTTCTCGTTTATATTTGTCTCTTTTACACACACAGTCACTCAAATTACCTATAATTCGCTTAACTGCTACTCTATGAATACACACCGATATTACCTGTTTGTAACGCAATAAGTAACTATCGGGGGCATATATTCCTTTCTCGTATTTTTAGCACGTCAATAACACTTTCAGCTCCTAAACTAATAATAATATTTACGTTCGTCTAATTTTAATTTTAATAAAGAATGAACGATAAAAACTTGTTTTATTTACGATATCGTTTCTTATTAGCTATTATATCTAGCTAGGATATTGCTACAAACGTCTGCACAATGATTTATATTAAATGACTCCAATCCCGTTTCTAATAAGTAACGCAATACCAAGTCATTTATTATAAAGAATAGATATATGCAATATATTTAAATTATGACCACAATGTCGGCAAAGCTGGAAGCGATCTGCGAATCCACTGGCCAAAATAAAATATGTAAATATCTAGATTCTACAAAGATATACCGAGGTCGTCATATTTTAATTTCTGATAGGAAAGTAGTAAGTGGAAAAGAGCGCGACGAATTAAAGTAAAGATAGACATAAGCGAGGCTGCCACACTGGACATTTGTAAGGCGTGGGGGTCCCCCGCCACTCCGTTGCTCTCCCTCCACTTTTAGCAAGCAGGCAGCGCTGTATATGATAAGATCATCTTCTGCATATGATAGAAGTGCAAACCGAAATTAAAATTTGACGCTTACGGTATATAATCGCATACAATACTACATGTTCTAAAAAATAAGCGGTTGCTTTATATATAGGTGTAACATAGAGCATACTAAATAACAAACCATATAATTTTTACAATTCTTGTTTCGCAGCGGTAACTGAATTTAGAAACATGCATACTGTAATAAACGTTAATAGTAATGAAATGCGAAATATTAAATTAGCAAGCAACTAATACAAATATTAGAATGCATTAAAAACACAAGACATTTACACCAGTACTACCTTAACACCCTGTTGTGCCGAAGATTTATTGCGTACACTCAAATTTCTACTACGTTTCTACAAGAGAAAGAATGAAATAGTACACAATATTCTGCATTCATATTATCTTTATAATATTTTTCCTTGTATTTTCATGGAAGACTATTGTTAATAGAGACCGTCCATAAAATAAGGTGATATGCACATATACACGCATGTCCTACGATAAAAATAAAAAAAAATATCAAATGATGTGACAGGTATCTTCTTAAGACCTATGGACACTCAAAAGATAATTGTGGACAGATGTCTCACTTATAACACGAAAATTGAAAATAAAATCTAGTGCCACGAACAAATACTAAATTAAAATTGAAATAAGATCATAAGTAAGAGGCGACCAATTCAAGTGTGAAATTTTAATTTGATGCGAGATTTCTGGATGTTATTGGACATTTCCCAATCTATCATAGATGAAGCAGAACTTGTCATTTCAAATATCACAAACGAATTCGAACAGTTTTCCGGGAATGAACATATCTGCAGATATCCTTCTTGAGACAAACCACTATTCAAAATGAAATGGTTACTGACAAATGAATGTAATATTTTTAATAGTGACTACTGACTGTGGATAATTGATTTGCCCAATGATGTCTATTAAAATTGCCTCTAGAGAAAACATTGAAATTCGTGTAAACAAAATAAAATAAGATAATTGTTTTTTGTTGAACGTATTTATTTTTTAATATGGGTGCAGAAAATATGTTTTGGGTAATATCCATCTTCAGAACTGAATTTAGAATACAGAGAATTTAGTTAGATTATAATTCAAAAAATATTTCACAAGATTAAATTAAAAAAAATATTATATACATTTAACTGTAATAAGATAATGAAAGTTTCTAAAAAGTTAGTTCTAAATTAAAATTCAAAAATACATTCGTTCCTATATACAAGCATATAGAGCAGAGGTACAAAATCTTTAAACATTACAGGAATTGAAAAAATTAGTTATAAGATTGAAATTGTAATATTTAAAAATATTTTAGTAATGTCTATTAAATTAAAAAATCTGACACAATAATTAAATATAAAGTTTGATTTTTAAAACAACTAATGTACTAATGATCAGCTTTTGGTAAATATATTGAAAAATTATATAACGACCTTATTTTCCTAATAAGTTAAATGTAAACATGCATTTCATAAAGTTAAAAAATTAATTAAAACACAGTTTTCGTTTCTTTTAATCATTATTTAATAAAAAAAAAAATGTGTCCACTATCGGAGGACGTTAATTTTTCTCGGTCAAGAGTTTATCTACTAAGAAAAAGTATCTGTTATGGGAATATTCGGGAATAAATTTATGACATCAAAGGAAATTAATTTAACGTTATCGGGTAGTTTTACATTATATATATACAGGGTTATGATAAAGTAACGCACAAAATTCATAAAACGTACAATGTTCATTTTTGAAAAAAATGCAAAAACACGTCAAAAAAATAAAACGTCAAATTTGTCAAAGTTATGACGTCATCAATATTTTTTTTAAATATGAAGCTTGGTTTTTTTTTAACTTTATTTGGTAAAGCTTGTTTTTCTGCATTATAAAGAAATAATTGAAGTAGGGGTCACATAAGAAAAAACTGAGAGAATTAATAAAAAACAAAATAAACTTTATTATAGTAATAACATTTAAATTAACTAAACAGACCATTAAACCAAAACGATTTCTTACAGGAATTGTTCAAACTGTGTCCCCGTTCACTATCTGACATAGGCCAAGACGATGGTAGACCTGATTTACAGAGTCTTCGATCATCTGCGGAGTTATACGAGTCATTTCATGTCTAATTCGTTTTTCTTTTTTTAGTTTTTTCTTATGTGACCACTACTTCATTATTTCTTTATAATGCAGAAAAACAAGCTTTATCAAATAAAGTAAAAAAAAACCAAGCTTCATATTTAAAAAAATATTGATGACGTCATAACTTTGACAAATTTGACGTTTTATTTTTTTGACTTATGTTAAAAGTCGCGGAATAAAATAAACTGTCTGACGTGTTTTTGCATTTTTTTCAAAAATGAACATTGTACGTTTTATGAATTTTGTGCGTTACTTTATCATAGCCCTGTATATAAAATATATTACAATTCTTTGCCAAATATACAAATGTATACATGTATGTATGTATGTTCTACTCTTAATTTTTCATTACATAGTTGCGTCGTTGCTATTTGTATAATTGCATTGACTGAACAGTTTGTGGTGGACCCCAAGCCTTTTGATGTGACTATACAGCACGTGTCAATTTTCATTAGCCATAGGCGATTAATTCATGCAATACGTGACAACATGGCACCCCCTACTTTTCTCTTCAATGCGAGCGCGACCGATGATACAAGCTCAAGTTAGCAGTAGCTGTTGGACTATTGACTTGGATGTTTGTACTGCGCTTAGAAATAATATTTACGCCTTGCAAGGATTTTTCTTTTTCCTTTCAGTAAATGCAGAGAATTATTAAGCATGACACAAACAAAAGCGTAATTCTAATAAAATTAAAAATAAGGTAAATAAAAAAGGATTCTGAAAATAATAATAAACAACTAGATCGCGCCGGCCATTTGATGATGACGGATTTTATTGCAGACTATATCTCGGAACGTGTTCGCAGCTAAACATTTAATGTAGAAGTGGCAAGATCGGGGAAAGTCGCTGTGATGTCGATTGTTGCCGGGAGACACACGTTGCCACGTATTATTTGTATACGTATAAATCGCATGTAAACATTGAATCCCTATAGCTAATGAAAATAGACACATACGGTATAAGTAATCCCGACTGTCCTTGCTTATTTGATTACATTTTCATTTATACATTTTGATTTACATTTTATATTTGTCATTGCTTTCTAATTGACAACCAGTTGTCATATTGTTATTACTTTTAGTTCATTGTATGCCAGTACTACCAAGAAGATTTTCATTTTTTCAATACATATACCATATGTGTCAATTTTCATTAGGTATAGGGATTCAATGTTTACGTGCGATTTATACGTATACAAATAATACATGGCAACGTGTGTCACCCCTACCGTCCGTCACCAATCCCGGCAACAATCGACATACAACGATTTTCTCCGATCTTCCCACTTCTACATTCAATGTTTAGCTGCGAACACGTTGCGATCTAGTCTGCATTAAGGCCGTCTTATTACTGGAACGGGAAGCATCAAATGGCCGCCGCGATCTCCGGATTTAGTAGTTTATTATTATTTTCAGAATCCTTTTTTATTTACCTTATTTTTAATTTTATTAGAATTACGCTTTTGTTTGTGTCATGCAGCGTGAACGCAGCTTAATAATTCTCTGTATTTACTGAAAGGAAAAAGAAAAACAAATCCTTGCAACGCGTAAATATTATTACTGAACGCATTACAAACAGCCAAGTCAGTGGTCCAACAGTTACTGCTATAAACTTGAGCTTGTATCGATCGCGCTCGCATTGGAGAGGAAAGTAGGGGTGCCATGTTGTCACGTATTGCATGAATTAATCGCCTATGGCTAATGAAAATTGACACAAGCTGTATATATACAGTGAGCTCAAAAAGGTTGGAATAAGTTCATTTAAAATTCAACCTTTAATTTTTTTAAAAAACACTGGGACCCGTCAATTTTTATTTTTAGATGGGCATTTTTTAAACTAATTTTTGTTTATACAGGCTGACTCAAAAAAAAGATTTCATTTGACACTTCAATTTTTTTTAATTGAAACACCCATTTTTTATTTTATTTTCGGATTCTACGTAAAATTTCAATTACATTTCATGTATTATAACCTAAGTCTAAGTTAAGTTAGCTTATTTCTTTTCATTTAAACTGTACATATTAGGAGTTAAACATAATCAAATTTACTGAAACTGTAAACATTTAAACATTAATACCATTTTTATCTGTTACCTAGGTTATTTAACATTGACGTTGAAGTTCATTCCTTGTCAAAAGTATTTAAACATTTGTATAAAAGTTCTAATAAAAGTAGTTTTTTTTAACTGTAAAATGGCACGAGTAAATGAAAGGGAGCGCATAGAAATACTAATGATGATTGGCTATGGAGATAGGATGCGTACCCAACTGGAAGTTTTCGAACTGTTCAACAATAAATACCCATATATATCCTATATCTCAATCAACTATTAGTAAAATTGAAAAAAAATATAGGGATTTGGGGCATGTGAGAGATAATTATGTAAAAGGCCGCCCCACTATCTCAGAAGATGTGCAGTTGAATGTGCTATTATCCGTTGAAGAGAACAACCATAAAGTTAGTCGCGCTATTGCTGACGAGAACAAAATTAGTCAAGGATCTGTATTAAACTATTTACATTAAAATAAATGGCATTCTTATAAAGTTCAGTTAGTTCATGAACTAAATGAGGACGATCCAGATAGAAGAATGCAATTTTGTGAAATAATGATGGAGAGATGTATTGATGATCCTCAATTTTCACGAAGAATTGTGTTCTCGGATGAAGCAACGTTTTGCCTAAACGGAACCGTGAATAGGCAAAATTTCCGTTATTGGGCTACAGAAAACCCGCATTGGATTATGGAGTGTCACACACAATACCCTCAAAAAGTAAATGTTTGGGCTGGGATTATTGGAAACAGAATTTTGGGTCCCTTCTTCTTTGACGGCACTTTGACTGGAGAAAGATATCTAGAATTTCTAGAATTCGATTTGATACCTGCGCTTGCTGTAGTGTATCCAAATCCAGAAGATCCTGACATTCCCAATGATAGCTTATGGTATCAACAGGATGGAGCACCAGCCCATTTTACTCGCCCGGTGCGTGAATATTTAGATAGTGTTTTTCCTGGAAGGTGGATTGGTCGACGGGGCCCAATAGAATGGCCGGCCAGATCCCCTGATTTGACCCTGTTAGACTATTATCTGTGGGGCTACCTAAAATCTAAAGTGTATATCAACAGACCGAACAATATTGACGAACTTAAAACCCGAATAAGACAAGAAATGAGACTGATAGAACCTCAAATAGTGCACAATGTTTTGCAAGAATTCGAAGATCGCCTCGGATATTGCCAGGATGTTGGTGGTGGCCAATTTCAACATTTATTAAATTAATATTTCACAATTTAATTACGAATCATTGAGACATTTATTATTTAGAATTAAATAATTTTTTTTTAAATTACATTGATTATTTTAGAAAAGAACTTAACTTAGACTTAGGTTATAATACATGAAATGTGATCAAAATTTTACGTAGAATCCGAAAATAAAATAAAAAATGAGTGTTTCAATTAAAAAAAATTGAAGTGTCAAATGAAATCTTTTTTTTTGAGTCACCCTGTATAAACAAAAATTAGTTTAAAAAATGCCCATCTAAAAATAAAAATTGACGGGTTCCAGTGTTTTTTAAAAAAATTAAAGGTTGAATTTTAAATGAATTTATTCCAACCTTTTTGAGCTCACTGTATATATTAAGTAGCTCTAATGAATTTTTTATCGTGTATTTGGTCGAAACGTTTATTTCTCTCTAATTATTAATTAATATGGATTTCCAGCAAGTATCGGCCAACTCAATTAATATTATTAAAGAAGCTTTAGGAAGTCTCCGAGGCCATATGGTATTTTAAATTACTACTCAAATGTGCATATGTACACAAAATCTATGGTTTTTCTTGCAATGCACAAAGAATGAAGTGTTTCCGAAGTACATGAAACTTAAGACCAACAATAGAAGTAGATCAGCATACATAGGAAACACAGTAGGGCTCAAAAATGGCTCAGAGAAGAAATCACAATTTCAGAAAAGAGAAATTTTTAACATTTATGTAAAGGTAGTCCATACAGAATTATTATATAAACTAGATTACTTAGAATTTCTTGTTTTAGATATTAACACTAGAGACAAAGTTAAATATATAATCGATAAAAAATTTAAAAAACAAAAACTTAAACGAAATACTTTATTGATAATAAAAAACAAGAAACTTATAAAGAGCAATACATTTTTAAAATCACCAATTTTTTGACAAATTTAAAAATTTAAGCTCTTGTAAATTTTCTGTCAGAACAAAATCTTGTGGAAAAAGGTTATAAATATAATCTAAACACGAAAATAATACCCCAAACATTAGAGATGCTAGCAGTAGACACAGAAATAGCTTTAAAAAATGTACCTCAGATTAGAGATAAAAAATACCTAGTAACAAATATTTTAAAACAAGAAATTTCCAAACATCGTAAACCTAATCAAGAATTATTTACAATACAATCTATTGTAAATAAATCAATAAAAAATAATGTAATCTTTACAAAAGCAGATAAAGGTAATACTGTAATAGCATTAAATAACTCTGATTATATAAAAAAAAAACATTAGAAATTTTAGAACCAATGAAATACAAATTGTTAAAATCAGATCCGAAAAACAAATTTCAAACAAATGTTAAAGATTGTATAAATAACTGTAAAGTTTGTTTAACTCGAAAGACGAAAGTAGACTCACAAATATGAATCCACAATTCCCAAACTTGTAATCACTAATTAAGATGATTAAAAAAGATAACCCTATTAGACCAGTTAAATTGTTTCGTTTATTAAAGCCCCCACTTATAAATTATCGAAAATACTTATAGATATCAATAGAAAGAACACAAATTTTTCAGCCAAATACACGATAAAAAAATCACTAGAGCTAGTTAAAAAAAATAGAAAATATAAAACTACCCGATAACGCGAAATTAATTTTCTTTTATGTCACAAATTTATTGCCGAATATTCCCATAACAGATACTTTTAACTTAGTAGATACACTCTTGACCCAGGAAAATATCAATATTATAAAAAAAGAAGATAAAATATGTTTAGAACAGAATTACTTTGAATTTAATAATAATATTTATACCAGCAATGATGGCTTAATAATGGGTAACCCCCTAAGTCATTTGTTACCAGAGATTTTATGGATTAGTTAGACATTTATAGATCTGAATACCTGATTTTGGGAAAATATATAGTTTAGTAGTAATTGAATATCCGAAGAAGCTAAAGTGATAGCGAAACATGTCATATGCTTTGTAATAAGTTGTTTTAATATACTGGATTTGTTGTAAATTGTGTTTTACTCTGTCTACTATTATCAATTATAAGAAATTATTATTCAACTGAAAATCCTTATTTAAATAATAAATAGATCATCAGCATATATAAGTGTGTCGGGGCACATTCTTGGTCATAGTGTAAGTTCGCATTTCTATGGGGGTAGTTGTAATGACTAAGACAATAAGCAATTTCTATCAAGCATTTTAGATTTAACAAGATTGCGAACCGCCAGATTCTATGCTAAAGCAAGAAATATTATAAATGACAATTTTCCTGGTAAATAGCTAGCCCATGAACGCCCTATTCACTAGCCTGCTAGGACGTCACAAAATTAGTTTTTCTTATAGAGATACGTAAAAGAGCAAATATAGAGTATAGCTGTAACAACAAACAAAGTTTTTGTTTTCGACAAATTCTAGAAATATAAGTACTCAACTCCTCGTTAATGTCCATCTATCATTTCGGAAGCGTGTTCAAGAATGTTTAAAAGGGAATGAATGTTATTTGAACACTTGTTGAAATAATGTTTACCTGTTTTAACCCATTTGCGCCGAATCATATTTGTTTTTATTTTTTTATTTTCTGTTCCACTAATTACTCATCCATTCACGTATAACACTTTCCGTTTCTATACCTACTAAAAACATGTTATTAAATTGTTTGGTTTTAAAATGTGGTTATTGTGGCATATTCTACATATTTTATGAAATATATTGCTGGTAAATAGTGCATTGCAAATAAAATATATCCAATTTTTTTGTCATTTCACCAATACATATAGAAATCATATCTCTAAGCTCATTTTTAGAAAAAATAATTATAAAATCATGCTTGTTAACTGAGAAGCAACTTATAAAATGTCATCCATTCAGTTTCCAATTTATATTAGTGAAAATGAAGAGATATACAAGCTGTTCCATCTGAAAAAATTAACTTGGAGACAAAATGTGTCATATAATTTTAATCCAGTTTTGTGGACATGCAATTAGTAATTGAAAAAGAATAGAATCTGCTCTTATTAGGATCTTCTATTATTAATAACAATACCAAAAATTGTGACCATCTAATATGTCGTTTTTTGAGAAATATAATCTTATAGAGATAAACTTTTCAGAAAAAAGGTAATAAGTCGAAAACTTTAAATTTTGGGCCTGTGCTATTTCATAACTTTGTGACTAAGAAATATACGGGGAATACAAAAATGTAATAATATATAGGTGTTCCATTTAAAAAATTATAACTATGGTCAGCCATCAAGTTATGGAACGCTCTGTATATTACAAAATAAATTTAAAAGGTGCTCCTAATGAGTGGATATTATAGGAAAAAAACATTTCAAAATACATTTTCTTATAACATCACAATCTGCTTTCTCCAGGGACATGACTTACCCTGTATATCTGGAAAAATATACAATAATAAATCATTTTTAGTTTTTTATACGAGTTATACGGAAGTATTGCGATGACCAATATTTTCGACCTTTTGATTTTTGCAGATAACTACGTCTTGAAGCCCCTTAATACCGAAAAAGTGGTTTTTGCAAACAGTTCTCTCTCTCTCTCTCCCTCTCTCCCTCCCCCCCCCCTCTCTCTCTCTCTCTCTCTCTCTCTCTCTATGTTTGTTGTGGTGTGTCCAATCACGATAGCGGCTAACCGGCTAAGAGGCTAAACGGCTAAGCGTCTACAGCTATTAATATCAAACTTAATATTTACTAACAAAATCTTCCTCTTGAGATGTGATTAGATTTCAGTAAAATCGGTAGACCAATAGTAGTAGTGCACTTTAGTAAAAAAATCAAAATTAACTAATATTTCGTCAAAGTTTAGATAAATTACTAAAGAATACAAAAGTACCAAAAAGTGAATTTTAGAAAGATTTTATTAAAAAGTGGCTCTACATATTTTTACAAATTTTTCCATACCTAATTGTCATCAGCAATTCAGGTTTAGTATATTTCTAAAATTTTCAATGGCTTTGCTAATAATATCCAATTCTATTTAGTATTAACTTCTTTCTAATTATATTTTTGAATAAATAAAGATTTGCATTTTTTACGACAAAATTATATGTCATGTACACTCTAATAATGAAAGTGATGATACACTAATAAATATAGACCAAGTGATAAATTTTCCAAAGAAGACGTGTTTATTATTATTGAATGATATGCTTTTTATACTTTCTCTTTCTTTTTACTATACTATAGCTTCGACTATCTTTAGATTAACTAATGATATCCATTTTCATGGTATTAATTTTAATATCTTTTCTCTATAATGAGATAGAGTTTTACTAAAAACATAGACCATTCTCATATAAAACGGCTATTAATTAGAGTATTTATATAGAAAAATAAACTGCTATGGTAGTTCAACCACTTATTTTATATATATTAAAATATTTGCATGGAACACATAGATTTCTTAAAAAACTCAGGTTTAAATGTATACCTCTTGCAGGAAAGTTTGATGTTGTAGACAAGGTGTTATACCCCTAGCTCTATTTAATATTAACATTTTGTTCAAATTTTTATTAGCGAGAATCGCAATTAGTATTATCTCTTCCCATATATGGAAACAAGATGCATACGAAATGAATATGATAAAAACGACTCGTTGTAAATGGTACACGGACTAATCAACTTAATTTTCTCTTTTGAATTTCAGACATTATCTTTTTTCAATATTAACAAATAAAAAAAATACTTTCTTCAAAATAATTTTTTACTTAGTTTATTGATGCCAGATAATGTATTCTTGATTTTAGTTAATTTTTCTGTGAAGGTAATATAACATTAATTTGAAGTCATATTGTAATTTATTTGGAATAAATTTGCTTATTAAGTTTATGTTTCCATTCAAACAATCTGATACAAGTCACACTTCTAGCATTTCCAGTTCTATATGTTAAGGAAGTGCTATATTATTAGTTTATATTTAATACTAGAATTACGCCAACATTTGTATAATATTGAGTTTAATATTTCGCGAATACAGATTTAAATTAGTATGTACCTGAATAATTATTTGTAAGCATAGGATACACTTGCAAAATAAAGACAAACATAAATGTAGTATGTACATAGTTTACAAGAACACAAGAACTTGTATTTACCGTTTTGTACATCTATATTAGTCATTTAAACACAGATTCTATCAAAGTTTTTCTTTTTAGGCATTCTAGTTTTTGAAGCAACATTAACCCCACCACGGCAAAGCAATTAAATGCTAATATCCCACCGTAGTGCAGGTAAATCATATCAGAATTTCCGTCAACAAAATTAAAACGTGCAAATTTTATATTACATATCGTGTGTTTTATTATAAATTTCTAACAATATCTAAATTGCAAGAAGAATCCGTGAGAAAATGTGTAACATAAATCTCGAATTCGTTTGAATCCACATAAAACTAATCAAGAATAAAGTCAAAATTATAGTCACTGAAAAAGTAAGAAGTTTTAAATCTTTTAAAAATTGCGCTAGTCTTCATTGAGAATACTATTAGTAAAATGTTGATAAAATATATTTTACCATGCATTTGATAATGCAACAATCTCAGAAACTGAAGAGTATTCAGATGACAAAACTCCATTTTGATTGTTGAACAAATATATTGCTGTCAGTGAATGAACACAACCAATAATAGGAATTATATTGTAGAAAACTATTTCTACAACCAACAACCAAAAGTATCTAAAATTATTAAATGAATCGTTGCAGATTAATGCTGTTCATCACTGAGAGAGAGACTTAAGTTGCATAATAAATTGGCGTGATATTTATTGTTTGTTGTTAATTGTTAGTAGAATAATTGTGTATTAAAAAAAAACCTTTCCTAATAATGTACTACGTATGCCTTTGCACATTTTAATATATCCGAAAGTATTCTAAGACAATTAGATATTATTCTATTATATGTAGTAAAAGATTACACTGGCTAACAAAGTTTTTACGTTGAAAATAACAAACTTAAAAAGCATATACAAAGAACAAATTAAACGAAAAGCGTTAGTATTGCCTTCGCTACAGGTTAAGTAAGACTTATTCAGACGTGATGTGAGTCCTTCACTAAATGAGCGACGAGTCTGGTTGTTCTAATCCGGTCGGTTGCTACGATTCAGTTCAAAGCGTTTATAGTATATTTGTGGTATAGTCGTGACCGAAACGATCATTACATTAAGCATAAGTGGCACCTACGAAAGAATTTTGTATCAAGAAAAGACAACATCCTCCTTCCGTCGAAAATGAAATGATCATAGTTCCACCTTTGTACGTAAAACTAGAGCTAATGCAACACTTTGTGACAAAGAGGTGACGGTTTTAAATACCTCGATCAAAAGGTCCCAAAAACACCACAAGGAAAACTAAATGTATTTTTATTGAATCTCTGATACGATAAATAGAATGTAATAGAAAATTTGAAACCAAATTAACAGCGCAGCTCAAAGCTGAGCGAGTGTTCATCTAGCAAGTTTTTGAGTTATTGGGAAACAAAAAGCAGAAAATTACAATACTTCAGTAATAGACATTATACAAGCATGTCACGGTGCTGGATACAATATGTCGCTGAAAGTGCACAATCTACATTCTCATTTGGACTTTTGGCCTGAAAATATGGGTGACGTTAGCGTTTAGCACGATGAGCGTCTCCACCATTGAGAAATAATAGGTAGGGAGACGACATCCCGTGATCAAACCGGGTACAGGTCCGCCATATTGATACTACACTTACGTCAAACAGGTAGTGTTGGTAAAAAGTGGAGTGTATGTTAAGCGCATCGTGGATTAGAGTTATATAATAAGTTAAATATTAAAAGACATTATGGTTTATTGTGCTCTACGTAGCGGCAACAGCAGAGACGGCGTTGATAAGAAGAATTCGTCTGGAATAACATTTCATAGGTCAGTGTAGGCCTGACAAGTTTGGGATATCAGATTATAATTTGGAGTAGTCCGGACTAGGTGTGGATGTTGTTAATAAGAGAAAAAGTATTTTGTAACATTTATAATTGTAGGAATTTAAAATATTCATTAATCTGACACATATTAATCTAAATTAATATACTCGTACGCCATTTTATGGCAAAACCAAGTTGTAGTTTGTTGGTCAGTGTTATTTCAAATACCACAACGATTCCAGTACCATTTACTCTATTATATTTGTGGATCATTAATTATTTAGAAAATATGCGACAAAACAATATTCTTCAATTTATTAGGTTTTGCGCTTAAGAAGTTGGTTGACATGAAAAAACTGTACTCTGATGAAGACTGGCTACCTTGAGAAGGTAAATTATTAGGTATTAGGCGATTAATTAAGAAGGCCCGAATTCATACAGCCCAGGTGGAGCATTTGTGTAGCGCGCCTGAGTAGCAATTGGGAGGAGTGAGTCTACCCGGGGTAAATTTTTCTAATTAAATTTTACTTAATTAATTACTCAGTGCAAAGCAGAAAAATCGAAGACATTTTCGACGCTGAGGAAAAACGAATTTAAAAATTATTTAAAATGTACATATACAGGGTGTTATAAATTAAGTCGGCACTATTGCTAACTTTGTTATTAATGAAGCTACAGTATCGGTTAAATTAGCAAAGTAGTAGTATTTTTGTCGTTAATAATGATGGCTGAACCGAAAAGACAGTGGATCTTCTAATTTTCGCGCTATTTACAAAAGTTACTTTTTTTTTTAAATGGAACACCCAATATATTTTTACATATATTGAAAGAAGGAATTATTTTAAAAAAGAAAGCTTTCATACATTATTGACAAAAAATGAAAGTTGTGGCAGTTATCCACTATTGTGTACAGCAATTCATATCAATAAAATCATTATGATACAAAAAAAACAGCAAATATTAAACAAGCATTGTGTATTATGTATATTTATTATAATAGATGTTCGAAGACATCACCGTTTTGTCCAATACACTTCCGAATTCGTTTATATACGTAGCCAGTTACTTTTAAAATCGATCTTACGTCTATGTTATTAGCAATAGCAATTATTTTATTTTGCAGCTCTACAACGTTCTCATATCTCCCTTTGTAAATTTCATTTTTTAAATATCCCTAAAAATATAAGTCTAGAGTTTCAATCCGTGGACCGTGGTGGCCACTGAATTGGTCCATTCGTACCTATCCGCTTATTCCGAAACATTTCGCTCAAAAAATTTTGTACTTCGTGATGATTATGCGCTGGTGCTCCATCTTGTTGAAAATGTGTATGTTGCCGTGCCGAGCTGCCAAGTCCAGGTTATCCAGAAATATTCCTAAATGGTCAGTTATGAATTGTAAATATCTTTGCCCGGGATATATACCATTATAAAAGAATGTTCCGACAATCGTCGAGCCAATTAATCTACACCAAACATTAAAACTAAACCGTATTTGTGGAGCATGGGGCCGTTCCAACAATAAATTTTCTCGTGACCAATAGTGATGTTTTTTTCTATTCCAAATTTCAGAATTAGAAAAATTTGATTCATCACTCCACAAAATATGACGAAATGCATTTACATTCTGCGCTGAATAATTAAGGTACCGGTAACAAAATGTTAGTCTGCTTTCTTGATCACCCGGGAATAATGTTTGCACTGGCTGGTACATAAATGCGTTATATTTAAATTTTCTTAATATTCTGTGCATACAATTAACGTTTACATCTAATTCCCTAAAATGTGGACCCAAAATTTTGTCTTCCGCTAATTCCGCCCAGACGTGGACTATTTATGGATTCTGCGTATGATGTTGCCGTATCCAGTAGGAATTTTTGTGGGACCAGTATAGAAATTTTGACGATGAACTTCCTGAAAAAAATATTCTGGCCACTTAACCTCAATTTGAATTGCACATTTCCATCATTTTTTCGCAGAACTCCAAGCGGTGATCTGAATCATCTTCATTTAATTCGTGAACCAGCCAAAGCCTAGATGGATGCCATTTTTCAATTTTTAAATATTTTATCACTAATCTCTGACTTATTCCGTTGTCCAGAGCAAATTCTCGGGATGTTCTATGTCGATTTTCTTGTAGGGCCAGTAGCTTATCAAGTCTAATTATATTATATTATAGTCTAATTTGCCAACTGCTGATTAGGTGTTATTTTGGTAACGAAATTTATTATTAAATAAAGCGCAGACTTCCATCTGAGAACGGCGTATATCACCACAACCCAGCATAATTAAGATTTCAATCGTTTCTTTTTCAGTTAAACGTACAATTTTGCTTTTAACCCAACGTAGAACTTAATAAATCAAACGCAATGTGGCAGTTTGTTCAAAATTTAGCTCACAAACTGAGTAACTCCAATTTCAACTAGCTGACACACGACATTGAGATAAGCAAAAACAGAAAAGCCTAACACATATTATTAGTCATGGAATATTGAAAGCAATTTTATTCTTCACTAAATCAACTGAGTTAAGATATTCTTTCGCTGGTAGATAGAGGATAAAACGATCTTTTCAAAAATGTAACATTTGACTCCCGTTACTATTTAAATTTTTCAAGTTGACCCCGTTTCATCGCCATTGGGTGGGATAGAAAGGAATAATGTATGCCAAAAGATGTGGGTTTAAAAATAAAAATTAATCTGTCCGAGGAAAATTGACAAGTAAGAATAAAATTTAATGAATTTTATTCCTTACTTTATACTCGCACTGTATATATAACGGAAATATCAAATCGCTTTTATGCTTAGATATTACTTCTCAGTCAAATTATAGACCAATAAATTGATTTCCAACCACTTCCTTGCCTAGAATATATTAGGACGATTATTTTGTACAACACTATAATGAAAATTAATTAACTCTGGGTTGATTATAATTTTATAATTTCTTATATATGTCAGATTCTAAACTGTAAAATCGGAAGTATTAACCAATCTTATTAATTTAATCAAAAATTATCTGGATTATGTATGCCTAAGCATCTAAAATATTTATGCTTCTAAGAGAAGATTAAGTTACTTGTTCTATGTCATCGCTGAGGATGTCTCAAATTAGTTTAATATCTTCAACATATCCAAGACGAATATATCGTTCATACCAGCTTGTTATCGTATGAATTGTATTACAGGCTAGCTTTGGGCAGTTATACAGGGTGAGTCAACTACGCGGGTAAGGCCGATTGTGCCTTTACGAGTAAAGATATTTCGAAGCGGTTATTTTCTTGTGGTAGCTGTTCATTAGGGGCACATTTTAAAAATATTTTGTATTATACAGAATGTTCCATAACTTTGTGGCTGTAGGTATATTATTTCATTTTTGAATTTCCTATTAAATTTCACATCAAAAACATGTCAAACGTTAATACTATAAAAGTGACTATTACTGAGCTATTGTCTCTTTTTGATATAATTTTGTCAGTACTATACTATATTAATTAAACCACAAAACTGACAAAATTATATTAAAAAGAGACAATAGCTCAGTAATAGTCACTTTTAAAGTATTAACGTCTTAGATGTTTTTGATGTGAAATTTAATAAGAAATTCAAAAATGAAATAATATACAGGATGTTCCATTTGAAAAAAATTACTTTTTTGCAAAAACTAACAAAAGCATATCAAAAAACGACAATAACTCTGTAATAGTCACTTTTACTGTATTAACGTCTTACATGTTTCTGACACGAAATTTAATAAACAATTCAAAAATGAACTGATATACAGGGTGTTCCATTTAAAAAAATTGACTTTTATACAAAAACGTGTCATCTAATTTTCATCCAATTTCCTGCACATGCAGTTAGTAACTGTAAAAAAATAAAACATGCTTCTATTAGGACCTCTTATTTTAAACAATATTGCAAACAATTTTGTCCATCTAATACGTCGTTTTCGAGAAATATAATTTTATGCAAACATTGAATTTTTCAGAAAAATGGGAATAAGTCAAAAACTTTACACTTTAGGCCTATACTATCATACAAAATATTTTTAAAATGTGCCCCTAATGAACAGCTACCACAAGAAAAAAACCGCTTCGAAATATCTTTATTCGTAAAGGTACAATCGGCCTTACCCGCGTAGTTGACTCACCCTGTATATTAAATAATGGTTTAAATGACAAATATTTACACAGGTAAGCTGTTATTTAATAAATAACAATAAATCTAAAAATTTGTATTGAAAAGGTTTAAGACAGAGTCTAAATGTTCTTGATGTTCGCAATAATAAATTGGTGTTACGCATGGTTGGTATTCATGTATTGAGAAAATTATACTTGGATGCTAACATATAAACATCTTTAAAGATGCATAAACCATTTTGCTTATTCTATGGGACAATAGGTGTTGCATATTTTGTTTAACATTAAACTATTATAGGGATTGCTTTAAGGAAAAATTTTATAAAGATAAATTTCCGGAAAGGAAGTTTATTAAAAAATATGCTTATTCATAAATTAAACGAAATAGGAACTTATAAGAAACATGTGTTGAGTTTTCCTGTTTAGGGTAGAAACAGAGAAAGAAAAAAGAATTACAAACCTCAGCGTCTATGGTTTTGTCAGACTCTGATCTCAGATCGTCATCATCGTCATCATCGTCATTCACTAATTCTAAATGTTCGATGGCAGTTTGTGGCATAAGTTGTAATTCTTCTTTAGATTTAAATTCTAATCGTAAAATATATGGCGGAAAAAGTAGGCCCAAAATAACCTATTTGTGTCCGGAAACAACAAATAAAATAAAATTGTAAAAACTCAAACGTGTATAAGATATGTAATTATAAAATTCACTTACCTTCAAATTGGTGTTCTTTCTTGTTCTTAATCCTCCCATCCAAAGATCGGCCAAAATAATTTGCGAACACGGGTGGGCAAGAAGTGCTCGATGATTAGCTGACACTGCTAAACTTAAGCACGTTTGTCCAGACCAATTTTGCAGTTCGCAGGTTAATAGTTGTTGAGCTACGTCGTCGTCTTGTCGATAACAGTAGTCCAGTAGTTCAAGTGCTAGGTAACAAATATAAAATAAACTTACAACATTTATCATAAATTTGATCGATATTTGAAGCATATTATCAGATAAATTGGATGGGATGTACGAAATGATGGGTTAGTATTTCATAAACAAATACAAAAAAAATAAATCCGAACGTTTTTAGAGACCAGACATGTAAACTCTGTTCCGATGCTAAGATAAATGATTGTGAAACAAAACTATGAAATTCGGTGGCCACGGCCAATATCTTTATTATACGTTCAAAGTATAACAAGAAAAAACAGCACTGAAGAACGCGTAAAATTCCAGAAATACTTGGGAGGAATTCTAAAGAATGGCATATAATAATAGATATTGTAAGGTTATACGGGTGTAGATTGAGATATTGTTTTAATCTTAGCAAAAATGGAAGTTATAATAGGTTTGAGTAAGCAAACACATACATATGTTCCAAATAAACTCCGTTTAATGGATTGGAAGGGAATAATAGGAAAGAGAGCAGCAATCACGTAGACGAAGATTGGAGGGAGATGATGACAATAATTTCATATACCACAGAGAGGCAAACAAAAATAAAAATGTAAAACTCATTAATATATAATTGCTAAAAACGCACTTGAGTGACGAATGTTAAAGACAATTTGTAATTATTTGTTTTTTAAATAGAAATGTTTCTAAAGATGTTAATAAATTTTGTATATATATAATATAAAAATTCAAATGCAGTATTAAATAAGTAAATATTAATATTGATTGAATCGGTCGTTACTTGCTGGAACTCCATAATAATTAAGGTTGAAGTAAAAATAATTTACAACTAATTTCCAGTATAATCACACTTTATTTAAAAATACGACATGTTTCGCTACGATGTAGCTTCTTCGGGTATTACATTACTACTAAATATATTCTACAAATTATGATTTTTCCAACACATTTTCTACACACTTGTTCATTACTTAATTACTATAAATCTCTTAATGACTATTTAATGTACTTTAAATATATTCTTAAAACTACCTACGTCTTTAAGGGTACCAATTTAACAGCGGGGAATTATTTAGATCTATTTGGTCATTTAACAGTACATCTGAATATTTAAGCTTATTTATTTCTAAGGCTTCAAGTAAATTTAATTTTAAACCTTTGTCTTGAGAATGTAGTATATCAAATTCGGTGTTGAAATTATGATTATTTTCTAGTAAATGAATTGCATAATTTGAATCTGTTTTTTTATTACTAAAACTCTTAAAATGTTCTTTTATTCTTTTGTCAAAGCACCTCCCTGTTTGGCCTATATATGTTTTAGGGCAATCCATACATGTTAATTTACAGACCCCTGATTTTTTACCCTTGTTTATCTTTGATTTATTGTTTTTTATATATTTCCCCAAAGAATTATTTGTTTTATATGCTACATTTATATCTACTTTATGTAAAATTTTCCCTATTTTTTCGCTTGTTGATCCTATGTAAGTTAATACTTTATAATTACTTAATTTCTCTTTTTTTTATTGGGTAAACCATTTCTATTGCCTTTTTATATTTCTTTTTTCTCAAAATTTGATCTACTATATTTGGGTTGTATCTATTGTTTGTCGCTATTTGTTTTATTATGTTTAGTTCTTTAAGAAAATTTAAT
Source organism: Amphimallon solstitiale (assembly GCA_963170755.1). NCBI lineage: Eukaryota > Metazoa > Arthropoda > Insecta > Coleoptera > Scarabaeidae > Amphimallon > Amphimallon solstitiale. Next base: position 93,291,103 of record OY720676.1, on the reverse strand, counting down.
GGAACTGATATCAATCTATGTATCATAGAGTGGAACGCCGCTAATTTTTGACTAAAAGGGTGACAAGAGCTATTGTCAATGATAACATCTGTATGTGTTGGTTTGTGAAAAATTGAAAAAACATGTTTGTTGTGTTCTCTTGAAATTGTAAGGTCTAAGAAGTTTAAACTGTTATTTAATTCCTTTTCTATCGTGAACTTAATATTTTTATGTAGATTATTTATATATTCTAAAAATTCTTTTAATTGTCTGTCTGTTCCACTGAAACAACCCAATACATCATCTACCAATAGCCAATACACAAAGTATTTGAAATTTGGATGTTCTTTATTTTGATCTTCTAAATGATCCATAAAAATCTCCGCTAATAGCGGGCTTAATGGGTTACCCATTATTAAACCGTCATTACAAGAATATATACTATTGTTAAATTCAAAATAGTTTTGTTCTAAACAAATTTTAAGGGAATTCATAATATCTAATTTTTTAACAATATTAACGTTTTTGATGGTTAAAAGGTTTTCAACTAAATTAATTGTATCTTTTAGAGGAATACTTGGAAATAAGTTAGTAACGTCAAATGAGACTAATTTAGCATTATCCGGGAGTTTTATCTTTTCTTTTTTGACTAACTCTATTGAATTCTTAATTGTAAATCTAGCTGAAAATTCTGTATTTTCTTTAATATGTTCCAAGAGTATTTTAGAAAATTTGTATGAAGGTGCTGAGACAAACGAAACAACAGGTCTAATGGGATTCTCTTTTTTATGAAGTTTAATTAACGAATATAATTTTGGAGTTTGGGGATTCATGTTAATTATTTTACTCTCATCCTTTTCATTAAATAAGCTTTTACAAGTATGGATACAATTCTTAATCGATGTTTGAAATTTCACAGTGGGGTCTGATTTTAACAATTTATATTTTAACGGGTCTAAAAATTCAACCGTTTTTTTTATTATAGTCACTCTTATCTATTGCTATAACAGTATTTCCTTTATCCGCTTTTGTAAAAATTATATCATTACACTTTGATTTGTTAACAATTGAATTTAATACGAGAATTTCTTTATTTTGGTTTGAATGTTTTGAAGAATCAGCTTTTAAAATATTTGATACTAAATACTTTTTATGTATATTATGGGGTACATTTTTCATAGCGATTTCTGTATCTACTGCTATATTGTCTAATATTTGAGGTCTTGGGTTGGAATGTAAATTATATTTGAAACCTTTTCCTAAAAGACATTTTTCTTGCTTGGAGAACTCTACTTGGCTGAGGTTTTTAAATTTTTCTGAGAATTGATGATTAGAAAATTGATGTGTATTTTTATACACCGACTTTTTGTTCTTTGTAATTAAATATTCTAATTTGTGTAAATAGTCATTAAGAGATTTATAGTAATTAAGTAATGAACAAGTGTGTAGAAAATGTGTTGGAAAAATCATAATTTGTAGAATATATTTAGTAGTAATGTAATACCCGAAGAAGCTACATCGTAGCGAAACATGTCGTATTTTTAAATAAAGTGTGATTATACTGGAAATTAGTTGTAAATTATTTTTACTTCAACCTTAAGTAAATATTAGGCTATTTACAAATACAACAAGACAAATTGTGCGTAGTTCTATAACTGTCACATTGACTTCTCGCTTGTAATTAATTGTAATAATATAGCCTTACAATTGATTTTCAGGTTTGTTGCAATTTCTAGACAATTAGTATACAATTAATGACAGGAACATCAATTAAGTTTTTGTAACAGTAAAAACAATAATCACTACCTTGTTGAAAGTATTCTGGAATACCCACTTGCATTATATCATATTTTTCATATATGCATAAATAGTATAGTTAACAGAAATAACAAAATATGTACTACAACATCCAAAAATTATTTAATTCATGACTGAACTACAATGTAAAGTGAGGCAAGATAGATCGGCGTTGGTCAATTCGACCACCAAACAAAATTTATCTCCTAATCGTTCATGTTGCGGATTACCTGGCGTTAATCCGACCCTACAGTTCGACCACGACCTGTACTCGTGATCGAACTGACTGGCGTCTGAGGGGGGGTGGCTAATCAGGTTAAGAACGAGGTAATAGAGTGTAGTTATCTTTGAAAGGGTGATCACTTCTTATCTTACTGCGGTTAGTGTAAGTTGTTTGAATTTGGTGTTTGTGATGGCCGGTGAAGAAGTCGTATGGAAATATGATAATGGATGAAATTTTAATTTTGTATTTTAAATTATTTTGTAAAAACATATTATTGTGTTGACCTATTAAATTTTATTTTAAATCATTCTGTTTACTTTAATCAAATTTAAGTCGTATGTAAATATGATAATGGATGAAATTTTAATTTTGTATTTTAAATTATTTTGTAAAAACATATTATTGTGTTGACCTATTAAATTTTATTTTAAATCATTCTGTTTACTTTAATCAAATTTAAGTCGTATGTAAATATGATAATGGATGAAATTTTAATTTTGTATTTTAAATTATTTTGTAAAAACATATTATTGTGTTGACCTATTAAATTTTATTTTAAATCATTCTGTTTACTTTAATCCTTTACCTGAACTAATCCCCCCGAACGAAAACCGTGGTCGAATTGACAGGTGGGATTTAAGGACCCCCTGTGGACGTGGTCGAATTGACATACGCCCAGATAGATAAAATGAAACTGATAATTTTAGCAGTATTAATACCGATAGCTTATTAGGAATCAGTACTGGTTTTTAAAGCTATTTAAGAACGTAATGGTATATTTCCGCTATAAATTATGCATTTTAAAAAGATAGTGCACATTAATTGTTATACTGCAAATTGGAATGTATATCGAACACTTTAAATGTATACAAATTCTATTTAATAATATTATCAAATTTCTAATTTTCTGGAAAATATACTAATCAGCTGCATATAAAATTAATCAATTTTGAAAACACAATTGCTTTTCTCATTTTAAAACCGATTTCGTAGTATTAATAAAAATGGTATCCACTTAATATGAATTATTTGTAAAATTCGAAATGGAATCATTTATGTTGGGCTAGTTTTCAACTTATTCGACTACTCTTAGTTTTATAAAAGTAATATTTTCTCTAATTATTGCAATAATTAAATATTTATTAACTGTAATATATAACCGCAAGTATCCATACCTGTATTTGAAAAAAATTGGCAAATTTAAGAAAGTACTCAGGTCAGTAATTGGTCAAATGACCGTTAGTAGCAATATGTAAATTGTAAGGTGAGCAAGCATATATATTATAAATGTGGAAGCATTGGATCGAAGACAGGGAAGGTGAGCATTATGAAATAAAGAACAATAAAAATACAAATAGTGGCGCTAAAGAGAGTCATATAGTACTTAAAGCTAAGCAGACAGTGTTAAATGTGTATAAGAATAAGAACATATACGTCTAGGAATATAGAGACCTGTACACATCGGCTCTGCATGTGCGTCTTAATTCGGACGGTAATTTATAAGTATCTGATTTGTAATTTGTATTGAAATATAGAGCTCAAAAGTATTATCATATGGGTGTGGTGTTTTGTGGTGGTGTTTGCTGATGTGCCTCCGTTTTTATGATAATGAAAATGTAAGTGAATCTTCGATTTATTCCCATACTACTTTTTATTACGGATTTCTTTCCGCAGTTGTGGTTTTGTTGTTCTAAAGAAATCGTGTTTGTCTCTCCTCATCTCTGTTTTGTTTACCTTATCCTGCCCGTGGTCTGATTGTTGTTTGTGATTTTATTTAGTCACCCTGACGGACCCCTGGGTGCAGAATCAAAGTATCCCCGTCTTACATTCTTTTGTTATCTGTTATTCCTTAAAACCTATTTAAATAATATAAATATATTTATACAAATCGTTGTGTTTCTCCTTTTTTATAAAATGACAACGAGAAGTCAGAAAAATAGAATATTAAATAAATTCTCGACTGAGGTAAAATTAAGTCAGAATCTCCTAATAATAGATACATTACTATAAAAGATTGTAAAAAGGAAGAAAACGAGGCATGTAATATGCTAAGTTTTTGCGAAACAAACTTGCTGAAAGTGAACTTAAAATCACTGATATTACTGAAAAATTAGACAAGTTAAGGGATGAATTGGCAATTGCGAATGAGAAACTTTATTATAAAAATAAAATTATAGGTGATTTAAGAGCAACAATTGAACAGCTGACAATGCACGAAACACGAAAAACTCTAATACTCTCGGAAACCCCAACTGACTCAGTTTACTTATGTAATTCGGAAACCTAAACCGACTTAGTTCAAGTATATAATTCAGAAACTCAAAATAATCACAGAAACGAAAAGATTGAACAATTACCTGTTGCTCATAGTCGTGACACCCCTAACGACGACGTAGAAAGGACACACTGTGAGACACACCGAAAAAAGTACTCCTACTCTAATGAAACTAATAAATGTTGTTCTCTTGGGGGATGGTCATGTACGTGGTCTTGCTGGAGTATTGATGGAATATCTTGATTCGAATGTGTACTCGGTTTGTGGATTCTGTAAGCCAGGAGCTACACTTGAATTTATTCTGAGAAATATTAAAACACTTACGAATGGATTAGGATCTGATGACTTCGTAATAATAATGGGTGGAGTGAATGATGCCTTGACGCACGGAGGATTGTCGGTTGACATTTTGGATGATATCCATCAACTATCTATAAGAACTAATGTTGTCTTTCCATATTTGTCTTACTGGACGGGTCGACCAGTGCTCAATCATCTAATCTATAATATTAACAGACAGATACACAGTATCCTCCAAGGCTCTACTGTCACGCTACTTGATGTCCATTTGTTCTTAAATAATATGACGTATGCAAGGCATGGATTGCATTTAAATCGTAGTGGTAAAGCAAAATTGGCCAGTTGTATCGCGACTGCTATGCGGCAGTGCAGACATGATAGTTATTATGAAACACACGATAGATACTGATGACAGGACGGTGAATTTTAATAATTTAATTCAGATACAACTTGCAGGTACTACACCCGAAACGTCACCTATATTTCCGATGCCTTTTCAAAAAAACTAACGAACTGTTTTTTATGTATATTAATGTGCAATCTATTTTGAATAAGTTGCATCAGCTAGAATTACTAGTACATGAGAAAAAGCCTAGTTTTTTTTATGTATAACAGAGCACTGGGCGGGGTCTGACGCGATTGGGTCCCTGGGTTTACCTGGATATTATATTCTGTCGTTTTTCTGTCGCACCTATTTCAGATACGGCGGATTCTTAATTTATGTTAGCAATGATATTAGAGTCAAAAACTTGGACTTGACGTCCTTCAGTGAAGAACTAGTCTTCGAATGTTGTGAGTTAACCTACACAACATACAACATGGGATACGTACTGGTATGCATTTATCGGTCACCGAGTGGTTCGCTGGACCAGTTTGTGATTAGTTTAACATCTTTATTAAATCATATATTTACAGTGAATCTATTCTTGTTGTCTGCGGCGACTTCAATATTGACCTGAATGCTGCGAGTAGACAGACTTAAATTATTCGTGATTTGTTGGATACATTTAATTTGAGTGGTGATTTTGGAGAACCGACACGCATAGTTTCCCGTAGTGGCGGTGTTTATTCTGAGTCTGTGCTCGATTATGTGCTCACAAGTGTGTCGGGTGATTTTTGCGTGTTTGATGTTTTTGATGTCCATATTGCAGATCATTTTGTTGTATCTCTGCGAGTGCTTTATGTTGCAGCGAATGACGACACAGAGAATACTACGACTGCATTTCGGAGGGACATCTCACTGGGATTGCGGTGTTCCTAATCTTCGAGCGGACTATGTTCAAAATAAGCGTGAATATAAATCATTAATGAAACAAGCAAAATATTCTTACTTGGAGAGGCGCTTTAGCCGCAGTACTAGTAGTGCTAGAGCTGTTTGGCGATGCGTTAATGGGGAATTGGGTCGTAGAGTTGGAACCGGTGTTATTGCCTTGGATATAGATGGCGATAGTGTCGAGGATCAAAGCGGTGTTTGTAATTACCTCTTACAACACTTCGTATATGCGTCAGGTGATAATGTATTAGCACCTTCTGATGAGATTCTGTCTTGTACTGTCGGTCAGGGATTACCGAACAGAATGATTTTTTTCGATGTTTTGCCTGAAGAGGCGCTTGAAGCATTCTGTAAATTAAAGAATACTGCATCGGCAGGCTTTGATGATGGTCAGGTGTGCGCGGTTAAGCCTGTCGCAGAACTAATATCTGTACCTTTGGCTAGGATTCTTAATATGTCGGTTTCACTGGATGAATACCCACGTGATCTCAAACTGGCTCGTGTTGTACCTATATATAAGAAGTTAAGTCATACAAATATTAATAACTATAGGCCTATATCTGTATTAAGCGTATTTTTGAAAATTTTTGAGAGTATGATTTCCAGTAGGATCCCCGGTTACTTGAACAAATATAGTATTCTTTCTGATTCACAACACGGTTATCGGAAGGATCGCTACACTGCAACCGCATCGATTTAATTTATGCAATACATATGGAATAACCTTGATGCGGGGAAGTATACGGTCGGTTTGTTTTTCGATTTATCACGCGCATTTGACAGTCTTCATATTGAGTATATCGTCGACAAATTGTGGGCAATTGGTATACGGGGCCCGTTGTCATCGTGGCTTGAATCCTTTTTAAGGGATAGGCGGATATCTGTAGCCCTATCTGGTTATAGATCTGATGGGGGCCATGTCAAAATAGGGGTGCCTCAAGGGTCCGTGTTGGGCCCATTGCTATTCTTGTTGTTTATCAACGATTTGCCATCGTATTTGACTGAGGCGGGACTTACGGTGTTATTTGCAGATGACACATCTGTTTCTATCTGTGCGGATAGTCGAGAATTGTTACAGCGGTCTATAACCCATGTTGTACGTCAGTTCTCCTCTTGGTGTGGTGCGAATCTTCTGAGCATCAACTTTGATAAATTATGGCTACATTTATTTCCACCAGAGGTAACCAATGGATTTCCCGATGGACATGGGAATATTCAGGGAGCAACCTGTGAGGTTCCTCGGTAAATGTCTAGATGCTAATCTAAATTTTAACAATCAATTTGACGATATCTGTAGTAAACTTAATAAATCCTATTACGCAATTCTAAAACTAAGACCCACTCTTTCACGAAAAAATCTGCTTAGCGTTTACTACGCCTTGGTACATCTGTCCTAAGTTATAACGTGTTAGTCTGGGGGCGAGGAGTCAACTGGGAGCGGGTGTTTGTTGGACAAAACCGGATTATTTGTCTGATTTTTGGCATGGTACCGAGGGATTCGTGTAGAGACGTTTTTATCACAAATAAAATGCTCACGTTTCCATGTATTTTCATTTACAATATGGTGGTATTTCCGAAGAAAAACTTTGATTTATTTGTTCGGCCCGATTCCCCTGATACACGCAGAACAAGTTCTATCGCCCTTCCAAAACATAAAACATCGCTATTTGAAAAATCTCCGTACTATTCCGGCGCTAAGCTGTTTAATAAGTTACCGTGCGAAATCAGGAGCTCGGGTCTGTCGAGTCATTTAAGGACTTCTTAATTGAACATACGTTCTATGCAATTCAAGATTTTTTAAATTTAAACTAAGTTTTGTTTAATTATATAACATTATATTTGACCCCTTTTCAGTCATAATTTGAGTCTCTTTTATTTATTTATTTTATTTCTAAGTTGTTCATAGTTTTTTATATATTGCTATATTTGTGTTTTGGATGTATATTTTTGACAATGTAAATATCTGTCAATCAGATCTATTACAATAAAGATTATCATTATTACTAGTTGAATTTTCAATCTCTTCGAACTTGAATCGCTTAAAACGCGAGCATCGCCTTGATGCTCTTTATAATGCCCGGTTTTCTAAACTTTTGACGTGCCCTGTATATACGTCTAATTTAAGTTTTTGCTCAAATTGTCATTGCATCTGAAATTAGTTGACGGTTAACCGTCATTGTTGACATAAGTAAATGTGGCTATTGCGTGTTATTTTTTTTTGGTATTAAGAAGCATTTTTATAATATTAAAAACTCGTTACCGTTTTTTATTGTACTTACATGTGATAGCTGAAATCCAATTTTCGTAAGAATATCGTCGAAAATCACTTCAGTCGGATGTTTGAAGTTTCTTGCATTACTTCTGATTAGTTGGTGCCAACCCGCAGTCGCATACTTTAAATGCTTGCTTTTATAACTGAATTGGTAAACGAAATTACATAAATGCTTATGGGAATTTTATTTGATGTATCTATTATATTTCGAAGTGTTTGGGACACATCTGACAAATAAAGAAAACTCACCCTATTATTTGTATGTAGAAAGATCGATGAGAAATGTTATTAAATGATCCCATGCAATTTAGTTCAGGGGGTGACACAAAAATAACAACGTGCATCCAGAGATAAAAAACAAAGATTACAAATTACGGTAAGTTAAAAAAACGTTGGTATAAAATGCGTTCTGTAATTTTTAATGAGAAATTGTATCTTTTACAGTTGTTCTGATTTACCGCTAGACAGTTTTAGCAAAATGTGTTATATAAAAAAAAGTGTTTTATCTGAGGAAGACAAGAATAAAATTGTGTGTTTTTATTGTGAAATTTTAATATTTGACAAGTAATAAGAAACAGGCCGCTAATACCAAGAATTTTAATGTTTATATATATACAGTGAAACTTCCCTTAACGGGCACTTCTATTAGCCGGGCACTTCCCTTAAACGGGCATTTTGTCCGGTCCCGAATTTAAGAGTACGGAATTCCTAATAAATTGGTTTCTCTTATGCGGACACTCCCTTGAACGGGCGCGGACAGTTATTCAGCTGCTTTTTGACCGCAAAGTTTCCATTAAACGGACGGATTTGTATTTGAATACATTCATTACCGCATGATATCTGGCGAAGCCGTTAGCGCAAATCAAGGAAATGTCGAAGCTTTCATAAATAGGTTGCCGTTAATAATTAAAGGGTACAAACTCTGCGATATTTATAATTTGGACGAAACAGGGTTATTTTTTCGGACACTACCAACAAAGACGATGGCCTTAAGAGGCGAAAGATATATATGGGCGACATGTTATCGAAAGAAAGATTAACTATAGTGCACTGTGTGAATATGGCAGGGGAGAAAGAAAAACTGTTGGTTATCGGAAAATCAGCACGTCCTCGCGCATTTAAAAATCTTCGCGTTGCTTTATTAGTAAAACACATCTTATCGCAGCTTGAGAGATCTGATTCTGTACATAATTTAACCAATTATATTAGCGTATTAGATGCGATTTATTTTATTAAAAAAGCATGGGATGATGTTTCAAGAAAACAGGATTTGAAGAACTAAATGAGGAGTTTGAAAGTGATCAATATGATCCTGAAGATGAAATTCCTTTATCTAAAGTGGCTGAAATGTGTACGCTAATGGGAAAATGAGGAAGTCATGATGTACAGGAATTTATAAATATTGACGCCAATTTGTATACAGAAGACGGACGATAATCCAGACCATATTTTGCCCGATAATTTAGAAAACGAAAGTCAAGACAGTGATGATGAAATAGAAATTCCTAGAACTAATGATTATGAGAAAAGAATAGTATCGTATAAAGATGGTCTACTGGAAATAAAAAACTAAAACAATTTTGTTTTGAAAAAGATGATGTACAAGCGTTTGGTAGGTATGCTTAGTGAGCTATCATTACATTTTGAAGCAAGATTGGCATGTAATACACACAAGCAAACTTCCATTATAGATTATTTTGTAAGATAGTATATAAATTGTATATGTACCTTACCTACATATGTTTCTATTATATGTATGTATATATAAATGTGCACATAGCCGTTTGAGTTTTATTTAGCAAATAAAGTTATAAGTATATAATTTTACACTGTGTGTTCAAATGAAAGTTTAGCTTTGCGTTTCTACTTAATTTTTCTGTCTTCTCTGATAAATGGGCACTTCTCTTAAACGGGCAGTTTTGCCGGAACGAACAGTGTCCGCCTATGGGAAGTTTCACTGTATATATATATATATATAATCAATAGTATGTATTCTTGGGTATGTGGTTTTTAGGTTAAAATTAAAAAAACGTGATTACTGCTGACGTTTCGATGTTTATTCACATCTTTTTCAAAACTTATGCATATTATTTATTATTATTTTAATATGCATAAGTTTTGAAAAAGATGTGAATAAACATCGAAACGTCAGCAGTAATCACGTTTTTTTAATTTTAACCTAAAAACCACATACCCAAGAATACATACTATTGATTATTATTAAAAGTGGTTAAGAAAAATAAACACACAATATATATATATATATACAAGGCTTAATTATTGGGGAATCCAGCATAAAAACAAAATTCAATTTAGTTCTTTATTTTTTTCTTCCAATATTTCGCACATTGTGTGTGTGCTTCCTCAGGGATTAACTTAAAGAAATTGAATATTCTAGTCAGTAATTATAAAAATGTATAAAAAGTCTATTATATAAATAAAGATAAAAAACTGTTTTGAACACTTACAAATGTGAACTATGATGTGGACAAAAATTACTTAAATACATCTACACTAATATCGACAGGTACATCTCTTAAATGTATACTAAACAAAACTACGATATAAATTTTAAAATAAATATCTGATACACACGTTAAAAACAACTTTTTTTGGTAAAAAATCTACACATACAAAACAAACAAGCACAAAAGAAACATCAAACATAAGAAACGTTAAGTGGTAAGATTTGGAGGTAATAATTATGTGTCTAATCTACACAGAGTTTGTACGTGTACAGTGCAAATTTGTACGACGAACATGTCATTAGGTTTCTGTTAGGAAGCGCAATAATATGTATTGTCTATCCCCGAGCTACACTCGCGCCTGATTTATCGTTCTCGTTGCGTTCGTTATCCAACAAAAAAGCATATATTGAGCTCAAACTGTTTGTATCAGCTTTGAAATTCATAGAATTTGGGTTATTATTAATTTCGACCATCTCCAAAAACTCTCTACATTTCTGACTTTTCACTGTCTGAAGGACTTTAACATTTTCGAAATTCGGCGTATGATCTTTATTGTTCATATGTATGGATAAAGCACATCTGTTCTTTCCAGTCCGAACATCACTCTTATGCGTAGCCAGTCTGGTTTTTAACCAAGTTGATGTGTGACCAATATATACTTGATTGCATTCATTGCAAGGTATGCGATAAATGATGTTGGACTGGAAGGACAGGGGTGTCACATCTTTCGTTCTGCTAAAAAATTTTTTTATTGGGTTATAATTATAGTAAGCTAATTTTATTTCATTTGTGGAGAGAACGTGGGAGAGTCTCTCAGATAAACCATTGATGTAAGGAAACCTGAAGTATTTCAGTTTTTCTCGTGTAACAGTAGTATTTTTGATAGTCAGATTGTCAGGGTGGGGGTTGGAAAAAATCAGTTTGTGTATTAAGCTGGAGGGATAACCATTATTAGTAAACAATCTGCTCAATATGTCGAGGTTTTTCTGTCTGAAAGAGGGGTGACTTATCCTAGACACTCTATGTTTCATGCCCAAAATCATATTTATTTTTTGGCTGATTGAATGATTTGAATGATAGTTTAACATTCTGTCTGAGTTGCTGGGTTTTCTATACCAATCTATCATTAGATGGTTATTATTTCTAATGATTCTAGTGTCAAGGAAAGGCACACCTCCCTCATTCTCGCGTTCAATGGTAAACTGAATGTTAGGGTGAAATGAATTGAAAATCTCCAAAGTGTCATCAATTTCAGACATAGGCAGAGCGCAAATCAGATCATCAACATACTTGTGAATAAAAGCAAACTCAAATGGTAAAACCTTCAGTATGTTATCCAAACAAAAGTCCATTACTAAGTTGGCAAGGATAGGGCTAAGCGGTGAGCCCATGGGCATTCCTGAAATCTGTGAGTAGCATTTTTTGTTAAATGTGAAATAGCTATTATTAAATTTCAAAGCTGATACAAACAGTTTGAGCTCAATATATGCTTTTTTGTTGGATAACGAACGCAACGAGAACGATAAATCAGGCGCGAGTGTAGCTCGGGGATAGACAATACATATTATTGCGCTTCCTAACAGAAACCTAATGACATGTTCGTCGTACAAATTTGCACTGTACACGTACAAACTCAGCGTAGATTAGACACATAATTATTACCTCCAAATCTTACCACTTAACGTTTCTTATGTTTGATGTTTCTTTTGTGCTTGTTTGTTTTGTATGTGTAGATTTTTTACCAAAAAAAGTTGTTTTTAACGTGTGTATCAGATATTTATTTTAAAATTTATATCGTAGTTTTGTTTAGTATACATTTAAGAGATGTACCTGTCGATATTAGTGTAGATGTATTTAAGTAATTTTTGTCCACATCATAGTTCACATTTGTAAGTGTTCAAAACAGTTTTTTATCTTTATTTATATAATAGACTTTTTATACATTTTTATAATTACTGACTAGAATATTCAATTTCTTTAAGTTAATCCCTGAGGAAGCACACACACAATGTGCGAAATATTGGAAGAAAAAAATAAAGAACTAAATTGAATTTTGTTTTTATGCTGGATTCCCCAATAATTAAGCCTTGCATTGAGTTTTTCAACGGCAAAGACCTTCTCTTTTAATTATATATATATATATATATATGTATTGAAAAATTCAAAATTTTTCAATACATTTGTATAACTGGCAAAGAATTGTAATATATTATATATATATATATATATATATGTTCTCTTTCAGGTTTCCGCGGGTAGTAGTATGTGTTGTCACTGGATTCCGGGTTTTCTTCCGCGCTTCCACTGCTTGGTCTTTGGAAAGACCGATGCTGGTTTCAAGAAACCTTCGAAAAACTAAGAACAAGAAGAAGCAAACTGCTTTGTGACCTGATTTTTCTACAACGTTGCCGAGAGGAAAACATAGTGCCACAGACATTGAAACTGAAGTTCAACAGAAACACCAGACAAACCAAGAACATTCTGAAGAAAGCAAGTATGGCGCTACTGAGGGAATCCATCCACGAGACTAGAAAAATGTTGGATGATACCAACAAACAATTACTGCAACTACATCTGAACCTCAGCAACATTATCCACCCGATAATTTGGAGAATACTGGACCAGCTCAGTGAATTCCGTTCCGAGACAAATACCGATTGGACAAAAGCAAAACAAATCAACCACCTGCAAGCAGAACAAAAACCCAGAGACACCAGAGTAGAGAACAAATCATACAACTTATCCACCCATGGATTGTACGCAGCATCCCACAATGTTTTGGCTAAAGGATTTAACTACGCAATAGCTCCTGCCCGCATACCAGTAGAAGAAATAATTTGTGGAGTAGAAGCAACTATAGCTGGGATTGACAAGAATACGGCCGATACTATCCGCCAAGATGTATCGCAAATATTAAGGACAGCCAAACCACCAAAGAAAAACCTATCACATGAAGAATTCCTGGCATTGAAACAACTAAGGGAAAACGAAAACAATATTATTCTACCAGCCGATAAAGGAAATGCTACTGTGGTAATGAACACAACCGACTACGACGCCAAAATAAGAACCCTCTTGGAGGATCCAGCATACCAACCAATCTCCACGGATCCAACAACATACCTGGAGAAAACAACCAAAACTAAAATCAAGGAGAGTCCCATCGACAAGGAAATCCAGACAGCACTCATTCCAAGGGAGAAGTCATCAAGATGCCCCAAATTCTACGGCTTACCTAAAGTCCACAAGGAAGACCCATAGTCAGCTCCATTGGATCACCTGTTCAACAATTGGCTAGATACCTAGCCCAACAACTACAACCTCATGTCGAAGAAGCCGAATCTTACGTCAAGAACGCAAGCCACTTCATCGATCTATTGAGACAAGAAAAAGTAGAACCAGAATGGTTATTAGTAAGCTTCGACGTAGTATCACTGTTTACCAATATACCAGTTGCCGAAGCTCTAGAGACCATCGAACGAATATACCAACCCCCAGTGCACATAATGAACTTGGTGAAACACTGTCTGACAAACACATACTTTATCTACGAAGATCAGCGCTATAGACAAATAGAAGGGTTCTCCACTATCACCAGTAATAGCAAACCTTTTTATGGAAAACTTAGAAAAAACAGCACTAAGGACGGCCACCCGCAAACCTAAACTCTGGCTACGCTACGTCGATGACACTTTCGTGATCTGGACACATGGAAAGGACCACCTCGACATCTTCCTGGAACATTTAAACAAAACCCATCCAAAAATAAAATTTACGATGGAAATAGAATCGAACAACGAATTACCATTCCTCGACGTTTTGGTCAAGAAGAAAGAAAATGGGAACTTAAGTCACACGGTATACCGAAAATCCACCCATACAGACAGATATCTGAACGCTCAGTCTCACCACCACCCAGCTCAGTTACAATCAGTAGTGAAAACCCTAGTGACAAGATCGCAGAGATTAGCAGACAAAGATAACATCACCCAAGAAATGGACAAACTCCACAAGGCACTCCAGCAGAATGGTTTCAGTGAATCTGCTATCAAAAGAGCATCCAAGCCGAAACCAACAACACCACAAGATCAAAAAGAAACACCAACTGCCAAAACCTACTTACCCTATGTGAAAGGCACCACCGATAGAATATCCAAAATCCTACGAAGACACAACATTGAAACAACATTCAAAGCAGACAGAAAAATCAGTACAGTCCTTCGAAACCCTAAAACAAAAATACCTTTAGAAAACCAAGGAGTTTACGAAATTCCGTGCCTCAACTTTGAAAAAACTTACATTGGACAAGCGAAGAGAAGAAGGGTAAACGCAAGAAGAGACGAACACAAAAATTCCGTAAGAAAAGACGAGAAAACTTCATCCCTGGCTCAACATGTAAAAGAAACATCCCACACGATAGACTTCAGTAACACCAAGCTATTAGCGAACATCGAACATACTAAAACCAGAATCATCAAGGAAGCCATCGAAATTGAAAAACATCCGAACAATCTGAATTCACGAGATGATACCCAGAGGTTACCAACAGCATGGAAACCAGCACTAACAAGAACAGATACCAACAAAGAACACCAAACTAATACTTCTACATCGCAAACCAGCCGACACACTCCAAACACGAGCCCAACGACACGGAACCATGCACACACTCGTCCAAGGACAACCAACCGAAACGCTAACGGAGTATATAACCACCATCCGAATCCCGAGTCAGTTTACGAATAACAAGAAGCAGAAGCAGACAGTTATCGCAGACTTGAAGATGGCAAGTGTGATTTTGCCGAAACGTAGTTAAGAAACCAGCAATCGGTCTTTCCAAAGACCAAGCAGTGGAAACGCGGAATCCAGTGACAACATATATATATGTATATAAAAATAGGAGAAAGAATATCGGGTTAATCCGCTGTAGTGCAACCGCAGACACGTGTTTCAGACTCGTTTGTCATCGTCAGTACGGTGTAGCCAAGGAATAAGGTGGGATATCCTTGGAGATAGAAACAAAAGGAAGACCATCGGGAAGACAGACCACCAATTGCAGCTTAAATGTCAGAAGATCCTCAGGTCTGAGTGACAACAACTGACACCGCCGCGAGGCAGACATTGTCAACCCGCGTGCCGTCCAACCCAGGAATGATAAATCAATAAAGGAAATATCACGGATACATAATAAAAATAGGAGAAAGAATATCGGGTTAATCCGCTGTAGTGCAACCGCAGACACGTGTTTCAGACTCGTTGGTCATCGTCAGTACGGTGTAGCCAAGGAATAAGGTGGGATATCCTTGGAGATAGAAACAAAAGGAAGACCATCGGGAAGACAGACCACCAATTGCAGCTTAAATGTCAGAAGATCCTCAGGTCTGAGTGACAACAACTGACACCTTATTCCTTGGCTACACCGTACTGACGATGACCAACGAGTCTGAAACACGTGTCTGCGGTTGCACTACAGCGGATTGACCCGATATTCTTTCTCCTATTTTTATTATGTATCCGTGATATTTCCTTTATTGATTTATCATTCCTGGGTTGGACGGCACGCGGGTTGACAATGTCTGCCTCGCGGCGGTGTCAGTTGTTGTCACTCAGACCTGAGGATCTTCTGACATTTAAGCTGCAATTGGTGGTCTGTCTTCCCGATGGTCTTCCTTTTGTTTCTATCTCCAAGGATATCCCACCTTATTCCTTAGCTACACCGTACTGACGATGACCAACGAGTCTGAAACACGTGTCTGCGGTTGCACTACAGCGGATTAACCCGATATTCTTTCTCCTATTTTTATTATGTATCCGTGATATTTCCTTTATTGATATATGTATATATACATATATTAATAAATAAAACTAATTCTTGGTCGTTTATAATATATAACTTTTTCTTGGTATTACCGACCTCAAATAACTCAAAAATGCACAGTTTTAAACGTTTCGACAATTTTTATTGTCTTCGTCAGTAAAACTGTAAAGAAAAATACAAATTTTAATTAAATACAGCAACGTATCACATCTAAGCTAAGCGAAACTTACCTATAAAATTTATTGTTTTATGTTATTGTGTATTCATAATACCTTACAAGGTATTTTCAATACCATAAAATATACTTCTTATTAATTTTGTTAATGTTATAGCATTTAGAAATAAAATCAAATCAATCTTTTTTGAAAAACTGTCAAAAATCAAATTTAGAAATAAATGTCATTTTGAAATTTTGTCCAAACGCACACTATAAATATATTACATATATTAATATGTTTACGTTATAAAATATGAAAATAGATTTTTGATAAACCATCAATTTCATTCCTATCATTAACTGTATTGTTGTTTCGTTTTACCTCAATCATCTCAAGATGGATGCACCAATTTCTAGTGTTGTTGCTCAATTAGTACTTGAACATGTTGAGGAATTAGTGTTAAAAGATTTAAATTTCAAACCAACCTTTTTAAAAAGATATGTGCCTTACATTGATACCAGACGATAAAATAGATTATATATTAAATGTTTTTAATTCTTTTAATTCAAAATTAAAATTTACTATTGAAGTAGAAAAAGATAATACTATAAATTTTCTTGATCTAACTGTAATCAAAAACAATAACAAAATTAAAACTAAGTGGTACAGTAAACCTACATCATCTCAACGATATATCAATTATAAAGCTAGTGTGCCACTATGTTACAAAAGAAATGTTGTAACAGCTTTAGTTGATCGTGCCATATGCTTAACAAGCCCACAATATACACCAGAAATATTAACAAAAGTTTATGCCATATTAGAACAAAATAATTATCCAAGATCATTTATTAAACGAATTATCAAACAAAGATTACACAAAATATATAATAAAGTACAATGGGAAAATCAAAATAAACAAATACACATTACATATATCGCTGTTCCGTATATTGCTGGTCTATCCGAGAAATTAAATAATATCATTACACCATATAATTTAAAATTGGCATATCGTAATAATAATAGTTTAAATCATCTATACACACGTTTAAAAGATCCTATTCCAAAATTAAAACGATCACATGTTGTATATAGCATTCCATGTAATGATTGTAATAAAATATATATTGGTCAAACTCAGCAATACCTGGAGGAAAGATTAAAAGGACATAAGTATGCTAAAAATCCTACAGCACTCAAGAAACATAAAGATAAGATGAAACACAATTTCAATTTTGAAAATGTTAAAATTCTTAAAACCGAATACAATGCCAAAGTAAGAAATTTTCTTGAGATGATTGAGATGAAACGAAACAACAATACAGGTAATGATAGGAATGAAATTGATGGTTTATCAAAAATCTATTTTCATATTTTATAACGTAAACATATTAATATATGTAATATATTTATAGTGTGCGTTTGGACAAAATTTCAAAATGACATTTATTTCTAAATTTAATTTTGGCAGTTTTTCAGAAAAGATTGATTTAGTTTTATTTCTAAATGCTATACCATTAACAAAATTAATAAGAAGTATATTTTATGGTATTGAAAATACCTTGTTAGGTATTATGAATACACAATAACATAAAACAATAAATTTTATAGGTAAGTTTCAAAAGCTTAGATGTGATACGTTCCTGTGTTTAATTAAAATTTGTATTTTTCTTTACAGTTTTACTGATGAAGACAATAAAAATTGTCGAAACGTTTAAAACTGTGCATTTTTGAGTTCTTTGAGGTCGCTAATACCAAGAAAAAGTTATATACATAGATTAACACATATATATTTATTAATGATAGCACGTATATTACAAAATGCACCCCCCGGGCATCTACGCCAAGGCTATACCTGAATCTCATTTACATTATCGGTAGCTTATCGCACTCTCACACCAGGGGATACTATAATCTACTTAGTCAAATTAAAATAAGTTCAAACGAACTATACCACTTAAACTTAACCGGAAGTTATGCCATATTATTATTACTACTGCATTCTAAATATAGCTTATTTCCATAACTAACTTCAAAAACATAAAATTAGGGTATTATAAAGTAGGACTTTATACAAATGAAATGGGCTTTATACACTTTACAGAACCGAAATAGAAAAAATGGTTTAGCTATCGGTAGTTATTGGCGTTTCTTTTGATATTATTTATATTATTAGAATTAGCTGATTCGTATTTTAACGATATCAGTTAGATGACAAGTATATTTTACTCGTTATAAGTACTAAGTAAGCAAATTCATGGCATTTTGAGAAATTATCACAATTTACCTTCATTATACGCAGTTAATAAGAAAGAATTTATTATCACTTACAGGGGAGATGTACGAGTACTTTGCAATGTTGGTCCTTCCAGGAAGCTTTAGTGATGCAATAAATCTTCTTCTTCTTCTTTACTGGATTGAATTAGTCAAGCTAACGCTTTTTACTATTAATCTTAATTTGGCTGATCTTGATTTAGAGGGATTTAATGATATTCTCTTTCAGAGGAGTCATGGATGCAATAAATAATTCATATATTGAATCACCTTATCACATGGTAGTAGAGTTGAAGGGAGGATTATACAATCGCCACCTAGTATCCAACGACCAGAATTGTTTCATTTATTTGCATAATTGTTAGATAAGGTAATTTAAAGTAGGTAAGTTAGTTAGTAAACGTTGCAAAATTGGTATTTGTAGTGAATTTATTGTATGTATTAATAGACAAATGCTGACATTGTGTAATATATGTAATGTAAGTATATTAGTCCATAAGTCTGCTTACTGCTATTTTCTTTATTAGGTTAAATTGTTTCATGTAAACAACAAAGTATTGTTATCTCAGAAAATGTAAAATAATAGCAATTGCTAAATAAACGTATATTATTATTATTATTATTATGCTTTGTAATAATATTGTTAAAAAATTAAATTCTAGGAAGCAAAACTTTAATATTATTATTATAAATAATGTTTTAATGTGATTGGACGCAAGGAGTATTAGAAACTCTTTCATATTTCATTCATAAATAATGTGACAAGCACATATGTTTTCTATAAGTTGATTAATTAAGGTATCTCCTTAGATCAGTATTACTGGTCATCAAAAGTAGTTACATCTCTTCTGTTTCAATATCGTGCAATTAAGAATATTCTTAAATGATAAATTACCTAATTTCAAATATCGAAAGATAACGTCTTAGCACGTCGTGTAACTCAACCTTGGTATTAAAACATTTCAATTTTTAACGATACAATTACTAACTAGACTTCGATATCATAAAGCCCATTAATATACTTAAGGCATTATATTACTTTGTACATCGTTTGTAAACCGACGTTCCATATTAATTAATTATGAACACTTAATTAGTAATGTTAAATATACCTGTCACCCTTGTCATCGGAAGGAAATAGGTTAAGGGTTAGCCGGATACTCGTCTCCCTTTCATTTTATCTTAATAATAGAAGACTGGAATTGAAGGTAACATTGTTTCATATATTGTATCTTCTCAATATTATAATGCATACACTATGATATTATATAACAATGCAATTATTTTCACTTCTTTTCCGCGAAGACAAATATAATTACAATGAAAGAGACGAATAACGAATAGAAAACTAAATCGAAAAATTACTATGTGAGTATCATCTTAAGAAAAAATGTTTCATGTTCTATTCCTTCAAGGATTCTATCTACATTATTGATAACTACTTGGTTACTTTTTATTATAACTCTGGTTGATCAATAATTTGTTAGATATAGTAAGAAAGTGTATATCCTAAATATAGATAGTGACTTTTGTTGTGTTTCTTGAATTTTTAATTACTTAATTTATTTCTAATGAATTGGTGGTTGGAAATGAGGATTAACGACTTATGAATACTAAAATGAATTTTACTCCTTACGGAATTATTCGGTTAACTCAATAAAAGAATTAACTGAAGTTTTAGTAATAGCTGTCAATAATTTTTGTGTGTAATTTAGACGGATTCACAATAAAAATCATGAACACAGTTGATTTGCTAAAGGACAAATATCAAGTGCTGTTTTTTCTCTATTATATTGAATAACACTTTAATTTGGTATTCTGTATAATAAGAATTGTTATTATTTTAGAAAATCGACAGTTGAACAGCTTGATACACTTACCTATATTTTCGAATTCTTTTGCATACGCTCTTAATTCTTCATAAACTTCCGTTTCCATATCATCTTCTGCTGCTTCGTGAGCCATGGCTTTGTAAAGTTTACAGGCAATCAAAGCTTTTGCTAAGGCTTCTTCTCCATGCTGCCACATCAATAGCGCCATTTTTTGTCTCTTCATAAGAACTGCCCAAATCTGCGAAAAACATATTAATTCACTATATGCATGCATGCATGTTACACATACATAATAATACGTGTGTTATTTTGTTATATTAATCCTTAATAACTTACGAGTAGTTCGTTAAACGGATAATCAAATAAACAAAATGCTTGGGGATTTGGGAGAGTTTCGGCGAGCAAGCTTAAAGCGTTGTAGTGTCTATTGCTTTGGTTCATTACTTTGGCATAAATTGGTCTGAATTTTCTTCTTGTATAAAATGCCCTGCAAAAGATATACAGTTTGTACATTGAAATACTATCTATTAAGTATAAGCGGGGTAATTGTTTTGCCTAATAAAATTTCACAACCCCGTTATTATCAG
This sequence comes from Amphimallon solstitiale, assembly GCA_963170755.1. Taxonomy (NCBI): domain Eukaryota; kingdom Metazoa; phylum Arthropoda; class Insecta; order Coleoptera; family Scarabaeidae; genus Amphimallon; species Amphimallon solstitiale. Next base: position 93,269,844 of record OY720676.1, on the reverse strand, counting down.
CTATATTTGTAAGAGTGTAGTACACACAAGTTTTTCAGATACACTCCTTATTCTCCATGTAGGAAATCTTCCTATTTACACATGAAAAGTATACTACAACTTATTTTGCAGTCCTTCCGCAATGACAAAAAGAAAAATTATTAACTTACAGCAACACATAGTTTCAAAATGCCAATCATCAGCCTAATCTGTATTCTGCAAGTAGTTATTTTATATTACCTCATTTATATTTTTTATGGAGGCTGAAATAAATTTATGATCGATGATGCTATAAGTAAACTTTGTACTTTAATTTTAGATCAGACGAGCTTGCAATTGCTTGAAAGGACATCGATAAGGTAATGATGATATAGCGACTTTTTACTACTTATGACTCATTCAAGAAATGAATATTGAAATATAAGGATTAAAAATTTTAATTATATTGAAGAATGTTCCAAAATTATCTACTGATATGTGATATAGTAGGAAGTATTATACATTTTTAAATAAACATGAGAATTAAAAGCTTCGTCGCTTATTTTGTATTGAAAACACAGAAATAAAGAATAGTAAGCAACAGTGTTTTTACTACATTACATTCTTTTTATAATTCGATAATTATATTCGCCACTTTCAAATGTAACAATAACAAATTAATTTCGTATATTGCGTGTAACGCATAAAATCAATCGCAACTTTTTTGATAGACCGATCGATGGTATCTGTATATATTACACCGTTCCGTTGACATAATGCACTATTATGCGTGTATATTGTAAACATAGTACATACATATGTACAACATACGTACATAGCGATCGTTTAGCTTGGGAGAGTTGGGGCTGCCGTTGTTAATCAAGATGGAATTAAAGCTGATGGCAACTATAGACTATATACACAAACATACTATTGCGTTTACGTACTGTTAACTTATATTTAATGGTCGGAAAGAGTTGTTACATATGGTAATCCATAACTATTGCCTATTTTAAATTGTATATTTGTGAAATAAATCAAAGTACTTGTCATTAATTCTATAACCTAAAATTATTTACAGTTAATATACAGTATTTTGTTTTCGCGCAAGCAAAACCAATTTTTAAATTTTGAAGAGAACATTTTGTGTTATTATATATTTAAATTCCTCAGTTGTTTTAATATACGATTAGATGAGATAATATTTATCTAGATATATTCGTTTCTAAGATGTTTGTCTTTATGTTGCCAGTTGATGGTCTTCGGTAACACGCTAATAATTCAATTCAACGAGAAGCTGGTAAATCATAAGGTATAATGGAATACTAAAGGGATCTTCAGTAATAATAGTAATTGCCCTAATATTTAACACAATACCAATAATAAATCTTCTTCTTTTTAAAGCAATTGAAATGCGAAAAAAATGAGTTTTCGAAATGTACGCATTATTTGGAGGCAGAATTTAATTATTAATTTATTATTTATTAATGAGATCGAGATATTTTTCAATTTACGTGTATTCCCCCGAAAACCATAAAAGTATTTCTAAATAAGTGATTATTTAAACAAAGCTGATAATAATAAATGTAGAGATTACATTTTATTAATTAGTAAGAAACTGCGCTTACTACTATCATCAAGGATTCATTTAGTGCTACATAAAATTTCATGATCTTTGAGTAGTATTTCGCAATTCAAATATTGGTGTCTTGTCAATGATCACTATCTGTCAACATTTTCTAATAAATGGAAATATGGAAAAACTCTTTTGGAAATTTATCTTGTTACTCAACTTATTCGACATGCAGGGTGCTCTATTTACAATTTTCTTGGTAGCACATAAACGAAATATTATGAATAATTATTATTAAATAAACAGTCATATCTACATTTTTGTTGAATTAAATATCAATGTAATACATTCATAAGCATCTGATGTCAGGCAAACTTTTCTAAAATAAAATTTGCCTGTAGCTAATAAAGTTGATGTAGCGAATTGTATTTTTCAAATATTATTAGCACATTATGTGATAATTAAATTACGTTAACTACGTGACAAATATTATTGTCAACTGCTCTTTGATACAATTCAAAGGGTGAATGTAAGTTCGACTTGGTAGCTTACTGGAAAACCAGCTGTCATGCAAAGGGAAGTTGCAGGTTTGTATTAATTAATTACGCTTTAATTAACAGTGCTAAAGTACGAAATTTGTATTTTTCAAATATTACTAGTAAAGCACAAATTAAGTACACGTTGAGTGATAATGTACTACATATTGCAGTGATCTTGAATAAATAATAATATGTAAATAAATAAGTATAATCAAGATCACTTTAAGATTTTATTTAAATTAATTTTTACTTTCTTCATTTCTACCATAATGTGTATATAAATATTCACTACATTGATAATTTACGAAAACTTTATTTTTATTTAAGTAAAACAATAAAAGGATCTTAGTAAATTTTTATAAGGTTATAATATTAAGACGTATCAAATGTTACATGAAAAGGAGCGAGCAGGTGTTTCCGGCACAAAGACTTCTGACATTGGCAAAGATCGACTGTGTAGACCGGCGCAAAAAGTATTGTTTATCAGGTGCACGGCTGAGTCATAAACGTATAGACGAATTTATATTCGCATGTTTGTTTACCTTTTTCAAGGATTATTAATACACTGTTTCCCCATGTGACCGATAAGGGCAGCACCGTCGATATACAATTTTGGAAGTGGATTCGTGTTTGCCGAAAGTTGCCGGATGTTTTTATAAAGAAATTTAAGCATAAAAGCGCGGACGGATAAAATTTCCGGGATTGCTGGTGAAAACCGCAATTTTAACTAGTCTAAAAGTAGGTGATAAACCACTTCCTCTTTCTTTTTAAAGGATTATTTTAAAAATCCGGACTTAGAATAAATTTTGAGATTTTCGATACTTATAAAATTTTAACAAGATTCCACACTTATAATATTTTTATTTTTAACATGCAGCGCGTATCACATTGAAATGTCTAAATGTATCTGAATAATTACTTATGTATGAAAATACTCTTATTTATGAACTCGGTTTTTGAATTTGTTTAATTTCATTTTATTTTCTTTTTCTAGAGAGTTTTGTTTTGCATGTAGGGGTACTATGCCATACATTATGACAAAACCTTCTAGTATTTGTAATGATAACTTTGGATAACATAATCATTTCATTTCCGTCTACTTTATTTTTCTTTTAAATTTATTTATCCTACAAAAGATATTTGAAATTAATAATTTTGTTTTATGTGTATATAGGTTATATAGATAAGTGAATCAAATTTTCATTGAAAATTTATGATGGATGAGTTTAATACGATGTACGAAGAATTGAGGTGATTAAACAATATTTGTTATAAATGTGTGTATAGTGGTGTACCAAATTCTTTATTTGTAGTGGTGTCTTTTGTATTGGAATTTCGCGAAAAAGGTAAAGTTTATTTTTAATGTATATATTATTTCTTTTGATATGTGTATTAAGTATATTTTTGCTGTATTTGGGTGTTCAATATTAACGTGTTGAATAATACATCAGGGATGTGTGAAATGAATTATGTCATTATTTAATTCATAGCATGGAGTCCTGGTGAATTTGAAAGACACGAATTGGTCTTGGTGGTACTGCGTTTGGGAGCGAGAAAAGGCACCAGGCAGAACTAATCAGGGCTGAGTTAATTTATTGAATACGCAGAGACATTATTTTATTTCATTTTATTTATTTAATTTAAAATTTATATATATTCCTTAAGGAATGTGCGCATTGTGATGTATGTTCGGGTTGCGTCCAACGAGTTGAAAATGACATGCTCGTAGGGTGGAACTTTGGGATACTCATCTGTGTGAATTTGTTATCTGATGGTACTGTGTTGGGAGCGAGAAAAGGCGCCGGACAGGACTAATTAGGGCAAAGCCATTTCCTTAATGTCTATATTTTGTTAGCAAACAGTAGACCGTACAAATTTTATTTTTATTTATATTCCAGTACAATTCATCACGGGTAATTTATTTTATTTTTGATTGTTTACATGTATCTATGACAAATATTAATCATAATAATCACGTTCACATTTTTAGATGTAAGTTTTTCACGACATCATAATTTCATTTATTCTTTATTTCTTGTAATACTTTATTGATGATGATATATAAATTTGAATTATGACTGAATATTGTTTTTTTTTTGGTGTGTAAATATTTGTAGACAAAAACTTTTGGATTCGTTTTAAAATTATTTTATTTTAATAAATTAGATATTAAGATTTATTTTGTATTTTATTTCTTTACCTGACCTGGAGATAATTAAAGAGCAGGAGAATCAACTCATATTTTCTGCCCCTGAGAGAACTATTTATTTTCAAACTGAGCTAGTTGCATGTAAAATGTTTTGCTTAACCTACCTTTCAGCAGAAAGTTCACCGTATCTTAGTCTAGCATAAGGCCTAGCACTAGGATGCGTGCTTGACTCTCAGTTACGCTTTAATTAAGTAAATTAAATTTATTTATATATTTATAAATTTGTAAGAGTCACAGCATATATATGGACGCTAGCCAACGTGGGGCCATGATACATTTACATTTATATATATCATTTATTAACACTTTCTATAACATATATATGGCACCCAACGTAGTGGGGCAAAGCTTTTACATTTTAAACTGTTTAGATAAAAATTAATTGATTATTTAATATTCAAATAGCTGTGTAATTAAAGGGAGGTATTTTCACCTTTAAGTGCATTTGAATAATTAATAAGTATAATTCACAAGTAAATTTTGTCAAGTTTTGATTTATTTTTCTCCACAAATAAGTCTCTTTAAGTGCCAGGACAGATAAAGTAAATATGTCTGAGTATAAAGGTGAGGGTGAAAATCCTGAAAGTGGTATGGATACCAAATATTTATTTGAAACGTATAGGGAACCACAAGGCATTTCTTCTGTGACAGATTCAGAAAAGACGCTACCTCTTGATGAGGATGAAAATGTAACTGAAAATGTAAAAATTGAAACGAAAGAAATGCCAGGCAGAGATAGATTCGATTTTCTATTTGAAAAACTTTTCTGTAAGTTGGAATGTGACAAGATAGAAATGAAAGAAGATATAAATAAGAAGTTAGATGAAAATAAAACTGAAATGAATAAAAAGTTAGATGAAAATAAAGCTGAAATGAAAGAAGAGATGAATAGAAATAAAATAGAGATACAAACTGTGGTAAAGTCGATGAATGAGAAGATTGACGAAAGGATAAAAGCTTGTAGAATGGAAATGTATGCAATGAACAATAAATTAAAAGAAGATGTGAAACAAAGCACGACACAGATCAATGAAAGAATTGAAGCAAATGAAAAGAAGTGCAAGGATAGCAGTAATTTTTTAATAGATGAAATGAATCAGAGGGCCGGTGTAGCAAGAGAAAATTTTAGACTGATAGAAGAAAGGATTGGAGGACAAGATGAAAAAATACAATCCTTGGATCTGAATTTAACAAATAAATTTGAGGACTGTAGGGTTAAATATGGTGCATGCACAGACTCTCTTTTAAAGCTACAGGATATGACATTAAATTGTCAAGATACAATTAAGAATTTGAAAACAAGAGTTGAACAAGGTACAATTACACCTTGTGTTGTACCGCAACAGATATCAATTGGTACGGAAAATATACCAAAATTTTCTGGGTATAATAAAGACAACCCTATGGCATTTCTTAAAACCATTAAGACATATATTCGTGGTATCAATGATGATATGTCAAAATTACATTTCGTGAGAGGATGTCTTAGAGACTATGCGTTACTATGGTATGATATGGTAATTGATGAGGTACAGACATACGAAGAATTAGAAAGTATGTTTATCAGACAGTACTGGGGACAAACTCAGCAAAGACGCATCAGACATGACCTTACCTTTGGCAAATATCGTTCTATTACGTCTAGGGAGAACTATGTTATTCGGAAATATTCTTTCTTGAAACATATACAACCTGTGATCCAGGAGTGTGACATTGTTACACAACTGGCTAATCATTTTGAGCATGAGGTAGTACAAGCAGTTGCTTTACAGGGTATAGACACCGTTGAGCAACTCTTGGAATTGGTAAAGCGTCTGGACGACGTGGAAGATAGGAGTGTATCTCAGAATAAAAATGGGTATAAAGCAGGTAACAATGGTAACTATTATAATGCCCAGCAAAGATATAATGGTAATAACCACAATAACCAACAAAGATACAATGGTAATCGGTATCAGAATAATAGTTACCAGGGAGGAAGGGTGGAGAATGGTAACAACAAGAATATGAGTAATAGTAGTAGTAGTAATAATAATAATAATTGGAGACAGGAGGGTCATGTAGCAAGGAAATATGGGAAAAATGAAACAGAAGATACCCGAGGATTTAATAACGTAGTTATAGAAAATAAAGAAAATAAAACAGAAGCTGTAATGAGAGATGCGTCAAGAGGAGCAATAAAGAAGGACCTGGATTTTTGGTAGGTCCAACCAAAGGGAGAAAGAAGAAACAACGAGGCAAGAGAAACGTCGTAGATTTAAGTAATATAACCACTAAATTTCCACTGGTAGATGTTAAAGTAGGGGATGTATATGGTGTAGCTGTAATAGATAGTGAACTAGAATTGTCACTTTTAGATGGGGGATTATTTGATAAAAGGTTTGAAAAATTAGGTTTTTACAAGCAAGATAATGTATTTTGTATAAATATAGAGATGGGTGATGTAGAACTTGTAACACAATTTATTGTTACACCAAGATTAAAATATTGCTGCGTACTTGGGATGGATTTTTTGAGTCTATATACATCGAAATTGGAAAGGGAAAATAGAACCTTCCACAATAATAAAGTAAACATGTCTTGGGACAAAGGCGCTCAAGATGATAAAATATTAGTTAATAATTCAATCATTGATAATTTTGATAGGGACCTCACTTTAAAAATAAATAATGATAGTTTGATTGACAAGGATAAAGCTTCACACCATGTGGATGATCTTCAAAGGGAAGAGTCCATGTTTGCCACGGGTGACATAAATAATAAATGTACACACCATGTGGAGGGTCTTCAAAAGAAAGACGCCACGAAATATATGGGTGACATAATAAATAAATGTTCACACCGGGAAATAAATATGGGTGACAAAAATTTGATTTGCAACAAACAGATTAATAATGATAATGTGAGTGATCCTTTGACAAAAGATGTTAAATTATTTAATGGTAATGTAGATTTAGCAGTAGACTATGATAATTGTTTTAAAACAGAAACGACTCATCCATCTTCCCATAAGCAGAAATTAAGTGTTCAATTTAAAATTAAAAGTTTGTTAAAAGATGAAATTATTGAAAATTTAGTATATAACTTAATGAACCCCATCACAATAATAATTAAGGAATACTTAGATTATTTAGAAAACATTAAGAATAATAGATCAAGTTTGTGTACATTTAAGCCAATAAAACAACAGCTACAACTCCCCAAGTTAATAGAAACATTATTGTTAATAAGTACTAATGCAAAGTGGTTTGTAAACGTTAATTCTCTTTGGTTGGTACAGCTATATAAATGTTTCATGAAATTATATCCAATAGTGGTAAATTTATTAGTGAATTTAAATAAAATTGTTCATAAGGAACAAAATATTTTACATTATGGGTATGTAAAGCCCGTACAGCATATATTAAACCCACATGATGAAAATGTGTCACATCATGTGAATGATAAAATGATTTTACAAGAGGGTGTGAAATTTATATGGACCCATGCGAGAATAGAGGTTTTGGATGCAGTTGAAAAGTACCCACAGCCCAGATACTTAAAAATGTTAAGAAGTTTTCCCAAAATAGTGGACTACAATTGCCACTTCATTTTAAGGGAACTCGATGATGCAATTACAATATTTGTAATACCTATGAAAGGTGTAAAATTTAAAGAATTTAAATACACTTTTGTATATATAGTTATAAGTAGTTTAATTAATTTAGGTGTTTTAAATGTCATTTGTTTAAACTTTCTCGTCATGAAAGGAGTAAAGTTTAAAATAAACTCCAAGAGTTTTGCATATTTATTCCTGATTTGTATATAAATATAGAATGAGCATATTATAGGGAACTTTCATGTCTCTATGCTTTATATCAATAATATTGTAAATAATGTATAAGTATATTAACTGGTATTTATGGGAAATCTTGAATTTATACCATTGGCATTAGCGATTCTCGCTTATAAATCGCAGATATTCCCATAGGGATATTTATGCAGTGATCTTGAATAAATAATAATATGTAAATAAATAAGTATAATCAAGATCACTTTAAGATTTTATTTAAATTAATTTTTACTTTATTCATTTCTACCATAATGTGTATATAAATATTCACTACATTGATAATTTACGAAAACTTTATTTTTATTTAAGTAAAACAATAAAAGGATCTTAGTAAATTTTTATAAGGTTATAATATTAAGACGTATCAAATGTTACATGAAAAGGAGCGAGCAGGTGTTTCCGGCACAAAGACTTCTGACATTGGCAAAGATCGACTGTGTAGACCGGCGCAAAAAGTATTGTTTATCAGGTGCACGGCTGAGTCATAAACGTATAGACGAATTTATATTCGCATGTTTGTTTACCTTTTTCAAGGATTATTAATACACTGTTTCCCCATGTGACCGATAAGGGCAGCACCGTCGATATACAATTTTGGAAGTGGATTCGTGTTTGCCGAAAGTTGCCGGATGTTTTTATAAAGAAATTTAAGCATAAAAGCGCGGACGGATAAAATTTCCGGGATTGCTGGTGAAAACCGCAATTTTAACTAGTCTAAAAGTAGGTGATAAACCACTTCCTCTTTCTTTTTAAAGGATTATTTTAAAAATCCGGACTTAGAATAAATTTTGAGATTTTCGATACTTATAAAATTTTAACAAGATTCCACACTTATAATATTTTTATTTTTAACATGCAGCGCGTATCACATTGAAATGTCTAAATGTATCTGAATAATTACTTATGTATGAAAATACTCTTATTTATGAACTCGGTTTTTGAATTTGTTTAATTTCATTTTATTTTCTTTTTCTAGAGAGTTTTGTTTTGCATGTAGGGGTACTATGCCATACATTATGACAAAACCTTCTAGTATTTGTAATGATAACTTTGGATAACATAATCATTTCATTTCCGTCTACTTTATTTTTCTTTTAAATTTATTTATCCTACAAAAGATATTTGAAATTAATAATTTTGTTTTATGTGTATATAGGTTATATAGATAAGTGAATCAAATTTTCATTGAAAATTTATGATGGATGAGTTTAATACGATGTACGAAGAATTGAGGTGATTAAACAATATTTGTTATAAATGTGTGTATAGTGGTGTACCAAATTCTTTATTTGTAGTGGTGTCTTTTGTATTGGAATTTCGCGAAAAAGGTAAAGTTTATTTTTAATGTATATATTATTTCTTTTGATATGTGTATTAAGTATATTTTTGCTGTATTTGGGTGTTCAATATTAACGTGTTGAATAATACATCAGGGATGTGTGAAATGAATTATGTCATTATTTAATTCATAGCATGGAGTCCTGGTGAATTTGAAAGACACGAATTGGTCTTGGTGGTACTGCGTTTGGGAGCGAGAAAAGGCACCAGGCAGAACTAATCAGGGCTGAGTTAATTTATTGAATACGCAGAGACATTATTTTATTTCATTTTATTTATTTAATTTAAAATTTATATATATTCCTTAAGGAATGTGCGCATTGTGATGTATGTTCGGGTTGCGTCCAACGAGTTGAAAATGACATGCTCGTAGGGTGGAACTTTGGGATACTCATCTGTGTGAATTTGTTATCTGATGGTACTGTGTTGGGAGCGAGAAAAGGCGCCGGACAGGACTAATTAGGGCAAAGCCATTTCCTTAATGTCTATATTTTGTTAGCAAACAGTAGACCGTACAAATTTTATTTTTATTTATATTCCAGTACAATTCATCACGGGTAATTTATTTTATTTTTGATTGTTTACATGTATCTATGACAAATATTAATCATAATAATCACGTTCACATTTTTAGATGTAAGTTTTTCACGACATCATAATTTCATTTATTCTTTATTTCTTGTAATACTTTATTGATGATGATATATAAATTTGAATTATGACTGAATATTGTTTTTTTTTTGGTGTGTAAATATTTGTAGACAAAAACTTTTGGATTCGTTTTAAAATTATTTTATTTTAATAAATTAGATATTAAGATTTATTTTGTATTTTATTTCTTTACCTGACCTGGAGATAATTAAAGAGCAGGAGAATCAACTCATATTTTCTGCCCCTGAGAGAACTATTTATTTTCAAACTGAGCTAGTTGCATGTAAAATGTTTTGCTTAACCTACCTTTCAGCAGAAAGTTCACCGTATCTTAGTCTAGCATAAGGCCTAGCACTAGGATGCGTGCTTGACTCTCAGTTACGCTTTAATTAAGTAAATTAAATTTATTTATATATTTATAAATTTGTAAGAGTCACAGCAATATGTACATACATAAGCGTAATAAACTACAAACTTCCATCGCCTTTTTTCTCTACTTACTAATTTTGCTTTTATATAATCTAAAGTATAAGTAAATTTTATTAGTCGCCTTGTATACCGAAGTATGTAATATGAGTGATAATTTTTGGAGTAGAAAATTTTGGAATAATCATTCGAAATATTTTTCAAATAAACTGTGACTTTCTTCAGAAATTTACGTTTTATTTTTATAATAATTTATACCACATATTAACATATTAAGAAGTGAACTGCTTATTCATGGCAAATTTAGCATGAAATTAATGATGTTAAAACGTTAAATATAATCAACATACCATAGCGATAACATATTAGTGATTTCAGTAGGAAATGTTGTTATTTTATATAATGTAATTTTGTATTCACAAAGCTGAAGTACATATTAATTAGCAATATATTTATTGGTGAAATAAAAAAATGCTATTACATGATTTCAAATGTAAGTCCGATAAGTCGGTATCTACTGCTAAAAGACGGTTAGAGACATATTGACAAATGCATTTCTATAAGTTCTTAATGAAATTTAATTAAAACTATGTTGTTGAAGTTTACAGTAATGTAAGGATACTTTTAAACATGAATTGCATTTTCCAAATACGTGCACTCTTGAATCCTTTTATTGTAATATTAAACTTTTGGCAAACTTTAATTTGCGTAACATGAACTTGCGGAATAAATACAGCCTTAAAATTCAATAATTAAGTACAATGATGATAGTTTCTTTTGGTTTTTATTTTTTTGAAATCAGGAAATCGCAAGCTTCCTTTTTTTTTATATAATAATAAATTAAATCGACAGACTTGATTCGAAATTTCGCCTTTTATTCCTAACAGGTCAAACATTCTTTTAATAATACCACATCCCTGAAATTAAAATGAATATATTTCTTATTTGTTTTAAAGTGCTCTTCGTGTTTTTGTCTGTTAATTTTATTTAATCTATTTTTGATTTGTTCGATTGGATTGTTAAATCGCAAGTAATATCACTAAGGTCATCATGGTAACTTATGTGTAAAATATATTTGGAGCTAATTCGGTGACAGTTCAATATATGGTCAATTTTGATATCTGATTAAATAAATCCTTGTGTACCAATTTGTCAATATGATGAAACTGTACGTATGAATCTCTCTGCGAGTTTATTTTGTCAGTTCTTTCAAGAAATGTTATGAATTTATTGCTACAAAAATTTATGATGATATTAATCGAATTCATTTCTTATATATATATTAAAAAAATAAACATCTAATTTTCATAGATAAATTAGACTTATACATAGACACAATACAATGAGTACTTCTTACAATGAAATAATACAAAAATAGTCTCTTACCTATAAGCACCGCCCATTAACTTGTTTATTACTAGACCTATGTCGTGAAGTGTGTGAACATAACCTCGAGGTATATGAGGTCGAACATCTCTTAGTATGTACCCTAAGGTGTTGCTGGGTCCCTGTTTGGTATTGTACAGTTCCTCTAACCTAGGTATAGTTAAAAACTTTCTCATGCTGACTCCGTTTTCTAGAAGAAGCTTTACAAAATCAATTCTATCGTGTTCAAGAGCCTGCATCATCGCCTCATTTAGTGCACCGTCAGGCCATTCTTGTCCATAGACAAAAATTTCCGATCTTGCAATATCTACACGGTTCCACGTGAGTGCCAAACTGAGTTGCTCAGAAGGTGTCAAATGTTGTGCTCTGAATAATGCTGTTAAGATTGTCTGATCCAATTCCTGTGTAATGGGATCAGCGCGTTCTGATATTCTAAATATAGTTATCTGAAACAGAAGGTAATGTTAATTTTTCAGTCAAATTTCAGCCAAAGAATTTGTTGAAAATGCAAATTAAATTTTTCAAAGGAGTCTGTATATTTTTATTACTTCTTTTTCGTTCCTTGACGATTGGGCTAAGTTTTAGAAACGTGCAGCTAGTAGTATCCACATTCAACAAATATTTCAAGGGTTCTGTATATCTTACTTACTTTTATTTCGTTGTATTATGTACATCGAGATTGCTTTAAATGATAACTTTTGAAGGAGCTTGATTAAATAATTAATGGTAATCTTAAAATATTAATTAAAACTAAATAAACTCATGCAATTTAAGGTAGACAATTTCAAATATTTTGCTTTACATAGTATTAACATGAAGGAAAGTACACATAGATCAAATCTTAAATATAATATTAAAATCAAACGTATAAATTTTTATTAAGATATATATTTATATCAAATATGCAAGTGTCATCACTGCTACTGTGTTGGTTATATGAAATGCAAATATTGAATATTAAAAGAAATGCATTTGTAAAAAAGCTTTATAATAACAGACTTCATTTTGAGTCCTAACTTTTGTTAACTGTTAATATTTACTAGAATAATCAAATCCGAATCAAAGAAAGGCCCAAACTAATTATTGCTTAAAAACGGCAGTGGTTTTAACAAAAATAAGCTAACTGAATCTTGGTATTATTTCTTATATTAAAATGATGACAAGGTAGATAAGATTCAGTGTATTGATTGTATAAAGTGGGTACATGCTATGTGTGCTAACGTAAGCAAAGACAAATACAAGCTGGTCCATGGCAGCTGGAGATTTTGAGAACATTATTATTCGAAAAGCAACAGAACTTAACTAAAACACAGAATACCAGTAGTAATACAAATATTGGCCATTTTTATTTCTTAAAAATTATGCCGGGCAAATAGCCCTTTTTTCTAAAACTTCCAAAAGTCGGACGTTGAAATTCTCTGAAATATCTCGTGGTTTATTAACAAAAACCTTGCTTTTGAGATAGCCCCGCAAAAAGGAATCGCACGCCGTTAGGTCTGGCGATCATGGAGGCCACTCAATGTCCTCGTGTTTAGAAATAACGCGATCTGGAAACAGTGGTCGCACAGCAGTTATTGATACTCTTGCGGAATGTGCAGTAGCACAATCTTGCTGAAACCATGTATTCTGGTTGTTTTGTGGAAGCAGGTTCAATTGTCGTGTCAAAAACTGGTTTATCATGTCAGCATAGCGTGGAGAATTGACTGTTACAGCATTTTCATTCTAATCCTCAAAAAAGTAGGGACCAATAATTCCCATAGAAGACGACTGTGTAATGGTTATTGGTGAAGTCTGTTTGAATTTTCCAAAGACCAGTAACGGCTGTTTTGCTTATTGGTATAGCCTGATAAATTAAAATGCACTTCATCAGACATACATAAAATATGAACATCAATTTTTTGTTTTAACATCTGTTCAGCGAAATGCAGGCGACGAGGCTGATCTGTTGGCTTATGTGCTCGAACAATCTAGATCTTGTAAGGATAGAAACGGAGATCCTTGTGTAAAATTCGGAGAAAAGTCGTTCTAGCTAAGCCAATTGCCTGACCATGATTACGAATGGAATGTTTCGGATTGTGCTGTATAGCTGCTCTAACTCGATGCGGATTGCACTGTATAGATGTTCTAACTCGATCAATGTTATCCAAAGTTCTGACACTACCGTTTGGTCCCGTGCGTTTGACAGTTTTATCTGATATGCTTTCCTCAAATTTACGAACCCACTCTTTTATGGCGTGACCAGATGGAACTCTTCCATGACCAGGAATATTGAAATTAATCCGATATTTCCACTGTACTAACGATACACGTATACCGGTATGCTCACTTTAGCTGTCAATGACGTCATTGCGGAGCAAGTCAGATTGACAGTTCTCATATGGGCTACATTTTGACGTAGTTTGAAGTTGTTTTATCGTTTTTTCTAAGCAATACATACTCTATTTAATATGCCCGGTTGTGCTGTATACGGTTGTCGTGAATACAATCGAAAAAGTAGAGATAGCCACATTAAATATTACAGGTTTCCCAAGGAAGAGACGGTACGAAATGTATGGTTAATTGCGTGTAAAAGGAAGGATTTAATAAATTTTAAAAATGGTATTACCACAAATGAATAATATAAGCAATTATTGAAGTACTCAGGCAAATTGATATTTTTGAATGCAATCATAACTATTTAAGATGTTTTAACTTTTTTTTTGTATGTGTTTGAATTACATTTTCAATACACAATGCAAAACAGTTTATTTTGTGAGTTCGTTGACTGTGATATCGAGAGGCTATGCATTAATGATCTGTGTAAATATAAACTGAAAATTGTAATTGATGTATTGATGAATAAAATCATTTACAAAATGTAAATAAAGATATTTATTTAACATATATTTTGAAGCACATACTATTTTCTTTTGCATGCATGTAAATCCTATTTAGTGAATCACATAGATCTGAAGTATTCGATATTGGTAATGTACAGCTACATCACTTTTAATAGAAGGGTCTCGGGTAATGGAAGAGAAGAGAAACCAACATTTGAATGAAGCAAATACAACTTGGCTGGAGTTACGAGATTATGTTTAATATACATATTTTACAAGTACCTATGTTTTCAATGAAATACAAGAGCGTAAAACTAACTACAAGCCGTAAATTAATCTTGATTCTAGATTAAATAATTGTAGTAGTCACGTATTTCAAAATTTTACCTAATAATATTAAGTTAAGATAAAATTGTCAAACTCAACTTTTATCATTATCATGCATAACAAAATTTTTAATTTGAAGAGATTTTAAAAGATTGTTTTTGTGTTTGATAAAAATACTGTATTTGAATAGAATACAAATGGTTATAAAATGCAGATAATGTATTATATGTTGCTTAAGAAAGATACCATGGAGGTTAAGGATAAATGTTTGTTATAGAAGGTACGAATTATGTTTATGGTAGCTAATATAAAAAACGACTTTGATAGTTTAAGAAGTTTATTTCAATTCAGTTAGAATCAATGATTTTAAAACTATTAAAGAAAAAGCTATAAAATTCTGTATTAAAATAAAATTCAAATACTATTCTCACTGTGCCCTTGCGTTAACGAAAAGCAGCCCGAAAGAGTTAACAATAAATTAAAAATTCTTAATAAGCAAAAAAACTACGTATGTTGCTGCTATGTATAGAATACCTCAAAATACTGTATGGATGTTCGCAGATGTACAAATGTGTGGCTCTTGATGTGACAGTCTTGGAAAAGGTATTAAATCAAATAATTCACTTTCATAGGTGATTAGTAAGCATCGGACACTTTAAAAGCTTCAAAATGTCGATGTTTCACACACTTTACTGCTCGATCTTAAGTATTTGACTATCTGTATATGTTTTATCAAAGCATCTATTTCTTGCTTTTTAAAGATATTCAACTCATTGTTTATTGCTTCAAACTGTCTTTTCTTTAAATCTGGGAACTGCATCAGAATTTAAATATCTGTATGATTTAATGGAAAATTGCAGTAATTCTTGTTGGAGTGATGTACGAAAACATGATTGCTTAATATGAACGGAACAGATACATTCTAAAATAAGTTGATTTTTTTATTATGAACAATGATAAAATCAGATTTCAGGAAATACCATTCTTCAAATTTATTAAATCTTGCCTTTTACGCGCAATTAACCGCACATTTCATATCGTCCCTTCCTTGGGAAACCTGTAATATTTAATCTGACTATCTCTACTTCTTCGATTGCATTCACGACAACCATAAACAGCACAACCAGGCATATTAAATGGAATATAATTTAAAAAAAAACGATAAAACAACTTAAAACTGAGTCAAAATGCAGCCGATATGAGAACTGTCAATCTGACTTGCTCCGCAATTACGTCATTGACAGCTAAAGTGAGCATACAGTGACTGTACTACAACCGCAGAATCATTATTTTTGTAATACGTTTTGATTACGAAAGAACATCGCTCACCGAACCACCGTTTCATGATTACTGAATGGTATTAAAATGTCAAATTATTTGACAAATAAATCCATAGCAATCAAAATAATAACGTTTTCAAAATCTTCCGTTACCATAGACCACCTTGTATATTACAGGTGACATTGCTTAAATTTGGAAATACCTAAAAAATGAATGTATTTGTTCATCATACTCTCTCATATTTGTATTACTTAATGAAACATTTACAACAAAAATATATGGTTTTTTAATATTACGTTCGTCTAAATTCAATTGAGGAATCTAATGACCTTATCATGACAATGAGCTTCAGGATTGCACCGGCTGCAAAGATCTTCTAAAGATTCATATAACATTTTGATTTAATACTTTGTTTCGCTGGAAGTTTAGTTCTAAAACGTTAGTAGATAATTTGATAATTTAGGGTGTATGATCCCTATAAGCTCTATTATTAACCCTATAAGTTTTAGCCTTTACTTGTTGCTACTTTTTGCGAAAATGACATCTGAAAAAGTTCGTAACACACGTCTTTTTCATAGGTATATAAAGTAGTGGTGTTGCAAATGTAACTATCCGTTACAAAAGTATTCGTTACTCGATAAGATCGCAAGTAACGAATACTGGTTTCAAATAATCGTTACTTCAAACAGTTACTCTCATAATATATAATAATAATAATAATAATAATAATAATAATAATAATATATATTTGCCCAACAGATTTACAATCTAATTATAGGACAAAAGCATGAATTACAACATATACATTTGCAGACTAAAATTAAGGTAAATAAAACTACGCAGTTATAATCTATAAATAATGTAAGTTGGCAGTGCATCTGTGAATGAGTGTGTTGATTGGCGAATAATTCAAGTCGGTGGATGAATCAGATAACGCATTGTAACTATTGCATAAACGGTATATAGGCGATGAAAATTTAATGTTGGTATTGAATCTTTCACAATAGAACGCACACGTCGATCTAGACTAGACGATGCTCGAGGGACGACGAAATTGATATCGCTAAGTAATTCCGGTGCATCAAGTTTATTATGTAATAGATTGTAAAGAAACTTCAGGTCAGAGCAATTGCGTCCAACATCTAGTGGATCGAAGTCGAACATATCCAAAAGTGCTCTATGGCTAAAACCTTGTATGGGGTATTCACCTTGTTTTTTGAAGTAAAGATATTTTAGGAATCGTCTCTGAACATGTTCGAGGGCCTTAATGTGATATTTGAAATTAGGAGTCCAAATTACAGATGCATATTCTAACTTTGAGCGCACAAAGGAAAAGTATAGGGTAATAATAGGATCAGTCACTGTAAATTG
This sequence comes from Amphimallon solstitiale, assembly GCA_963170755.1. Lineage (NCBI taxonomy): Eukaryota > Metazoa > Arthropoda > Insecta > Coleoptera > Scarabaeidae > Amphimallon > Amphimallon solstitiale. The sequence goes on along the minus strand of OY720676.1, from coordinate 93,252,134 downwards.
GCGTGTAATTCTAATAATAAAGCCTAGCATTCGTAAAGCCGAAGTACATATATTGTTGATGTGATCAGAAAACGTGAGACGAGAATCGAATGTCACTCCCAGATCCAGAATTGATTGAGCACGATCAAGAAATGAGCTATCAAGATGGTAATCATACGTAATAATGTTCATTTTTCGAGAAAAACTCATCACCCTGCATTTAGACACGTTCAGGTTCAGCCTATTATGCTCACACCAGTTTCGAACGGCACACAATTGCTCCTGCAACAATTCGCAATCCTCGATACATCCAATGGAGGAGTAGAATTTCAAATCATCCGCGAAAACCAATCTAGGACATTGAATAACCGACGGAAGATCATTCATAAATAGTAGAAACAATAGAGGACCCAAGTTAGTTCCCTGGGGTACCCCTGAAGATGGTGAAAAATTACTGGAAGTATGGCCTCTGTAGGAAACATAATGCTTTCTGTTAGTGAGATATGTTTCAAAAAAGTAAAGTAAAGGCGTAGAAAATCCAATAACATCAAGCTTATGGAGGAGAATTCGATGGTCTATACGGTCAAATGCTTTTGAGATGTCCGTGTATATGACATCCACCTGTTTATTCTTGTCAAGATTGCTTGATAAATATTGCGTCATGGTTGCTAGGTTTGTGACCGTGGAACGTTTCGTAACAAAACCGTGCTGATCCGTAGATATTATGTGTTTTATTTGAGGATAGATAGACTGGTAAAGGCATGATTCAAAAACTTTAGCTAAATTATTTATAATGGCAATCGGTCTGTAATTTTCGATGGAACATCTGTCACCCTTCTTAAATACTGGGGCAAGCCTTGCAATCTTCCAGACTTTAGGGAATGTTGAGGTGTTGAGAGATAAATTGAAAAGACGACTTAATGGGCACGCTAGGACGCTAGCACAGTCTTTCAAAGAGAAGGCAGTTATGCTGTCATTGCCGATAGTAAAAGTACTTTTAAGCTTTTTTAGTTCGCGAAGAACTTCCGATTCTGAAATTGTATTTACAATAATCGGTAGATAATTCGAGTGTGGATCCAGAGGCGTTGATGGTTTCGATGAAGATTGAAGGAAAACAGATTGAAAATATTCTTGGAAGGCATCAAGGATGGTCGATGGTTGATCCAGTATCTCCCCATTAATATTAGTAATTGATCCAGGAATGCCTGAGTCGTTCTTATTTGCACGTACGAATTGCCAGAATTTGCTACCGGATCTACGTCGCAATAAGATAACGGCTGATTAAGATATGGAACGGGGAGTCACAATAGGGGGTTGTTAAACAGGATAACGCAGGGCCGAGCTAACTCTGTCGCAGACGGCGTGACGGTTCAGATAAAGAGAACACCTATAAGTAGAGCGTCGGTCGGCAACGACGCTTGCGACGATTGTCCGGGCACCAGGACACTATGCTATCCACAGATAACCTACCTGCGCCTCCTACGATCTACCACTGGCTGTGTCCCTCCAGCGGGTTACCTATTGAACACCCTGTATAAATGAGGCAACCACACTCATGTGCGTACTTGTCACAATAATAAATAAATATGCAGAGGTAAAAAGGAAATAAAAGATAAGGTATTCGTAATATAACAAAATTTAATTGAATTTGACGTGTGTTGAATGGTTTTTTTTTTTGAGCAAAAATTAAATGGAGAACTTAGATAATATAAAAACAAGCGTTGATTGAAAGAAAGTTAATTTGAATAAAAAACAAGAAGTGAAGTTAGACAGTTGACAATAATTAAACAAGCGTTAGGTGACAATTACAAAATAAACAACTTAAAGAATTAACAAATACTCTGCGCTACAGCAGGAGTTGGTCGGTTGCCGAAACGTTTCTTTCACCTTACATTAGGTGTACATATATATATATAAAAAAAATAGAGCGCAAGAAAATTGTTAAGTCAGTTAAGGACTTAGTCCAAAATGAGAAAAATTCGCTAAATATATAAAAAAACGCCAGGTTTGTTTACATGTTCTAAATTAAATTAAATGAAGGTTATTTATTTACAAGTCAAAAATTTAAGTCAATTAATTAAGGGTAAAATTAGAAAGGAAATTTTAAATTAAGCAGAAAACACACTGAGCCGCACGAACCAAAAATTGCTCGTACAGAATTGAATTTATCTAGCTCAGGTAAATTAACTGAACAACGAGAAAGGCAAAGTTTATTAACTCACAACAATGAACGTGAAAAGAAAACAATTGATATTAGAAATTAGGTTAAGATTCAACACATTTTGTGACGCACAATAATCCCAACGGTAATTAAAGCACGAGGTATATGACTAGTTAAAAAAAACCTCACCATAATATTTAGTGATATGGGTATAAATTTACTAAAATGAGATTTAATCAAATTTTCGCCTCGACATAGGGCTACAAAATTATGGTAGTGACATACCAAAATTCTAGATAAACTGAATGTTACATAAAACAAATAATAAAAAAAACATGACGGAAATTTAATTAAGATTATATTGTGTCCGCACAGTTGACTAAGTGGTGCGTTAGTTAGTTAGTTAACCACTCAAAATTCTTGGTCAAAACTAGGCGAAATAAGTCTTGCACACAAACGTTAAGTCGTCGAAAATCGGTCGAAAATATATAAGGTGAAAAATTACAACCTTATATGGCAAAATGGCTGACGGGAAGGACGCTGCAGTTGTTCAAGATGGCGACGTCTCCCTTGTTGGAGAAATTCCACTCAACAGGTGGATTGGACGTTGAATGAAGCCCCTGTTGTGGGCGATAACCCCAAAAATAAGACTTCGGAGGGCTTAAATGGACGTCAGCGGCATCCTAACAGCCTTTGAGGGCTTTAGTGCCCGTCAAAAGAATCCTAATAAAATTAAAAAAAACCCAAAGATAAAATCCCGAAAATTTAACACAGAGCTTTGAAAACTTACCCCAAGTAGAACAATGGAGATTCCACGATAAGGACTCAGAAGTCACACATAGCACGAAATTAATTCAAAATCCACCTCGTGGCATTCGTAAATTAGATACGGTATTGCGATAAAAATTAATTCACGATAAACACCTAATGAAGGTATCGATAACTTACACTTATTTCATTAAAGCCGCCTAAGCGTTCGTCTAACTTTTTAGACAAAGTGATAAAATTCACCAAAAGACAATAAGCGTATCGTACTCATGCACTTGTAACAAGTTCGACTTCAAAAGTGACCTCACCGTGACCTATACGGTAGATACGTTCCAATTCAAAATCGCGCACGCTCATAGCGCCGCACTGGAGAAAGGGCTCAAACTAAAGGCGGGAATTTCCAAATAAATATCACAAGCACGCAACTAAATTGATAATAATGGGAAATGACATCAAAACTTAAACACAATTAATCACGACCCCACACATAATTTTGACGGAAGAACATGAGCGAAATACTCGGCAATTGTAAAATAGGAGATTTAAAGTTGACCGCACGAGAGGTATTTCATGCCGAGCGTTGGCATTACTGCGTGTGCAGACAACCTAAACAGTATGAACGATAAATTTGACAGACACAAACAAACATTCTACCACCTGTAATTTCTATTTTTATTAGGCGAAAGGACAGAATTCCTGCAGGTAAATAACGAAATACTCAAGCTTATATAGCAAAACGCTGCAAAAGACGGTTCCAAAGACCGATCAAAACTTATGTTACAGCGAAATTACGATCCTAACCTCTACGATGATTCTGAGGGGGAACGAGTTAACAGAAGTCCCTAATACTAGAATATCGAAGATAGAGCAGCAAGGGGGTTCGGCAACAGATAATAGTATGCCCTACAATCCAGCATTTCTTTAATTAATTCTCCCTACCTTTTTCTTTTAGAGAGACGACTGCGAAGGAAAAGGAAAATAACAATAATACTCGAGCCTGCTCAAGAATCTACGTTTGGTAATACGCAAAACATATGACACAGTAGCACAATATCTCGATTATCGTTTCGAACGTTTAAAAGCTACAATAAACGCATTAGGTAGGGATCGGTCGTAATATATATAAGAAGATATTTTATATATACTTAAGCAAGACGTAGAAATAATTGCAAATGCGAAAAATATGACACTACAGGTAGGTCAGATTAAGCTAGAGCTAAGATAATTAAAGTTAGTTATTCAGATAAAGAGGCTTTCACAAAAATAGAGTGTAAATGCCCGATCTCACACAAATTGTATCTGTCATGTTCGCGGTATGTGATTTAGAGCGGTGAGGGCTCAATAGTAGGTTTAGTACCCACGGAGGCATACTGCAGGCAGTCTTAGTGGCCGGTGAAATAGACAATATACAGGGTACGCTTAAAAAGTCATGAACTTAATACGAAATTCCACATATTTAGACAATAGGTACACAATCTTTTGCGAACTATAGACAAAGTAAATTTACAACGTAACAAATTCCCCCCTTTCCAGCGAAAAGAAATTGATCGCAGAGCAATTTCTTGCACCGAGAACATAGGCTGACGGGATAAAGATAGCGAAAAGGGTAAGCGAGAGCTCTAAAACGGACGTTGTCTACTACACAAACGCACACATCCACACTCAGTCACAGTAACACCAGACAGCTTGGCCATAACCACCACGTGGCCCTTCGGCATTCGGCCGGTACGGGGAAAGTAACGAGAAAAAAAACGCAAGGGTGTCGAGATTCTGCACAGACGCGCCCCGAGACCTGTCCAACCGACAGCCCAGCACTATTGGTAGCATCACGGGGGGAAGAGGGTGTAGACGGGTTAGATATCGGTGTGCCCGGCCGGCGGTGATCCTTACGACGGTCGAAGGCACAGGAATGAGGAGTGGGCACTACCAATAGGCCAAGATGCGGGCAAGGCAACCCCCGAGACGACACTCTGCAGACACGCGACGGTAAAAGAGACCCTTGGGAGAGGCCCTCGGTATCTCAAAACAGACAATAATAAAAGGTCAACTAAAAACGGGTTTATTACTACAGATACGGGATACAAAGCGGAATAGGGAAGAGGTAAATAAAGGTAGGGTAGAGCTCAGAATGGTGCAACTGCTCAGAGGTACGGATATGCTGTTTCGACATCCATAACATCCGGTAACAACAAAACGAGAAAAGATCGCCAAACAAAAATAGATATTAGAGAGCAAAAGTTTAAAGTCTGGACCGGCGTTGTCCCGACTAAAATGCTGAAGGCAAACGATAAACCATAAAGGCTGAAGTCATATTCGAGTCCTGGAGGTAACATTTTGAACGTAAGAAAAGCAAGAAGGTCGCCAGGACACGACCTGAAGATAAGTCAAATCCGGTAGTTAAGCAACATTAGTTAGCTTAAAAGGTAGTCATGTCCGATAAGGTAAACGAAAAATAGTGTGGACTCCCCTAGCAAGGTTGCCACTCCATATATGCAAAGACACGGAAGATCCGAAACACACGGAAGCGATAAAGGTACGGGAAGATAAATGCATAGACGGAATCACAGATACAAGCTGTGCAATGGGGCCGGTAATCACACTAACGAAAGGTCGATAAAAGAAAATGGTTTGTCCTAAGGTGGTAGAGGAACAATAGAAGTCAGGGTCCCTTTAGAAGACTTTTACTTCACGCAGGTTCACGGTAGGAGAATTCTTCCAGCCCTCGCTACAGGCCATAAAGCCCCTTTAGATGCCTCCTACATCACGCGAGGTACACGGTAGAGAAATTCTGGTGTTACGGCTGCAAGCCAAGGCACTCTCTACAGGCCATGAAGATAACGGTAGGTACAGGTAACGTAAAGACAAAATCGAGATAGCGATAACTTAGGCAGTTAGACACGTGAGAAGATAGATCTTAATCATCACTCGGTTGAGGTTTCAGTAAATTTGCATGCCACGCCCCGGGCAGCAATTTACCTTCGCAAGTTTTGAGTTCATAAATGTCAGTGGAGATACGTTTACTAATTTGAAAGGGCCCGACATATTTGTCAGCCAATTTGGCGGTATAGAATTTGGCGGCATCTGAAAGAACGAAATTTTTACGCCAGACCAACTGGTTTACCAAGAATTCATCTCGTCTATGACGAGTATCGTAGCGCGCTTTAGCACGCTCGTACGCTTTCTGCAAGCGGGATTTGATGTCGCGATAAAGTTTAGAAAATCCTTCGGAACGTTCTATTAGTTTTTCCGGGTCGCGGACTTCGACAAGTGGAGTTCCGTCAGAGATAGGAGCATCGGAAATTCTTTCTCCAGTGAGATTCATCTCACGACCGAAGTTAATGAAATAGGGCGTATGTCCGGTGACTTCGTGTCTGGCAGTGCGCAAGGCGCAAGTGACTTTGGGAAGGTAGACGTCCCATTCGCGATGATTGTCAGAGACATACGAGATCAACATGGTTTTGATAACCCTATTCACACGTTCCACGGGATTCGCTTGAGGATGGTAATTTGCAGTATAGCACGGACGTACTTTATATTCTTTTAACATTGAACGGTAATCGTTAGAACGGAACTGCACGCCATTATCGGAAATTACGGAACGAGGCACGCCAAAAATCAGAAACACATCTTCTTCAAGATGTCGGATAATAGACTTGGAGGAAGCTTTACGTAACGGGAAGGTCAGAACAAACTTACTGAAGATATCAGAGACCACTAAAATGTAATTAAAACCGCGCTTGGACCTCGGAAGAGGACCAACAATGTCGACACTGAGTACTTCCCATGGTTTAGTAACTTTAGAATGTCCACCCATACGACCAACTGGAGCTCTTTGAAGAGGTTTCGCCCTATTGCAATTAGGACAGGCTCTGATGTGACGAATCACATCTCCTAACATCTTAGGCCAATAGTAGTGTTGCAATATGCGCGCGAGAGTCTTCGCAATGCCCAGATGACCACTTGTGGGCTCGTTATGGCATTCTAACAAGACCTCTTGTCGCTGTTCCTTAGGAACATAGATTTTCCATGACTCGGAATCCTCAGAGGGAAAAGCGCTATTAGGCGGTACGTAACGTCGAAGTATCCCACCGATAAGTTGAAATTGAGGGTACTTCTCGGGATGTCTCTTAATTTGTTCTAAGATACGAACGTAACATTTGTCTTGGCTTTTAGGGTTGACTTGAACGATATCCAATTTGGGGACTGAACGGGAGAGAGTGTCCGGAACGACATTGAATTTTCCTTTACGGTGGATGATAGTAAAGTCGTACTGCTGAAGACGTACGGCCCATCGAGCCAATCTACCCGACGGAGAATTTAGAGAGTTCAGCCAGCAGAGGGAGTAATGATCTGTTATCACCGTAAAGTGTGAGCACTCGATATATGGGCGAAGCTTTTCTATAGCCCAGAGGACGGCAAGGCATTCTTTCTCAACCGTAGAGAATTTACGTTCGGCAGGTGTTAAAGAACGGCTTAGATAACTAATTACTTTCTCCTGTCCATCTATGTCTTGAGTCAAGACGGCTCCAAGACCATAGTCGCTAGCATCAGTCTGTATGATGAATTCGTATTGGAAATCGGGACATGTCAAAATCGGGGAGGAAACCAAGCGTTCACGCAAAGATGTCCATGCTTCTTCACAAGCTAACGTCCAAACGAAGGGACGATTTTTCCGTAGCAAATCAGTAAGCGGAGAGATAACAGTAGAGAAATTAGGGACGAAACGTCGGTACCAAGAAGCCATACCTACTAAGCGTCTGACTTCAGAAACATTTTTGGGGGTGGCAATCCCGATGATAGCCTTAACTTTGTCGGGGTCGACCATCAACCCACGACGATTAACCACATAACCCAGGTACTTCAATTCGTCGCGACAAAACTGACATTTGTCTCTATTAAGCGTTAAGCCAGCGTCACGCAGGCGAGATAAAACTTGCTCTAAAATAGTTAAGTGTTTTTCAAAGGTAGGAGTGACAATTATGATATCATCCAGATAAACGAAAACGTAGGGTTCTAACTCAGGACCCAAAACTCTATCAATAAAACGCTGCCAGGAGGCAGGTGCGTTGTGGAGACCATACGGGAGACGACAAAATTGGAACAAACCTCGATTCGGCACGGTGAAGGCGGTATACTGACGGGAAGACTCGGCAACAGGAATTTGCCAATACGCACTTTTTATATCGAGAGACGTAAGATATTTGGCGTCTCGTAATTTATCTAAGGTATTTGATACGTAGGGAAGGGGATAGGCATCTCTCTCAGTGACCTGATTGAGCTTCCGATAATCGACACAAAATCGAAATGTCTTGTCCTTCTTAGGCACGAGAAGAATGGGTGAAGACCAACCACTCTGAGACCTCTCAACGACACCGAGAGCCAACATCTTCTCTAATTCAGCGTCGACTACTTTCTGCACCGCCGGAGATATCGGATAATAGCGTTGCTTAATCGGAGGGCTACTAGTGATAATAGTGTGCTCTACACCTTTAGCACAACCTAACACCTCCTTATCGACGTTAGGAAAATTTTGATTGATGATAGCCTCGAGCTGACGTTGACGCTCATCAGATAACACCGGTGGTTCGACATCGACAGAAGACACGTTGGGTGCGTCTGAAAATACCCAATCGCCACTGCGCATGTTTATGACGATACCCATATCTCGCCAGAAGTCTGCGCCCAAGATAAGTTGATGCGGTAGTTCGGGTACCACCAAAACGTCAAAGACCTTAGAACGATTCCTAACATTAATAGGCAGGGCAACTTCACCTGATATTCGGCATCGTGAACCGTTGGCAACAGTGCAAAAGGACATAGAGGATTTGAGCGGAACAAAGCCCTTTAACACGGACCAACCTGCTTCACCTAAAATAGTGCGTGATGAACCTGTGTCCAAAAGACCGAGAAACTCCTTACCAAAGATTTGGACTTTAAGATAGGGGCGTTCATCCCCTATGGCTTGTTCGAGTATAAAATCTAACCGGGCTCTAATTTGTCTATAGGCCGCTGTGTATACTGTACGCACGGGACGGCCACTTAGTGCGCACGTCGGGCGTTTCCCGAACACTGCGGACAAGAAGATACAATGGTCTCTGGACGACCACAACGATAGCAAAAGCGTTTGCGAGGTAATGCGCATTGGGAGTAACGATGTCCTGTCTGACGACAATTCCAACACGTGACAGGATTTGCTGAAACGGGTGCCACATGAACACGAGGGCGATTAGAGACGGGAGTAACGGGTGTCTCACGACTTCGAGAATAACTCGGGACTGGTTCGGCATTGACATAAGCCAAATCGGGCTCGAGAGCTTTAGCACGTAAGGGAGGCGGTACATAAGCTTCAGCAGAGGCCTTGCGGGCTTCGAGAACTTTCCCATATTTAAGGAGTTCCGCGATAGAATTGACTTCAGTTAGGCCCAATTGCGTTTGATAGAAAGGCAGAATATTGCGTTGCAGAATTCGTAATTGAGTTTTTTCAGGGACTGAATCAGAAAGACGAGAAAAGAGATTTTTCATAACCGATACATATAGTCCAATAGGTTCGTTAGGACCTTGAGTCCGTTGCTTAATTTCGTCCATAAGACGGTCGTCATAATCTACGGCCTGAAATTCTTCCCGTAGACCAGCAGCTAACTCTGACCAATTAGAGTAAAGATGACGATTAGCCCGATACCACACCAAAGCACGATCCTTAAATAAATCTATAGCGGAATTGAATAATAACTGGTCTGAGGAATTTCGAGCGATTTTCAGCTCAGCTACGTGCTCCAGAAAAGCACTGACCGAAAAGTTCTTATGCCCTGTAAATGTAATACCCCAAGAGGCAACGGGGACGGGTTTAGGCGAAAAAGTAGTGAAAGTCGAGTGAACTGGACCAGAAAAAGTATTAACCGGAGACCGAATAGGATCCTCCTCTTCGCTAAACTCCTCCTCACTCCCTTGAGGACCAGGGTTACCGGCAGTGGGTGACTGTAATAAGCTGAAGGTCGAGGCGCGTTCAAGGGTGCGAGCCTTATCGCGGATGCGACCTTCCAGATCAGCAACGCGACTCCGAAACGCATGGCATTCTTCCACTTCCGCTGAAGATTTTGGGACGGAGTTCTGAATTCGGCGCAATACGAAAGCAAGGGCGGTAGAAATTTTTTGAAATTCGGAAGACTCACGATTCCCCACGAACTGATCGATGAGCCCTTCGATAACCGTAAGCTTAACCTTAATGGCCGCGGAATCTTCTGCATAGGTAAATGGATACGTGAGCTTTGTATCCGACGGATAAGACTTAGCATACCCTAGCAGACGTCGATACATTCGTCGCATCCCGTCCAAAGTGGATGGCACCACAGCACCCATAACAGTCAGTAAATATTCAAGGTCTTCCTTCAAAAGACGATTGATCTCAAATTTAGGAGCCATAGCGAAAGTTAATTCAGCCGAAAGTCGAAAAGAAGGAACTATAAAAGAAATGGCGGTACCGGGAACAGCAAGCAAAGACTCGAGTCCTAAGACGCACAAACAAATGCTGGCAGGCAAGGTAGTTCTGAACCTAAGATAAAATTGTAACGCGAGGCGATAACTTGTCCAAAAAAAAAAAGGAAGAAAACGAAATATAAACCGTCGAAGTTAGATTAGGTGAGGGAGTAGACGGAAATACAAAGAAACTGAGCGGTAAGGGAAACTTAACGTCCACTTGCCCACCTAAAACGAGAAACGGGCTCAAATTGAGAAAATTCGAAATTTATTCCTGAAAATGGTCAGGACCGAAACGTTGATACAAAACAAGTAGCTTCTCCAAAGTATAGCACCACTGTGCGGTACGACGAAATGTTAGAAATGTTAGTGGCTGAAATACTTATAGGTAGGGAAAATATTCCGGAAGAGGGAGAAAACTTGTCCAAACCGTCAGGCAACGACACGTTGTCACGTCAAAGCAACCAAAACCGAGGAAAATTAGAAAAGACAAGAAATTTCCCTGAAGATGGTAAAAACCAGGTTGAAACGTTCGGTGTCAACTTATGAGTTGATAGATGACACACAAAAGGAAAAGAAAATTTGAGGGCGGCGAAAACTTAGTCGAAACGTAGGTGTGAACTGTTGTACGTTAGGCCCACAACGAAAGCATGAAATTGTTGTGAAGGTAGCGGAAACTTCGTTGGAGCGTTGGGTAGCGAAGGGGAAAAAAAAATTTTGTTCCGGAAGGTGGAGAAAAGATGACAGAAACGTTGGTGTGTCAATTCGTACGGGAGGGGGAAGAAAACTTGTCTGAAATTCTGAAAATGGCGGAAAATAGGCCGAAACTTGGTTGACACACACAAATAATAATAAAGAAAATCGAAGATGGCGGAAAGTTGGTCGAAACGTTGGTGCCAAATTTTTTTCCCCTATCCCCAAACAAAAGAAAGTCCAGACGCTAGAGCGCCAAATTTTTCCTTATTACTGAAAGAAAGGCCCCAAAAAGATTATCGAAACGTTGGCTGTTAAAGACAGGGAGATAATTTGCAAAATTCAAGAAAATGTTCCGGAAGATGGTCAAAATTTTTCCGAAACGTGGTCCACCAAGGACAAGGCGATAAATTTGAAAATTTAAAAAAAATTCCGGAAGATGGTCAAAAATCGGCCGAAACGTTGGGCGCCAAATTTTTGCTACCGGATCTACGTCGCAATAAGATAACGGCTGATTAAGATATGGAACGGGGAGTCACAATAGGGGGTTGTTAAACAGGATAACGCAGGGCCGAGCTAACTCTGTCGCAGACGGCGTGACGGTTCAGATAAAGAGAACACCTATAAGTAGAGCGTCGGTCGGCAACGACGCTTGCGACGATTGTCCGGGCACCAGGACACTATGCTATCCACAGATAACCTACCTGCGCCTCCTACGATCTACCACTGGCTGTGTCCCTCCAGCGGGTTACCTATTGAACACCCTGTATAAATGAGGCAACCACACTCATGTGCGTACTTGTCACAATAATAAATAAATATGCAGAGGTAAAAAGGAAATAAAAGATAAGGTATTCGTAATATAACAAAATTTAATTGAATTTGACGTGTGTTGAATGGTTTTTTTTTTTGAGCAAAAATTAAATGGAGAACTTAGATAATATAAAAACAAGCGTTGATTGAAAGAAAGTTAATTTGAATAAAAAACAAGAAGTGAAGTTAGACAGTTGACAATAATTAAACAAGCGTTAGGTGACAATTACAAAATAAACAACTTAAAGAATTAACAAATACTCTGCGCTACAGCAGGAGTTGGTCGGTTGCCGAAACGTTTCTTTCACCTTACATTAGGTGTACATATATATATATAAAAAAAATAGAGCGCAAGAAAATTGTTAAGTCAGTTAAGGACTTAGTCCAAAATGAGAAAAATTCGCTAAATATATAAAAAAACGCCAGGTTTGTTTACATGTTCTAAATTAAATTAAATGAAGGTTATTTATTTACAAGTCAAAAATTTAAGTCAATTAATTAAGGGTAAAATTAGAAAGGAAATTTTAAATTAAGCAGAAAACACACTGAGCCGCACGAACCAAAAATTGCTCGTACAGAATTGAATTTATCTAGCTCAGGTAAATTAACTGAACAACGAGAAAGGCAAAGTTTATTAACTCACAACAATGAACGTGAAAAGAAAACAATTGATATTAGAAATTAGGTTAAGATTCAACACATTTTGTGACGCACAATAATCCCAACGGTAATTAAAGCACGAGGTATATGACTAGTTAAAAAAAACCTCACCATAATATTTAGTGATATGGGTATAAATTTACTAAAATGAGATTTAATCAAATTTTCGCCTCGACATAGGGCTACAAAATTATGGTAGTGACATACCAAAATTCTAGATAAACTGAATGTTACATAAAACAAATAATAAAAAAAACATGACGGAAATTTAATTAAGATTATATTGTGTCCGCACAGTTGACTAAGTGGTGCGTTAGTTAGTTAGTTAACCACTCAAAATTCTTGGTCAAAACTAGGCGAAATAAGTCTTGCACACAAACGTTAAGTCGTCGAAAATCGGTCGAAAATATATAAGGTGAATAATTACAACCTTATATGGCAAAATGGCTGACGGGAAGGACGCTGCAGTTGTTCAAGATGGCGACGTCTCCCTTGTTGGAGAAATTCCACTCAACAGGTGGATTGGACGTTGAATGAAGCCCCTGTTGTGGGCGATAACCCCAAAAATAAGACTTCGGAGGGCTTAAATGGACGTCAGCGGCATCCTAACAGCCTTTGAGGGCTTTAGTGCCCGTCAAAAGAATCCTAATAAAATTAAAAAAAAACCCAAAGATAAAATCCCGAAAATTTAACACAGAGCTTTGAAAACTTACCCCAAGTAGAACAATGGAGATTCCACGATAAGGACTCAGAAGTCACACATAGCACGAAATTAATTCAAAATCCACCTCGTGGCATTCGTAAATTAGATACGGTATTGCGATAAAAATTAATTCACGATAAACACCTAATGAAGGTATCGATAACTTACACTTATTTCATTAAAGCCGCCTAAGCGTTCGTCTAACTTTTTAGACAAAGTGATAAAATTCACCAAAAGACAATAAGCGTATCGTACTCATGCACTTGTAACAAGTTCGACTTCAAAAGTGACCTCACCGTGACCTATACGGTAGATACGTTCCAATTCAAAATCGCGCACGCTCATAGCGCCGCACTGGAGAAAGGGCTCAAACTAAAGGCGGGAATTTCCAAATAAATATCACAAGCACGCAACTAAATTGATAATAATGGGAAATGACATCAAAACTTAAACACAATTAATCACGACCCCACACATAATTTTGACGGAAGAACATGAGCGAAATACTCGGCAATTGTAAAATAGGAGATTTAAAGTTGACCGCACGAGAGGTATTTCATGCCGAGCGTTGGCATTACTGCGTGTGCAGACAACCTAAACAGTATGAACGATAAATTTGACAGACACAAACAAACATTCTACCACCTGTAATTTCTATTTTTATTAGGCGAAAGGACAGAATTCCTGCAGGTAAATAACGAAATACTCAAGCTTATATAGCAAAACGCTGCAAAAGACGGTTCCAAAGACCGATCAAAACTTATGTTACAGCGAAATTACGATCCTAACCTCTACGATGATTCTGAGGGGGAACGAGTTAACAGAAGTCCCTAATACTAGAATATCGAAGATAGAGCAGCAAGGGGGTTCGGCAACAGATAATAGTATGCCCTACAATCCAGCATTTCTTTAATTAATTCTCCCTACCTTTTTCTTTTAGAGAGACGACTGCGAAGGAAAAGGAAAATAACAATAATACTCGAGCCTGCTCAAGAATCTACGTTTGGTAATACGCAAAACATATGACACAGTAGCACAATATCTCGATTATCGTTTCGAACGTTTAAAAGCTACAATAAACGCATTAGGTAGGGATCGGTCGTAATATATATAAGAAGATATTTTATATATACTTAAGCAAGACGTAGAAATAATTGCAAATGCGAAAAATATGACACTACAGGTAGGTCAGATTAAGCTAGAGCTAAGATAATTAAAGTTAGTTATTCAGATAAAGAGGCTTTCACAAAAATAGAGTGTAAATGCCCGATCTCACACAAATTGTATCTGTCATGTTCGCGGTATGTGATTTAGAGCGGTGAGGGCTCAATAGTAGGTTTAGTACCCACGGAGGCATACTGCAGGCAGTCTTAGTGGCCGGTGAAATAGACAATATACAGGGTACGCTTAAAAAGTCATGAACTTAATACGAAATTCCACATATTTAGACAATAGGTACACAATCTTTTGCGAACTATAGACAAAGTAAATTTACAACGTAACAAATTGTTTAGGGTCAGTAGTAATTGAAGATTGCAGATTTGATAAGTATTTGTTAAACAGCAACCTAGAATTGTTTTTAACTTTTCTTCTTAACTCCCTGAACGCATTCAAATCATTAGGCGATTTCGTCTCCCTGTACCGTGAATCGTAGTGATTCTTTAGTTTTATATCGCTAATATGGTCACGATTAAACCAGATAGGATAACGATAGTTACTGTTACTTTTTAGAGGCACGTACAAATCAAATAGGTTATATAAGATATCATAAAAGGCACTACAAGCCTCATCTATATTACTGTAATTGTCAAACAATGACCAATCAGCGCCCAAAATCGCATTGTATAGATTAACGAAATCAGCCCTTTTGAAATTGTAATTTCTGTTGTTGGTGTTACTAGGTAAAGTTGGATTAGTTGGGTACGTAAGGGAGAGTGAGAGTTGTAAACTTGGGTGATCAGAATCTTCATTGACTAGAGGCATATCATCCCTAGTCACCAAGATATTGTGAAAGTCAGTCAGTAACTTTTAGAATACCTTCTTGTCTGAAATATTTTATTAAAAAATATAATTCAGAGTAAATAACTTTGTACAAAATATTTGAATTTAACCAATTATTAGTATTACTTGTATTTGCGTAGGTCGATTTCATTTTAAAAGTTTTGTTTTGAATGTAGAATAAATTTTGTGCCATGTACTACATTCTACATTTATTTGTGTGATTTAATATTGAAGTCGGGGATTTTTATGGTTTTATGATAGAATATTTCGCCTATCTTAAATAATTTTACTATTAATTTTGAGTTGGAATGTTTTGGGTGATACTTTTAACGAATTTTATTTACTTAACGTAATATATATTAAAATTAGTATACGACGTGTCCCAGAATTCGCGGAACACCTGAATGGTGTGTTATTATGTGAGGACGAAGGATCATGAGAAAAATATGAAAAAAAATCCATCGATGTTAATTTCAAAGAAATGAATATTCAAAGTTAACATTTGTCGTTTGTCTTAATTACTGTAAAACATTTTAAAGATTGGTTTTGATATGGTCAATGGGATAACAATTTTGAACAACTATAACCAGATTTGTAATTAATCACTCTTCTAATTTTACCTGAAACAACATATGGCAACGTTGTCCTGAATTTACACTTCTATTCAATCCATTATTATGATAAATATATGGGATAAATCAAACGTGTTGCCAAATTTACCTTTACAAAAACGGCCAATATCTTCTAGATTGAACAATGTGAAATTTTTTAATAATATTTTCCAGTTCCTCTATAGCTACTTCAAACCGTAATGTGAAGCTGTTCCGCGAATTTTGTGACACGTTGTATAAGTGAACATTTTGTTTGTATACATATTCCCGAATGCATTTGAACGAGTACTCGGTAACGAATAAAAAGTAACGGATATTGAATTCGAAAGTAACGGATAGTTACAAGTGCTGAAAAGTAACCGAATCTAACATAACTAATATAAAGTAACTTCAATTCATTTTATGCGATTCTCACAGAATTTTTACTGCGAATTTTTGAATTTAAGCACTGTGCGCTGTTGGTTAATAGATGAAAAATACCCACCTGATATAACTATAAAGTTCTTAGCTCTTCTTAAAGTGGACCCTTATTTAAATTATCCTTCACAATAAACTCTCTATTATATTCTCTATGCCCAAATAAATTTTCGAGTTATTTTGAAGAAAGAAAAATAAATTTGGAATTAACTATAACATCTAAATAATATCATCGGTAATGTTAGTTTCTCTTCTGTAACTGGAAACGCTGCTAAACTACACATAGAGAACAACTAACACTTCCAATGCAATTACTCAAATATCATAGATAATTTGAAAACCAAATGTGATTTATTTTATAGTCAAAAATGCATTTTCAATTCTCTTGTATGTTTTTATATGGTGTGACAACTTCAAAATTTATGTTATGAGGCTCACGATTAGAAATGTTTTTTTAGTTATTGGGCTAAAAAAGATTTAGAGAAAATTTCGAGAAAAAGAATGCTACCGCGTGCTTGAATTATATATCACGCAAAGCTATGTCGCAGCACTTCAAATAGGCAGAAATTTGTAAGAAAATTTAAAGTATTCCATTAGCTGATATCTGCCATGAGAAGCAAATATGCAACCGAAAGGAAGTATCAATAATACTTACGCAGTTGTACACAAATCTACTGATTTGCAGTGATATGTTTTTAATGATATACAACATGTGTCAATTTTCACTAGCCATAGGCGATTAATCCATACAGTACGTGGCAACATAGTACCCCTTCTTTCCTTTCCAATGCCAGCACGACCGATGCATGCTCGTAAATACAAGTTAGCGTGGTTAGCAGTAACTATTCGACCACCGGCTTGGGTGTTTGTAATGCGTTCAGAAATAATATTTACGAGTTGCAAGGATTTGTTTTTCTTTTTCCTTTCAGTAAATGCAGAGAATTATTAAGCTGTGTTCATGCTGCATGACACAAACAAATGCGTAATTCTAAGAAAATTAAAAATAAGGTAAATAAAAAAAGATTCTGAAAATAATAATAAACTACTAGATCAGGAGATCGCGGCGGCCATTTGATGTTTCCCGTTCCAGTAATAAGACGGCTTTTATTGCAGACTAGATCGCAACGTGTTCGCAGTTCAACATTGAATGTAAAATCTGGTCGGGAGAAGTGGGAAGATCGGAGGAGATCGTTGTGATGTCGCTTGTTGCCGGGATTGGTGACGGACAGTAGGGGTGCCACATTGACACTTATTACATGTATACGTATAAATCGAACGTAAACATTGAATCCCTATACCTAATGAAAATTGACACATACGGTAGGTAATTTTTAAAGTAATAGAATTCAGTTTTATTTTATGTATTCTTATTTATTTTAATACTAAATATGCGTGACTACAACTTTCTCCATTTCATTTGCTGACGGATATTTCCTTCTCAAAGAGGTAGGTAATGTTATGAAATATTCTATTTTTTGAACAAGCTAAAATTATGCGGGTGCTTAGAGGGAAGTGGGAAATGACTGTCTGAAAATTCGGTTTTGTGGGAAATAAAAAAAGTGGGATATATCAATTTTTTTCTGAAAAATGGATTTATTGCTATATCACGCATATAATAAATGGAAGTAAGAGGAATAAATACACCAAGACAAAATTTCCTATAGCTTTAGTTCATTGCTTCAAAAGCTCATGTCACTTAACAGGACGTTTCTGGGTAGTATTTCTTATTCAGGAATTTTAGGGTGACATTAAACATTCTTTGCAACTTTATTTCTTTTATTTAGCAACGAAACAAAGAGTATTTAGAAATTCTGAACTATGAAAATAAACATAAGACAAGCAGTGACGAAAGAATCAATGAATTACTAGTTAAATTAAAGAAAAAAAGAAAGACCTGATTATATCAGTGACTGCTACTGCTGGAAAGAGAAAACTCGGTCTACATTATTGCTGTATTGACAGTACTTTTGTACTTATTTATTTTGCCGAATAAGCTGTATTAATTTAATTATTATTATTATAATTATAATAATTACTATTATCACAAATTCCTACGTACAAGATTTTTCTTGCGTGTACACTGTAGAAGTTCTGCATATAAACATTCTGCCTGCTCGCATCCAACTTCAAAAGTCCTTTGAATTGTGCCGATGAGGTAATCCTTCATAGATTCGAGTACCGGTTGTTCTCCAGATTCTGAGTCAGAGGCATATCTAAACAAAAAATATTTTATTAGAATGCAAAAGTTGCATAACAATATAGAGACCAGATATTTTGCTTGATAGTTATTGTTATTTTAACCTTGTACTGCAAGAAGGGCTGCTATATTCAATTGTCCGTATATGAATAACACACTAATATATTGTACGTTATAAACAGAAATAAATACATAAGGGATTGAAATAGTTATGTGTAAAATATCAATATATAAGCTACGCATTTACGCGGGACAATACTTGTATACTAGCGGAATTTCTAAACTGCATAGTTGAGTGAGAGAAAAGAATGAGAAGCTAATAATTAACACATTTTACTTCTAAAAGAATCTTCAAGGCAATGTATTTAATCCTTCTTTCCTTTTAGTCAAATTATTATGCACATTCTTGAAACTTGTTTATTGGAAATAGGTTATTTTTTTATTTTATTCTTATTCCTTGTGAAATAATTAAAAATAATAGTAAAGAAAGCTATATTAATCAAAAAGAGTAGTATTTTCAGAAAGACGCACTTATAGAATAATAAAAAAATATATTTAATTAAAAATCCGCTTACATACAATTCGGAAAACAGTGCGATTGTATTGTGGTAGCAGATTCTAAACTAACTATGGAACGTTTGTGTTCATTCACTGCATTCACTCAGTTTTTCTTTTCAAGTTACAGTCGGCTGTTTCACCTCTTCAAATTAATTATATGTTTTTATTCAGCCGTTACCAAACAATATAAATAGCAGTATTAATATGCTATATAGAAATAAACACGTAATTCTAGTTCTGTCCATACTATATATAAACTTATTTTAGTCAATTGTTATCTTCATAATGTTACCTTTACTCTTCAACTTCAAAACTACATACAAAACGCCCTAGGCGGTTAAATATTATTAAACTGTAAGATAAAGTATTGGATGTTATAATATAGTATCATGTTGAAAGCGGATATAAATACGTTCGTCATTCGCCGTAAATATAATTTTTATGAAAACTGAAAATCATATGGAACTAAGTGAAGAGAAATACTGCCAACTAAAACTAAGATTTATATCATGCAGCTACCATCTATACCATCCTTGTTGTATCACATTAGTTAGTCAATTTTTGCTAGTAACTCCCCAATCTCTTATGGATAGTTATCTCGGTTATATATACAGAGTGAGTCATCTCCCAGGGAAAGCCAGCTTGTGATTTTGTGAGAAAAGATACCTCGAAGCGCTTTTTCCATTATAATAGCTGCTCACTAGGAGCAACTTTTAAATTTATTTGGTATTATACAGAGTGTTTCATAACTTGGTCGCTGACCATAGTTATAGTTTTTCAAATGGAACAGGCTTTATATTATTACACTAGCTGTCCATCAATCTCTTCGCGCTTGAATCGCCTTTTCGCGTCCGCTTACAGCTGTCCGTCAATCTCTCTTAGCTTGAACCGCTTTTTTCGCGTCCACTTACAGTTTCTTCACAGTTTCCTGTAAAAAACAATCACTGTCATGGCTTTTTAGAATGTCCGATTTTATTAACTTTTGGAGCACCCCTGTATATACATATATATACATATCACATATTACATGTTTGTTAATTGGCAGCAGATAAATTATCCTGGCTTTCTCAATTTTTTGTTGTTTACCAATGAAGACACCTTCTATCAAAGTGAATCGTTAATCTCCGTTATTATAATACATAAAACCCCCACTTTATCACACCAGTAAACTTTCAAAATCGTTGGTCATTAAAACTGTGGGGAGGAATAGTGGGTAGTTACATAATTGGACCTTATTTCCTTCATGAAAATGTTAATGGAGGAGAGTATCTTCGCTATCTACAGACGGATTTTCAAAACTTTTTGAAAACACCTTCAAATATGTCAGTAAACATAACCTTTATTTTATTTAGATGTTAACAACCAGTGTCAAAAATGAAATACTGCAACTGGACATTGCCGGAATTCAAAAATTGAAATGCGATGTTCTTCATTCTATAAAATTATTACTTTTAGAATAGTTGGCTTTAACATTTACTTTGTTTGATAGTTGACTAAGGAAGTCGCGCGCCATTCCTGCCTTCTATTGGTTGAACGAATATTTTGGTGCATAGAACAACAGCGCTCGCAGTTCTTTAATTGACCGATAATTGCTCCTGTAGTGATTATCTTAGAAATTACAAAAGACAGGTATAGGATATTGTTTACAAAAATGAAAGAGAATAAAAAAAAGAACGCAATGCCTTAATAAAATACTGGGTGTTCCATTTAACAAAAAATAGTTTTTGGTATGTGAAAATTTCAGGAAGTAGGCATTGAAAAAACAAAGTTTTTTGAGGTATTGTCGAGTGCAACTTTACCAAATGATGCAGAATTTTCTTGGCTACAAGCACCACCAATGTTAATGTTTTTACTTTTAAAAACAATGTGAAAATGATTTTTTTCTGAACACATGTTTTGATCAAATATTTTCAAAATAAATTAATAACTCGAAAACTATTGGCTCAATTTTGAAAAAGATAGAACAATTGAATAGACAATTTAAAGCAGTACAAGAAAATTCAAAAATATATGTATAGGGTGAGTTATTTAAAAAAATTAAGTTTCGTGCATTTCCGGTGAAACTGGAATTGCGACAGAGCTTAAAGTATTTTTACAATATGCGCCACAAGCAACCATAGATCTTCCACTAATTGTTTTTTCTTTTACTTAAAACACAAAAGAGCAATCGAAGAAGGGACTACTAATGACTCACCACATACATATATTTTGTTAGGCCAATAGGATATTCTATTTAAAATTCTTCTCGAACTGTTTTTGACATAAATCGGTACACACTCTAGAGCGAGAAAGGTAATTTAAAGTTAAACATAAGTCATGTTAAAGTATGACAATGAGATCAAGAAGCGCCACATTTTTATTAAGACAGTGTACAATACTATTTTGATGTGAAAGTGTAAAAGCCTGTCAACCTTTTTGAAATCCACTATTGTTAATAAAGGAGCACAAAAAAATAATAAAAGTAAAACGCCCAAGTTTTTAATTGAAGCGCCTTTCCTGTAAAAAGCGATCACAGGCATGACGCTTTTTAGAATGTCAACTTTTATACACCTTTGAAGCATCCCTGTATATACATATATTTTGTTAAGCCAATAGGACGTTTTATTTAAAAATCTTCTCGAATTGTCTTTTACACAAATTGATACACAATCAAGAGCGAGAAAGGTAATTTAATGTTAAACATAAGTCATGTTAAGGTATCTAAAGACACAATGAGATCAAAAAACCCAACATGTTCATTAAGACAGTTTACAATACTATTTTGATGTGAAACTGTAAAAGTCTGTCAGCCTTTTCAAAATCCACTATCGTTAATAAAGGAGCACGAAATAATAATAAAAGTAAAAAGCCTAAGTTTTAAATTGAAGTATATTTTATTTAAAATTCTTCTCGAACTGTTTTTTACACAAACTGGTATACACTCAAGAGCGAGAAAGGTAATTTAATGTTAAACATAAGTAATGTTAAAATATCCAAAGAAACAATGAGCTCAAAGTGTGCAACATTTTCATTGAGACAGTGTACAATACGATTCTGATGTTTTCGAATCTACTATCGTTAAGAAAAAATGAAGTATTACAGTTAAGCCCTGTTCAATCACATTTCGAAGAATCACCAAATTGAAGACGTAATAAACGACCACAAACACCCCCGTATCTAAAATTGCACATTCATACTGCTATGGTTTTTTTTAATATATTATGGATAAGTAAAATTAAATAAATTGATTTATTTCAAATTTATTTTCCTGTGGAGCAAATGTTTTGGTACACACTGTATTTTGGTTTCTGTTTAAGAATTTGGGAGGTATAGTAGTCTTTTGGTAATCTGTGTATATTAATATTTATTTTGTTGTTATTTGAATTTAAAAGAGAAGATGCCAGAAAGATTATTTACGCTCCTTAACTTGATATTTTAATATTGTATAGATGTGCGAATTTTATTTTAATGTGGAAGGGATGCGTGGCTTTCACTGGCCGTGCGTTTAATGTTGAAGGACATTAGATCTTGGTCTCCCGTTAAATGCAGTTCTTTTATTAGAGATATATTATGTTTGAATAAAAATTGTTATAATTTTCTTTTGATTTTAAGGAGCCGAGATTTAATCAAGTTTGTGTATTAGTTTTATTGCAGTATTTACTTTTAAGAAAGAGAATGCATTCTTTATTATAATAAGAGAAAATTTTAATATTGTAAAAGTAGACTCGTATCCTTCATTTTGTTTTTTCCAGCACGTGTTAGAAAATATTTTATATTTATTGAGAAGCTATTAAAGTAGATAATTTTCTTTACTGTATCAGTTTGCTATAATTTGATGTATTTTAATTATAGGTATTTAATTTATTCAATTTAAGTAATTATTATTTTGTATGGACTTTGTGAATAATTTTCAGTAGTTAATTAGGTAAATTTTGTCGCGTTTGTCAGTACAAGTTTTTTTTATCCTATCTGGTCAATTAGTGGGTAGGGTTTTTTCTTGAGAATTTGTTAATTAAATTTTTATGATAGGCTCGAACAATGCCTTGCTGCTGAAGGAGGCATTTTTGAACATATGCAATAACATTTTATTTTTTAGTATTGTTTAGAGTATATTTTTTATTTTCATTAGAATTCCGTTCTTAATAAATTTATATAATAATTTACTAAGAATTAATGTTTAATTAGAATTGTGTTTTTATTTTCTTACTGTGTTGTATTTCTGTTAAAAATGACTTTATTGAAATAGTGTCCTGTGAATTCACAACTTTATTGAACTGGTAGTACTAGAGGTCGAATGCGCGTCATCCAGACATGGGGTATATTTTTCGCCCGTCCGGAATGCTTTGATATCAGTGCACATTGAATCGGCCATTTTTCTGACCAAATCCGTCTGCAAACGGACTTGGAATTACTGGTACCTTCGTCTATGTACCTCTATAAACTGGGAATACGCAAGTAAAGGGTCCTGAAATGTGTCTTCTTTACGATTCTAAATCTTGATGCGCCCTCGAAACTTTGAAAATTTGGAATTTTAAGCTTAAAAGTGAAACTGTCAATACATTTCGGATCGCCTGTCAGTTTGACGTTTCTAGCGATTTTTAACGTGTTTTACGTGAATTGTCCATCCGACAGCGCCGTTTGTCAGAATTTGTTCGTCACGCCTGAGTGCCGACTTTTGCACGCTCCTCTTCGACTGCCCGTATCTCTGCACGCGCTCCGATAAAAAGGAAAATCTCTCCGTCGATGAACAATTTAATGTCGCCCGTACGTCCACGCGCGAAAACAGCCTTTAATTTATGTATCCACGTATAATACTTAGTCAAAAAGTTGTATGACAGTATATGCCTAAAATTTAAAGCCGTCATTTCTAAAAAATTCAATGTTTCTATAAAATTATATTTCTTGAAAACTACGTGCTAGATGGACACAATTTATGGTAGTATTGTGAACAATATCGTCGTAATACAAGCACATTTCATTTTTTTCCAGTTACTGGTTGTATGTGCAGAAAACTGGATTAATGTTGCATAACACATTTTACACTTTATATATCAGTTCATTAACCTTGTTTTTTTATAACATTTTTTTAACGGTTTTTATTTGAATACAGTATTTTTGAACTGAAGGAATTATTTATTAGCCCACAGAATTTACCAGCTGAAGATGTCCCAGAAGATGTCTTTAGAAGAGTAATGAATACTTCTATTACTACTGGTAGTACTGCATATTCAAGACCACGGAAACCTGAACATGTGATAAATGATGAAAATCAATTACGAATTCTTATGGCAATAACAGAAAATCCACACGGTACTCGTGAAATAATTCGTTTGCTGGATATTAGGTAAATTATCGCTGACTTTAAAATAAAGTAAATCATCTGTAATGAATACAGTTAAATACTGAGTTAGGCACCCATTGTTTTAAAGCTAGGAGAGTGTTTTGCCAATGGACAATAACTAAACTGAATGCCCAAGGAATTCTTTTCGATAATATATTATTTTCACAGACGAAGCTGCTTTGTATAGTAAAGGAATAGTAAACAATAGAAATTTTCATTATTATTCAAATGAAAACCCTTACTTCACTAGCAAACAGATCGTCGGAATTGGTGTTTGGAGAGGCATTATTGGTGACAAGAGGCTTTAAAGGTAAGTATTACCGAAGAAGATTATGAGCAAAATCTATCACGCAATTTAGTGGAATTATTGGAACGCATTCCGCTATATTTACGAAGAGATGTGGATTTAACAAGATGGGAAAGCGCCACATTTTATGCTACAGGCAAAAGTATTTTAAATGACATGTTTCCAGGAAAGTGGCTAGTCCGTGAAGGCCCTCTTCACAAGTCTGCTAGGTCTTCGAACATAGCAAATTATCTTGTTTATAGGGATACGTAAAATAGTTATCTCAAGATTTTCTAGAATTCTTGTATATTTAAAAAGGTCATCTTAAGAATACGAGCAATAAGATTTTAGAAATATAGTATATTAACCGTTTTATAGTAGAAGCTGACGAAAATATGTATTTAGTAATGAAATTAAGTAATAAAGATATAATGTAGCAGTATATTACTAATTTTCAACGTTATTTTGTTATAATAGATACATAAATATTCTGTTACAACTTATTATAACACAAAAGTTATGGATTAATGTGATTAAAAAATATTCTTTTCATCTCAGTCATGTTACCTGTAAACGCTCTTTTTGCAATATAGGAATAGTGTTGTGTGAACAGTCTATTTAATATTAATGCAATAGGAAAGCTATCTAAAAGTAGGTACTAACTTAAAATTACCTAATCTGGAGTTTTTCGCTGAACATTGCTTTAGCCGTTCTAATCTAACACACTTGGTTAATGCACCAAGGACATTGAAAATCTTCAGAGATGGCTGAAGGTTACACTGATAATTTCACCAAAAAAAATTCGAAGTTGCTCAAATAATGTCTAGTGCACCTAATACATCCACTAAACTCGCTCAGTCAGTATCTATCGATTACTAATGCATCAACAGGAATTTATACGGAACATATTGTTCTCAGAATCTGCCTAGAATCTTTATAACCCTCTACTATTCAAAATGATTAAGTAAATTTCAGTAAAAGTATTATCAATTTTACATTTCCCTATGTTTGACGATTTATATTGTTAATTAGTCTAAATAAAATATTAGCATGTCTTTTTATTCTTTGTGCAATTTCTAGTGCATATGCTTGGTACATTAAAACGTTTATATTTGACATTTAAATATGATTAAGCTATATTTAAATGTCAAATTTTGGTTCCTTTTTTTGTTCAAAAAAATTAAATTAGCTTGCGGTCTTTATACAACCAAAACAGGTGTTGTAAGGCGAACTTTATAGCATCAAAATAAAAAGAAGTAGTTTTACAATCCTGATTGGAATGCCTTATAAAACATATCATATAACGTAAACTAATCGAAAATGTCCTAAATGTGCTTATTTTACAATATCCTTTATAGAAAAAGTTACATTTGGTTTTCAACCTGGAATACAGGAAGTGGATATGGATAAAAACTGTAAATTATTTTTTTAGTATGTAGAAGTAACTCTCTCAAACACAGCGCGTGACATGTGTAGATGTGTAAATGTACGGCTCATGATTTTATCTGTATCTTGGATAAGCCAGCTACTAGTTTTACATATTAAAAATTCTTGATTCTGATTTATTAAAATAAAGAAAAAGGATATATTTTTCATTTATTTGAATTGGCAATCTAAAATAAATTGAAATACAAAACGAGTTTCGTTCATACAATTAAGTACTCACTTATGAACAAACGCAATTAAATCAGCAGCACGCCCGGAACCATCACATACAACTACAGGAACGGGAGGGTTGTCGGTGACATACTCTAATACTGCTCGTATTGTATTTGTACCTCCTTCGATAACCAAACATACTACTGGTATACTACTGTGAGTATCTAAATGACAAACACACACATTTAAGAACAATACACAATTAATAAACGTAAATTGGTATTACATACATGGTTGCAGCCTTTGATTTGATATGAATTTTTCTAATTTTCGCCTTAAAACTATTTCTGCGCCGTATGATCCATGAGTGCCGTTGTCCACTAGAAGAAAATATGCCAAACGATTGTTCAATGCAGCAAATTTTGATCTGAAACAAAATGTAAATAGGTTCACTTTATGATTCGATGACACCAGAGATGTAAGTACAATTTATGGATATTTCACTTTCATATATAGTTATATCGATAAGTATCTTAATATTTAAGGAAATAAAAATTGTAATTGTAATTGGCGATTTATAATATTGTCTTCATGTTATTTAAAAAAAAAAGCGGTTTAATGGAAGTATATAATAGCAGTAAAGTACCAATTGGTTCAACTGCTACTACTGATGGTATTATAGTAGAATGGTCTCAATTATTCATACTTGTAGATACCGTAATATACTTTAATCTCATGTGGGTCAATCAAGTCAACCTTGTCTACAATAGTTAAACAGAAGTATTTGCGTCATACTTGCTTTGAAAGAAATGTTAACTATACAATAATTATTAGATTTTGATTAGATACTAGCTTATACAACATTGTCCTTTAATGTTACCATTCGAGAACTGATTAATAAAATGTTTTGAAAAAGCGCATTACCAATGCAAAAATAGACATATTCTGTAGATATTTGCTTGTTTGTTATTTGAGAATGAATGAACAAACGTTTTATTCAATATGAATTTTGCAGCTTCGAATTGAAAAGCTACCTGCCATTAAAAATAAAATCAAGAACAGTCTTTAAGATAGGTCGTGGGCGTTGCGGTAGAGGCAGATGAGGTAAAATTATGTTCCTTGATTTTTGTGATGTTTGCGGTCACGCATACTTTCATTTATTTGAACTGGTAAATTCAAATAATCCTTAGTTTCTTGTGGCATATGCGGTCACCACAACTTACGGTAGTTAGGGAGAGGAAAGTGTGGAATTTTACATTAGGAAAGATCCACTTCACAGTTTGAAATTGTAGAAGATTACATAATGCTAATTGCGCTGAGTTTAAATACTAAGTATGCCACTGGCACGTAAGACCGTATACTCTGTTTATAAGTTAATTAGAAGCTCCAAGCATAATTCTAATAATATGATAAATATTATTAAAATCAGTATCCAACCAACCTTCCTGCTTCAGCTCAGCGATCTACACATTCCATTTAAGAAAGGCAAAAAAATATTCTAAAAGTAGATGAAAGAATTAAAAAGTACGAAGAGGTGTTGAATCAAAGTAAAAAAAATGCTTAGAAATATTGCTCTATGTAATAGAGTTTGAATGAACAGTTATTAGTAGGTAAGCCAGTTGCGAAATTGATAATAAGTTTCGGGTCCAGCAATTCTCGTTCGTCAATCTTTATAAAATTAGCATTGTTGATAATAATGCATGTCTATCAAAAATATTGTTTTTAAATAGTTCAAAATTTCAACTGTCAGAACAAACCTTAAAAATGGAATTTTAGGCAAGTACTACTATACATTAGTAATGAAAACGAAGATAGAATCAAAAACAAAAAAAATATACTGAATTAAAACAACAGAGACCAAAAAATAAATTCTACAAATTCGAAGGAAAAAGAACTACGACTATAACATAAAACTACTAAAAACTCGGCATTGTAACAGTATAGCCAGAAGAATATTAAAATCAAAACTAAAACTAATGACAATTACGCATCCTCAAAAGTTCATTAGAATACCACTCGTCTGCGAGAACTATACACACGAACAATTTGAATTACTAGTTTTGTACAGATTGTACATTGCACTAATAAAATTCTCAGTTATAGATCCAAAATTATGTGGTAGGAAGAGTTTTTATGGCATGCAAACTAGTTTTAGAAATACTCGGAACTGCTGGTCAAAAGAAACCTAATAAAGGACTACTGTTGCTTTTGACTACAGCATAAAATGACCACATTTAAATAGGCCAGTACTAAACTGTTGATTATAAGCCGGGACGAAATGTGAATGAAAGTTAAGCCTTGCGAAAACATTCATTGATCTACAATTATCTACTGAATATTTAATTAATGAATTTGAGATGATCTTATCTGCTACAAGAAACTGTAGGTGAAAGTGTGCCTCATCACAAACAACATGAACATATTTGAAAAACTATTTAACCATATCTGCCACAGACTCCTTTCACAATCAATTTCATGAGCATATTAGTTGTATTTTAATTCACACGTAGCCTGTGTTTTATACACTCTTTCATATATCGATTAAAGAGATGCGTGCTTTTGAAATTGATTTCGATCAATATTTATCTATATATTAATTCCAATTCCATACTCCATCACTAAGTCACTAAATAATCAATTTATTAATACTGGACGATACGTTTACCTAAATACATATGTTTGGGTTTTTCGAATTCAACTTGCATATACATATTTATATTACTTTTACTTTAAGTATTATGTTGCTGCAGACCCTACAAGATGTGTGTCTGCAGCAACATATTACGTATTTGGAAATATACTGTCAAATCAAGGATGTTCTGTGTGTTAAAAAGGTGAATTTATTTTCATTTAATTTAGAAAAACAGTGAAACGCCGACATTTATTTTGTTTTTACGGTATGACAAACACAAATAAACTGGTCTGAATTAGTTTTACGTAAAAAGGAAACAATGTTAGACTTATTTTTAATTAAAATGTATTATTTTGATGATCTAGTTTTCGCATTATTAATATAATTCGTAAAACACTTTATAAAATCTGCTTTTTAAGTAGAAACTTCCCAGGTAGCAAGCTGACGTCTTACTGACAGGGTTTTTTGGTGATTCTTGGTCGCCGACGTCAGCTGACCAACAGATGACGTTTTTATAACGTCATTACTCAGACGAAATAAAGTCGTCGTTTTTGGCGTGCAATAACGTACTTTTTTGGTCATTGTATAAGTACAATATGATTTTTATCTGTAACAATGCCTGTAGGTCATATTTGGAAGCAATCTTCTAGGAAAGTTGTGTTTACATCTTTTCGTATTTGAACAAAGAATAGCCGAAGAATCGAAGATTGTATATCATTTTGACTTCCATTATGAGAAAAAATAATGATAATGAAAATAAAGATTATTTATAATTGTACCTGCAGCATCCTAACGAGCTGTATATTTAAATCAACAAAAAAATAATTGGCCTCTTTGTCATTTAATATTTTTGATTTAATATTTAAGAAATACATATGTTATAGTTCACATTGTGTAACGAACCTATTTAATGTGAACGTTAATGACTTGTTCCATAAGGCTTTGAATTAGAATTTCGTGACGTCACAATACTTCAGCCCATTCCATTCGTTCATTGAGATTCCTGCGTTACCATATTTGTTTATGCCAATACTGTAGGTGTATGGCACAGAGGTTTCAAGTCTTTCTTCTTTTTGCTCCAGTTTGGAGTGTTGTGTAAATTACAAAGTTTGACGAAAAACGGCATTGTGGCATTCAGATTCAGCAGCATTTATACCGTTTATTTTTATACGTTGAAAGAAAAGCTACATAGAGGTAAGTACTTTTCATTAATTATTGCTTGGCACGTGTTTGATGCTTATTTATTATTTATAAGGATACAAATTACTTTGTGTCTACTCTGTAGTCGTTTAGTTTTGAACATTTAAATTATTAAATCAAAAGAAAGCATAAAACTTGCATGATTAGAAATTCTATGTAACTTTTAAACAATAACAATTCTGACTTAATTACTTGTTTGGTTATGATACAATATAATAATTTAACCTATGAAACAACTAGAACAAGTATTACTTATCAGTAGTAGTCGTAGTAGTCTAGTAGTATAATTTGGTTGTTTTTGTGTTGTTTTTGCTTATTTAAAAATTTAGGGTTAAAATTTTTATTGTTCAACCATATATTATCAGAAAAATTTTTGGAATCAAACGACTAATTTGCTTTAATCATTTGCAGCACAAGAAAATGACTGAATTTAATTAATATCTACGTAAAATTTATTGATTGATAATAAAAAATTTATAGGATATGTATGAATAATTAATAGAGTTTTATGACGAATGTGGTGGAGGACTGTTAGTGGTGCATGCTTCGTGGTTGACACCTAGAAAAACTGAGGTTTTCTGCCCCCCCCCTCCCATAAAGAGTTAAACAAATTTAACAAAGTAGGTAAAGCTATTCATGAAAAATGGAGTTTATATAAAATCAAGCGTTGTTTTTATTCATGCGGTGAGAGTTTTTTTGTAATTTATTGTGAATCAGGGATAGATCACACTTTTTTCTTGAGGATGATTGTTTAAAAAAGCAGCCCTAATAAGCCTTATTGCTAATAAGTGCAGTAATTAAATTTGATGTTTTTTGTTTAACATTTACTAGTTTTCAAAATAGGATTGTATTTCAGATCATTTTAACTAAATAAATGACAAACTAAGAAAGGCCAAAAAAAAGAACATCACGAAAGCTATATAACACTAGTGATGAAGAACATGCAAGAGAGTAATTGAGTTGTCCTCCAAAAATCACAAAGTCAATAATAAAAGGTATGTATAAAACTGCTCTTTCTTTCAAGACAGCAGTGTAATTAATTAAACCTGTAAATTTTAGGGAAACAAGTTGTGGGTTCAAAAACCCCAGTAAACACATTGACACTGCCAGTTCTTCACAGTCAAAGTATTTTTGATACTGTAGCGGAAATACATACGAGGTATGTCTCAGAAGTAATGAGAATGATTAGTTTTAAAGTGTTTTATTGAATGTATCTACAAATTAATATTGTCCCCTTCAAAGTATGCTCCTTGGGAATGCACACAGCGTCTCCAGCGAGTTTTTCATTCCTGGTAACAATTCTGGAAGTCTTGTTCCGTTAAGATGTTTAGGACCTGCGTCGCGACTCTTTGTATGTGTTTATTGTTCCGTAACGAGAGCCTTTCAGTTGCTGTTTAAGCGACGAAAAAAGAAAAAAATCACATGGAACTATGTTCGGACTGTAGGGCGGGTGTGGGAGTACTGGAATGTTTTTCTCTGTCAAGAATTCTCCAACCGACAATGAACTGTGACTGGGGGGATTATCGTGATGCAAGATCCACGAGCTGGCAGTGTCAGGACGCATACGCAAAACTCTTTTCCGCAAACGTTCAACGACCTCGCGATAAATAGTTTGATTCACTGTCTGGCTGGCGGTACGAATTATTTGTGGACAATTCCATGTGAATCAAAAAGGACGATAAGCATGGACTTTATTCGGGATTTGCTCATGCGAGCTTTTTTCGGCTGCGGTGATGCAGGCGTGTGATCTCCGCGCTTTGTTTCTGGATCATATTCAAATACCCATGATTCGTCACCTGTTATCACTCGTGCATGAAGTTGGGTTCAGTTGTTAAGCGATCCAGCAGTTGTTGGCTAATGGAGAAGCGATTTTCCTTTTGTTCATCCGACAAGTTTTTGGACACCAGCTTTGCACAAATTTTCCGCATGCATAGTTCCTTTGTCACAATTCGATGAACAGTATCCTTTCTCATGCCGAGCTCATATGCCATCATCCTGAGTGTCAACCGTCTGTCTTGTGCTAATACAGAACTCACCTTTGCCACACTTTGATCGGTTTTTGACGTGGACAGCCGTCCGGAGCGATGATTATCTTCAATGGTATCATGGCCATCTTTGAAAACCTTGTACCATCTGAAAACCTGCGCTGAAGACGAAACAGCATCTCCACATGCTGTTCGTAACATTTGTAGTGTCTCTAAAGCAGTTCTTCCCAGTTTCAAGCAAAATTCAATTGCATATCGCTGCTCGATATTTGCTTGCATTTTACATGTAACGTGATATTAAAACTTAGCGGTAAACAACTCGCGCTGACTCCACTAACACTAGATTAAATGGTTTGCACCTGTTGTGATTGCGTTGTTGGCCCCTCCACTCACATGTAGTCGAGTCCAATCGGCAGCGGTCGTTGTCACATTTAGCGCAAATAAATCATTCTCATTAATTCTGAGACATACCTCGTATACGCGAGACCGAACATGCACTAACTAAATAACTACTTCAACACCTTCAAGATCTTCAACAGTGACTCTAGTATCAGATGCTGATAGAGGTTAATAGAATTTATTTTTTACTTTAGTATTTTTAACTTTTGTCAAAGCTTATGCTATTGATATTTATGACATCATGTTTGTTTCCAGAATTCAGAAAGAAGCTTTTAACACTACTTACTCAGATAAAGGAGCAAAACGATATGATTATTGGTCTACTCAATAATAACCTATCACCAAATAAATCTGCAGTTCTGCCATCCGACTTTCCTTTAGAATTACCTATAAAAAGTGAAGTTGAAAGTTTGGGATTTTAAATGCATTGTGGTAAAGAGCTTTTTATATCCAATTAATGATAATGGCTGTTTTGCATCATACACCTTGTTGGATTGAGTATTTTTTTCTACAGTAACTCAAATATACAATAAATTATTTTAACTGTCCTTACGGTACTTCGTATACATTCGGATACATTCGACTGATAAAAAAACAGATACAAATATACTTATTGTGACAACTTAAATTACAGATTCAAGGACTGTGGTTAATCACAACATGCCCATCGGCGTGATTTAATTCAATGTAGTTAGTGATGTTACCGTACGTTTCTAGTGTTAAATGACGTTACGGGAACATCTAAATATGATGTGAAAAAGACGTCAACAAAACAATCAAATACGGTCAGTGTGACGTCTCAAAGACCGTTACTAAAACGTTTAAAAATGACGTAAAAAAGACGTCAAAAAATAGTCACAAATATGGTCTGTATTACGTCCCAAATGACGTTGCTTTCACGTCTAATGAATACGTCATTGGTCTGTGACATAATCACCTTATTCTACCGTCATTTATGACGTAACCGATGACTTTATAACGACGTCATACAGTTGTGAGCTTGCTACCTGGGTTAGATATAGAAACAATGTATGTATTTAATTCATTTACTGATCCGCCATTTGCATTTTAACGAATTTTACAATTTCTGCCCAGCTTGAATTCAAGATAATTTGCAAATTTGAGATTATTATCCTAAAAGCGCAGTTTAAATATTTATAGGAATGATTTAAGTATTATCCATATAAATTAATCAACTTTATCAGAATATGAATTTAAAATAAACGATTATTAATTTTATTTCATCATATTAGCAAAGTTGCAGAAATGTGTGATTATAAGGGATGATAGAAATTGATTGTGATGACCGCTTCTCTGATTTTGCAATAAACTTTAGGGTATGCCACCTAATATGAATGGAGGTTCAAACTAGAAAACTAGCATTGGCGTGCATTGAAAACATTTTTTAGTTTGCCGAATATATGAATAAGTATTTACTTACTGTGGTTTTACATAAGTTCGATGTATCCGACTTAATAACCTCTGATGTGATGTGTATATAAATAGATAAATCTGGTAAAACATAATCACACATATTGAAAAGATTGTGAAAATAATTATTAGAAGTTACTCACTTCTTTTAGTTTAATTATTTTCAGGAAAATTTCCGTTACATATGCATTCATAATATAATAATAAAATTATGAGGTATATCATGTCCCTTAATGCATATTTAAACTGTTGACAATATAACACTCACTACATCGTACAAAAATAAGTTTTTATCATTAATAAAGTTTAATGAGTACACTTTTTATTTTGCTATTCAATTAATTGATTGTAAAGCACACCATATTAGTATCTACGTATATGAGTTAGATAACTATAAAATTATTTCAGATACGTGGTGAATGACTAGGGAAATAATCACTTATAATACCATGAGTAGTCAAAGTTATGTCGATTATTTTTGTGGTGGTTACACGAATGTCTTTCATGATTGCATTTAAATACTACGAGTGCGGAGCACGAGTAGTATTCGCAATTATGAAAGACATGAGTGTAAAGCACCACAAAAATAGTAGACTCAACTTTGACTACGAATCGTATTCGAGAGACTATTCAATGAACCAAATCAATTTTTCATATTAAAATGACTCAAAATTTAGTTACACATGATTACGTTTCCATGTCAACAAAAAAAACATTTATGTTTGTCATTAAAATTTTTGGAATCGTGTTCCTATTTAGTTCGTTTCGTTGAATAAAAATTGGTGTTTCTAAATAATGGGAACTGAGAAAAGATTTGGCACGAAATCTGAAGACGAAATCGATGCTGAAATTTGCGAAAATATCCCTTGGAACACGAAGAAATCCAAAGATTCAGTATGGAGACAATTTAGTACATTTTTAACAGCAAAAGGCTATAAACTGGATCAATCTACTTCTCCTGTGGACTTAAATGTCATCTTCAAGTCGTGGGCATGTAATATGAAGAAAAAAGATGGGTCCGATTATAAAGAAGGCGTCATCAAGCACATGTGGAACGTAACGGCGAAAATGGTTCAAGAAATGTTCTTCAATAAGTGGAAAATAAACGTAAACCCGTTTTCTGATGCAATATTTAAGTCAGCACGTGACGCCAGGGATGCTACAAGAAGAAAACTGCAAGCGTGTCCTGAAAAAAGAACCAGCAACGCGGCGGCACTTACAGAACCAGAATACTTAAATATGATACGCATATTAGATGAGAGTACCCCAGACGGTTTACAGAAAAAGTTTTTCTTAATAGCATCTTACGAACTAGCTTGGCGGGGAGGAGAAGGGAGCAACTGTTTCACCTATTACTTCAAGGAGGAACTCGATAACAAGGGAAGAAGAACTGGTAGAATTGAGTATAATCCAGTATTTTCGAAAACTGCGCAGGGGGGAACTAAATCATTGACAGGCAGCAAGTGGTTGATAGAGAATAAAAGCAATACCGATATGTGTCCAGTTAGGTAACCTATTTATATTTAATTTCAAGACGGTATAATTAATATTCTTCTGTTATTTAGATTGTATTATCTACTGAAATCGAAGAGAGGAAAAAATGTGAAAACAGAAAGGATGTTTTTGACACCGAATCCGTTTTGGGATAAAGTTGAGAATGCGGTGTGGTATAAGAACAGTCCAGTTGGTATATGTGAGATCAGTAAATGGGTGAAGTTATTAGCTGAAAAAACTGGATTAGATGTTAAAAGAAGGAAGATATCAAATCATTCGGTACGCTCTTCAACTGTATCATCTCTGGCGAAAGCTGGAGTCGGAGAGCAACAACTGATGAAAATAACGGGACACCAAAATCTGAATTCCATAAAATCGTACTTGCAGCTTGATGATGAGCACCACGAGTCGATTATCACCAAAATGCGAAGAAATTTTACAACAACAAATGTGTCATGTACAACTTCGACATCTGTCAGTAATAGTGACGGTATTAAGCTACAAGAGAAAGGTACTCCCTCGGGTACTCCCAGTGATAGCTCTGTTCCAGAATGTCTGCTGCAGCACTGCAGTAATGTTAGTTTTTCTAATTGTACCTTCAATATTGTTAGTAAATGAGTTACATTAATAAAAACTTTCACTTGTTTAAAATATCCACTTGAATACCTTCTAGGAAGATATAATCGCTGAAATTTCCTGTTGCTATGATACGAAAGTAAATATTTGCTATTCTATTGGTTCATATTTGAACAATGACAGGTGAATTGAATAGTCTGATTTATTCTATACATTTATTATATTGTTAGGGCATTAAATGTTAATAAATGTTTATTAGATTTAGCTTTGGACTTTATTTTAAAATAAAAGATTAATTTAGGAAGTGTAGTGAATCTTCTGCTTGTTCTCTATTTTGTGCCAATTAAGAAAAGGTAATAATGTATTTTTGTGTTAGACAACATATACCTGTATTTCAGTAGTTGATCGACAGATTGATGATATTTTTCATAATTAAAATAATCAGATGAGCTGAAATAATATTAATATTTCAGAAATGCAATAAGGTGCATAGACGTAAAAAATTTTCCGAATATGGAAAGCACTAACTGACTGAATAATAAATACAATTACTGTTATATAAACAAGGCAAGTATTGAAACATTCAGTTTATTTCTTCGAAATGTCCACTAGGAAATTAAGGATCATTTTTTACTTAATTACTTATTTCCCCATTTTCTTCTTATGGTTTGCTTTCATATATGTTTTAAGTAATTAAGCAGTGTACGTAGCACTTGCTTCTAACTGGTTCATTATAAAGCTATATATTCGAAACAGGATGCTCAAAGAAAACTATATGAGTAAAATATAAGCAGTCTGCTTATCTAATCCAGAATAATATATTTAATTTTACCGCCATTTATATGTAGTTCACCCATTATTGATCAGAATTTAATCCGAAACTGGCTTTATATACTATTAGTGTATTATCTGTTACTATGACGTGATTAAGGGGATATTAAAGCGGTCGAGAAAGCAAGATATCGAATTTATCAGTTTTTTTTTACTATTGTTCAAGATAGAAATGTGAAATTTTCTGTACAACTCCAATATAGATATGAGTACACGGAAAGGTTGTCAGATTATGTAATTTTTTGTCACAACCACCTATTTTTTTTATTCCAAGTTAGAGTAAACTGTACGTGTGTTTCTCCGTCAAAATCTGAAAGAATTAAATGAAATTGATCAAAACGGATGTAATTCCCGTGTAGACCAATGTTTTCTTGTGAGATATAGCTTTTTGAATTGCGGAAAAAAGTTTAATTTGAGTAATTAAATTAAGAAATTCCGGAATGCTACGATACTGAATTATTTGTATTTTAGCAGCGCCTTCAGCTGCTACGGATATGCACCCAACTTCTTGGCCCCGCCTAATAGGACTGTCCGAACTTTTTGCGGTTGTCTGGAGTATTTTATTTCACTCTAACTACTCTCACTCCAATTTTACGCATTCATAATATTACCAGTTTCGAAGCTATATGATTTTACCATGCAAGTATACATATACGAAAAAAAAATTTCGTATATGAATAAATGTATGAATGCATTGTATTGTATATGATTTTAATCACAATACAGAAGTAGGTATAGATACAATTTATTTTTCTTTTGGTGATTGACTTATTGCGATTTTGGTTAGTTCTTTAATTTGTATGCAGAAATAGCGTTGCAGTTGCATTGGAACATGTTGTTGCATGTATTATGCTTGTATTGCGTATTTAGCATCCGCTATAGTAAATTAATGAACTTGAACATTTTTTATTTTTTTTTTATAATTTCGTGGCGCGTAAAAGGACACAATTAAATTGACTTTTGGTGATTGACTTATTGCGATTTTGTTTAGTTCTCTAGTTTGCATGCAGAAATAGCGTTGCAGTTGCATTGGAACATGTTGCTGCCTATTATATAATTCGCATCTGTTAAAATAATTTATGGACTTTGAAAATTTTTTAAAATTTTTAAAATATTTGTTTGAGTTGTGTAATAGACTTTTATATATGTGATTTAATATTAAAATTATTGTCATATACATATATTTATTTTTCAATGTGTGATATCGCCTGGCTTTTCTACGAACTGGATATTTATGCCGCAGAAATTTCCCAGTTGACAATATTAGTGCCCGATGAATGAAGCTCCGCATCAGTATTCGTCTTTTTTTTAATTTGGGGCGCGTAAGAGGACACAAATTGACTTTTGGTGATTGACTTATCGTGATTTTGGTTAGTTCTTTAGTTTGTATGCAGAAATAGCGTTGTACATGCATTGGAACATGTTGATGAATGAAGCTCCGCATCAGTTTTCCTTCAACGTATTATTCAATGCGTGTAACAGGCCGGCTTTTGCACGTAGTGGATCCTCATGACGAGGATATCTCGCAGTCGAAATTGTTAGTGCCCGACAACAATAAAATACACTTTCTATTGTAAATAACAGTGATTTTTCTAATATTTAATAATAATAATCCTTGCCAACGATTACAGTAATCCTTATATTAAAAGAACGGAATTACGATTAATGTAATCGTTAATCGAACGAACTTAGATTACGATTACAGTAATCGTAATTTAAACTTTTTCAAAATTACGATTACTGTAATCGTAATCTAAGTTCGTTCGATTAACGATTACAGTAATCGTAATCAAGTTGTAATCGTAATCCTTATCGCCCAGCTCTGTCGAATAGCAATTTCTTGCAAATATCTTGTAAACTATGCATTCTGTGTAGATTTAGCAGTAGTACAAAAGTATTTAGAGCCAGATTTCGAATAAGTTTTGTATAAAAGAAATTTCCAAATTCGTACCGGAAGCAGTGGCGGCTCGGGGTCGTTCACATAGGGAGTGCATAATTTCAAAATTAAAAAGTATAATACAAGAACGCTTACCCAATCTTTATAAGTTTCACCGACATACTCTTCCAGACAGGTACTGTTCATTGACTAGTTTGTTTTGTTGAGGGAAAAGTAAATATAACGCTACAGTTTCATTACATCTGACGATAAACGAAGTCCATTTTGCGTGTCTTGGACTTGCAGAACAGTTCTATCAATTTTTCATTAAAATTTGGGAAATCATTTATAAATTCTTTTTCACAAGATAACATAGTAACGGCATTTAATCTGTCTTCTTTCATTGTATTTCTCAGGAAAGTTTTTATTCTCTTCAGCCGTGAAAACTGGCGTTCCGCTTCAGACGTTGTCATTGGGATTGTAATGACAATTTTTAAAAGCTTAACAACTTCATTAAAGTTGTCGCTTAATCCATCCAGCAGAAGGCCTAGCAGACCTACAGCACTGACTTCTATATTTTGCCTAAATTCTTCTCTAGAATATAGAACACTAAATTCAGTTCGTAGTCTGCTTTCATTGAGGCATGGATAAAATTTTACTCCTTCTTTAAGGCAATCTTCCGGACATTTTTTTTGAAAAGAGGAGAACTGTTTAAAATAAATTAAGTTTGCTAATATTAAGTGCCCTGTATACCGAAATCTAGTTTTTATTTCAAGCAAAATAATATCGCACACTTCAATAGTTTCCCTCCGCCTTTGGCTACCATCAGTTACTCTTCGTCGCGTTGATGGTCGAGGAGTCAGTTCTGAGTCATTTTGTTTAACCAACTGATTATCTGTGTCAGCGATTTCGGGTCGAATTTTTCCAATAGCGCGTTCAAAATTATCTAAATTATTCTTAATTTTTAATGCATCTGTATTGACATTTTGAAATTGATTAAACAATATGTCCACATGTGGCATAATTTTATGAAACAAAGTTAACCAATAGATAAAATTTTCCTCCTCTAAAATTCGCAAATTGGCACCAGCTTGATGAATGGTAGTTTGTAAACTAGCTTCTCCCTCGATTTGTTCTAGAGCTGGAATTATTTCTTCTCGGTGCTCATATATTGTATTCACTGTCCTAGAATTGAAGTTCCATCTTATTTTTGAAGAACGAGGTAAGCTTTTTCTCTGAAGGAATTCTTCCAACCTTGCAGCTCGTTGTGGTGAAGTGGAGAAAAAAAGTACATAATCCCGTCAGATTGGCAAAAAAAATCTGCAATTACTACTGCTCGATGTAGCATGTGACATAATAAGATTTGTCTGATGTGCGTAACAATGTACAAAATTGGCCCTTGGATACTGGTCTTGGACATGTCTTTGCACGCCGTTAATAGCACCACTCATGACTGCTGCCCCATCATAATAGCTCTGTGCAATCAGTTTTTCTGGGTCATCAACAAGCAAACTAATTTCGTTAAGGATGGAGGCAGATAAAGAATTAGCATCATGTCCACTAGGCAGAAGAAATTTCCAAAATCTTTCGACCGGTCTCGCGTTCACAATATATCTTAAAACAACCACCAACTGAAACTGATTGGACACATCTGTGGTTTCATCAGCTATCACAGATATGAAGTCGGTTGCTTTAATTTCACTGGAAACTTGTCCATGATACAGGTTCAACATTGCATCAAGCAGCTCATTCTGTATCGTTTTTGATATTCCCTTAAAAACCGGTGCTGCTTCGATGTGATCTCTGACCGATTTATCCAATTCTGCCGTAAAATTTATCAATTCCCGAAAAATGCCCTTGGTATTCGACGTTTGCCGTTCATCATGACCCCGAAGTGCCAGTTCAATCGCGCCACAAAATCTAATGCAATTTAATATTAAATTTAACACATGCCTATTTTTTGTTACCTGTTCATTGTGTTATTGAACTGCTTTTCTATATGATGAATCTAAAACATTCTGAATGTTATTTTTTCCTAACATTCTTAGACTAAATATATTTTTCAAATGCCCTTCGGAATTTTCATGTTTCCTAATTTTAGCACTAAGATGAATTAAGTCTTTTATTCCGTTCTTTGATCAAGACGGTTCACCACCAAACAAAAGACACGGAAAACAAAACAAAGTATTTCTAATTTCACACC
Source organism: Amphimallon solstitiale (assembly GCA_963170755.1). Classification (NCBI taxonomy): domain Eukaryota; kingdom Metazoa; phylum Arthropoda; class Insecta; order Coleoptera; family Scarabaeidae; genus Amphimallon; species Amphimallon solstitiale. Next base: position 93,211,268 of record OY720676.1, on the reverse strand, counting down.
TACAAATCCAGTCATTTTTCTGATAAATATTCATTTTGAATTTTCTTATAACGTCTTTAAGAGACAACAGATTGTTTATTTTCTAAACATAATTGAGGCATCGGCCGTTTAAGATTTTTTATTGCGATTTTTTCATCATACGTTAACCGCGAAAACGTGTTATTCTGTAACGCAGAGACGAAATTTATCTTACATCAGCGGTGAGCAGACTGGAGATCTTGCTCACACGCTATGTATTATACGATATGGAAGTAGAACAAAATACAGTTCTCCCCACCTTCAATGTAATGTTAATGGCTTAACAGAGCAACTGTTGGGCTTTGCTCATGGGCATGTTTCTCTCGGTGGAAGGGGTAAACATTCGAATAGTTGCTCGTGCGCTGTTAGTCGTCATTATATCTGTGACGAAGATCGGTGCATGTAGGTTGTTACGCGCGCCGCACACGCCACGTTCCTGTTCAATAACTATGAATACGTAATAAATAAATACTTTCACAGTTAGTCGCCGCTTGGTTTGTTTTGTTTCAAAATTCCAGGGAGTGCAATTGCTCACTTGCTCTCATTAAAGAGCCGCCACTGACCGGAAGTATCACTTTTACCTTTATCGAGTAGCACTTTTTTGCAAATATCTCGTAAAGTATGCATTCTATAGTAATTTATTAAGAGAATAGAAGTACTTAGAATAGGATTCTGAATAATTTTCCTATAACAATTTTTTTTTGTGTAACACACATACAGGTTTAATTTTTTAAGAAGATAAAACTATTTAAAACTTAATTTAGACCAACTATTGTATAATTTGAAACGCACATATTGCTGTGACCTTAGTAATTTGAATAATATTTAGAAAATGATTTTAACTCTTGGAAATAAACAATCACAGTTATATTGCTAAAAAACGGTGGGTTAGCAACTTAGCAGTGGTTTATGCTCTTATTTGCTCCTCTTATCTTTAACAAAATCACTTCCCAGCATTTACTCTATATCTCAGGGTGTAGGTAGCTTTAACACTTCAAAGTGGTATGGCAATTTATAAAGCAAAACACAAATTTTTCAAAGAACAAATATAATAATTTTATTTAACATATAGTTTTACAATATAAATTAAAACCTTTATTTCAACTTTTATTTAAACATTTACAAAATATTAACAAATAAATAATATTGCCAAAAATGTATGTATATTAGAATATACAATAATATTTCAAAATAGAAAATATTGAAAAACAGATATGCCTAAGACAATTAAATAACACTCAAGAATTATGAATCTTAATACAAGTTTCAATTTAATTAGTCAAGGTATTGTCCTATCCACATGTAGGCCTTTTAGCATGTATAATTATAACCAAAATATCTAATAAAAATTTTCAAAAAACAAAATAATTCCAGTCTAAGTTTTATTATACTTAATTATGATGTTAGCATAATCACAATTAAATACCTCATTCCTAGGTCGAACATATAAATCAATCCGACACACATCCTCGGAAATTTCTCATGATTTTCGCAAGAATGGATCGCATTCACGTTACTTTTCGCTGAAATTATTGACTAAACTCCGTAACTACTTTCACAATCGAAAATTATTTTTTTTTGGATTGTGTTATACTTATGAAATAACAAAAGAGAAACACGCAAAATGTGTACTAAAAATGGAACAAATGAAATAAGAATATTAAACACACACAAAACGGATGTTATAGATTATTTTTTTAATTTTTCTACACTTTTTCGGATTCTACAAATTTATTCTTCTGCCTCAAATCTCGGAAGGGTAGATTTTGTGGATGTTGTGGATCTATGAGTTCTGCTAGAACGCAATTTTCATAGAAATCTCGTAGTTGTAACTCCATATGATTCGTCCAGAAGTTGTCATCTCTGTAAATCTAAACAGGTCGAATCAGCAGTTAACATATTTTTATTCCCAATAGTGTGTTTTCAAACCTGCTCTACTTCCATTCCCAGTGGACTCCACAAGACAAAATAGCACACATTCCTTTGAGAAATGTGTAGTTGTCCTTGGACCTGGTAGTAAAAATGGGCTGTTTTCTTCAAATGAAAGATTCCATCATCATCAATTATTGCAAATTTGATTTTCTTCTGGTCGACGGCATCACGAGGTGACAAATTACAAATGGACTTTGGACACTTAATGTCTACGATCGCATCGGTACCGATTAGTCCGTCTGGCGAGGCACCAAGAAAACCAAGCAGGGAATCTACGAAAAGTCCACATGAGGACACTTCAAGTCCAAAATGTTTTTCAAATTCCTTTATAGCAATTGGCTCGTGGCTAATACCACATTCGGTAGCCTCGTTTCCTGTGAAAGTACTATACACCAATTCTTTAACATTTGCATTACAAGACGTGGTTGACCTCATTCTGCATATTCTGCCAAAACTGGAAGCAGTCAGTCTATTGTGACGTTCGGTTCTCCAGTCGTCATTGCTACTTTGCCCATCAGTTTTTTTCTCTAAGTCACGAATTTGAGAAGGCGTTTTTTGTAGATTTTCCAAAAAATTTTTTTTCAGGATGTCATAATTCTCGGGCAGTTCAGCAGAAAGAAGAGCCGCGACATTTTTTACCCCACGAAACCCCCCCTACCCAAATATTGTGACAATATACCAATTATTACAGAAATTATTTATAAAAAACTAAAACCAAATTGAACTTTTGACACTCTGTATCTCCGAAAGCATCCACTTTTGGACTGAGGTAAGTTGGGTTAGATCGTCATATTTTGCCCTCAGAAATGTGTGGTAGCGTTTTTTCCGCACCTTTTAGAGACACCCCAGTATATATTAAATGATACACTATGAAAAATCCACTTCCAGAATACTTACCTTGACAAAAATATTGTTTACAATTCGAATGCTCTCCAAATATATGTTTGGATGAATTGAGAATATCAGAACGCAGTTCCCTCACTTTTTGCTCATGTGAAATATCTTCTTTAATCCAGTGTTTAATAGCACATTGTACCGCAATTCCGAATCTGGTTACATTCGACTTTAGAAACTGTCTCTGCTCCAGATTAACAATTTGCCGTTTACTGCTTACTCTTTTTGAGGATGAATCTGTTAAATTAGACCGAACATTTCGGAACAGATGATTTCTACATTCTATTTTTTTCACAAGACAATTTTTGTAAGGGCGGGCCTCAGCTAATTTTCTTGTTACGCTGCTATCCTCGTCTCCTATAAGATATTTATATTTCAGCCCGTGCATTTCAATGCTGCTTTTGAAACCCTCTACAATTATTTCTGCTTCCATTGCAGTGGACGGTTTGCACCAATTTTTGAAACAGGTATGAGGTTTGACATCTTCTTGTTTTTTTTCTGCACGGGAACACATACAACAATATTTGTTCTTGATACCAAGATATAATATTTTTTTGGATTTTTGCCCAATAATAACTCCCGAAAAATGAAATATTATGTTCTCAATGTCTTCATGGAAATACATGTCAAACAAAATTGAGGAAAGTACTAACAACACCTGATGACGCACTGTAATTCGTCCGATATGAACGCTTACACCAGGCTCCATCTGCTATTACAGCGATATGTGGAATGCCGTCTTGATCCACGTCTCCTACTTCCTTTGCGAGTTGAGCCTCTTCCTTTCCTGCTGCCTCCATTAAATCAAATGCACTTTCACTAATGAGAGGAGAAATTTCATCCTGAGTTGCAGCAAACTTTGGAAAACTCATACAAGGAATGTTACAAAATGCAAGAATTTCCTCCAGCTGCGAAAAACCACCGCCTGAGGATATCATTCCCAAGACTGCTGCTTTGTTTATATCAAGCGAATTTTTTGATGCACTATCTGTGCTTACGGATGATGTTTCCTTGCACATTGCACATTGTAAATAAGAAATACTATTGAGACCAAGTTTCTTTTCATTTATTATTTTCAAATTCTCAATACTGCAGGAAAACAATGGATTATGTTTGAACTACACAATTGATTTAAAGAATTGTTCAACATCAATTATTCTTCTACCAGAAACACAGTATTCAGAATGTGCACTCTCTTCTATTATTTCAATTTTAAAATAAACTCAAAACGCAATTAATTTATAACGAACAGCTCTGTATGTGCTTATGTTTACAGGATGTTTCCAAAGACAAGCCTAAGAGCTTTTGTTTACATGAAAGACCCCCTTTAATTTTTGACAAGGAATCACCCTCTAAAAACTTTCGAACTTATTTGGAAACATCCTGTATCTTGCTTTTATAATACAAATAATAATTTAAATAGTTGTTGAAACTGCCTACTTTGAAATATTTTCATTTGATAAGTCAACTTCAGGTTCACGTTCAATCGCATGTAATACATCCATGTAATCTTTATCAACATCCTCATGACTAACCGAACTTGAAAGAAAAAAAATAAATATAATATAAATGATTGGGAAAGGTATTGAATTTACGTTTGGCAAACTTGAACGGTTGATGATGGATCACTCTCATTGCTCTTGAGTCTTTTTAACACTAGCCTGCATCTATTTTTCCGCTTTGAGGATAATCTTGGATATTTCTTTAAATTTCTATTGCCTCTTGCCATTGTGAACACCTTTACGTCACACTCTACTTCGGCACTCAACACCAAAATGTGTCAAAAAATTAATTCTCCAAATAATGAGAACAGCGAACAGCCCTAACTAGTATTTACTGTATGTGCGAAAAGGATCGCGATATAACTATACTTATCACAGAAAGAAAAACTTTTATTGAGTTGATTGCGTAATTGTGGAAAGTGTTTCGTTCACATATGCACCTACAAATATGTTATTGCAGCAAAAAAAATTGTCAGTTTCATATACATTCTTCGTACATTTCGTAGAGATGTCTTTGAATACATTTATTGCACTTGTTTGAATGGAATACTTTAATTTTTGTTTATATATAGTATTTGCCAAATATTTGCTTTTCTAAAAGAAATAACTATAGCGAAATAACCTTCCTTCATGCAAAAAACGCTAAAATCAAATAAACTTATACTCGGTAAAAATAAAAACCTCTTGCTTGTATGAACAGACTTTTTTTGCTACTACAATCGACCATCGTATTTGTCACGATATTCTGATGCCGTTGGTTTGAATAGTTCAGTTGTTTCTCTGTATTCGGGTGACGGAAAACAACACATTCATTTCAAATATGTGAGAATGAGATGGCTTGCATTTGGCTCCTCCTACAGGCCAACACCTCCAAAAGCAATTATAGTCGATTCCCAAATACAAATCGACTTTAATATCCCCTTAAGAACATGTCCAAAAGATCACCTGAATCCCATCAAACACGATTATTACAGCTATTAATATAACAATAATATTATGCGATATATAATAATCAAAGACACTGTTGGGTGACGAGGAGAAGCTGAGTCACCTTGCAGGGTCCGAGATGGTCTAAATCGTTGATATTAAAGTTATATTCAAAGCTTTATCGTATCATCAAAAACGAAAACAAATCAATAATTTTATTATGATTATTTTTGATTTTTGAGGAAGCGGAAAGCCTAAGAACATATTTTTAGATTTACTAAAAAATCAATGGAATTCCTACATTTATATCGTATCTCGGACGACAAAAACAAAGCAGCATGTAATTTTTATAGAAACGTTTTTGAAAGAAATCATGGAGGATGTTGATGTTGGAAGATTGGATTTGCTGCCAGAGAAATCAAAAATATATTACTGTAACGTTTTCGGGTTCGCAATAAACAACTCGTGCAATATATTTATTTAAAACAGTCTGTATATTCACACACGTAAAATTAATTACAATATAAAAATATAAAACTAATGTATCACACTTAAACTACTACGATTAAACTTAACACAGGTATTTATTTCTATTACTAATATTTATATGGCACAGTAATATTTATGTATTTATTGCACTATAAAAACTGCACCGCTACTATTTATGTTTATTCTTCGACTACCACTCAAGGAACTATTTATTTATTTCTTATATTTATTTTTACTTTGGTCTGTTCCGCGCGACTACTACTTAAGGACTTTCTTATTTCGGAATTTATATTTACTTTGGTCTGTTCCGTGCGTCGACTACTGAAGGAATTCCTTTTGTCTGCGTATATAAATACGCACACAAAGTTCCAGAAACATTCGAGCAATCGTCCAGCGGTCTTCTCGATAGGTCTAGAAATACACTTGGAGAAACTCCAGACATTATGTCGCGTTGAGATGATTTACAACCTCTTTTTATTGTCGCTCGGAAGTCTGCCTTTCTTTGTGCACTTGTTTCGTTACATTACGAAACAAAATATAGTCTGTTTTGTGAGTGGCGAGACAGAGAACAAGTTTGATGTGCTGGAGAAACGATTATACTTGCTTATTTTGTCAAACTTTCAAATGAATATTCTCCTTCATCTCTGTGGCCGAAGTATTCCATGTTGCGAACTTGGGTGGAATTGAAGAAAAGAGTGATAATCGACAAGTATTGTGATTTTTATAAGATATATCAAAAAGAAGAATGTTGGATATAGAGTTAAAAAATCTAAAATATTAACAAGAAAGCGAGTTGAATTTTGTGTACAGCTTCCGACCAGTTGGTGGAGCTTGTAGAAGTCATTAGTGAAAATGTCTACGGACGATATTGAAATTTTAGAGAGTAAGATTGTCATTATCATTTCTAACTCAAAAAATCACAAGAAAAGATTTTTTGTCCTTGTATGTGAGGGTAATATTAATCCCGTGATGTTATTTAAGAAATATGCAGAATTACGGCCGTCATATGTTACCACTAAAAGACTGTTTATCTCGTACAGAATTGGAAAGTGTACGATTCATCCTTGTGGTATCCATTTATTTTCGAAAATACCTAAGAAAATCGTTACACTTATCAACCTTGAAAATCCAACTATGTATACTGGTGATTTTACTAGAACATCTTCAGCACCTTTGCTTGTTAACGCCGTGCAGACATTTTGATTTTCAAGAACTGGGTGGATAGGAGTCAAGCAATGTTACGAGGGAGGATCGATAAGTAACGCACATTTTTTTTTAGAAAAAAGTGTAATAGATGACACAATAAGAATACATACAAAATAAAGGCACATCTTTACACTATTTTTACAGATAGTCGCTAAGTCATGCAACACATTCCCTCATTGTGGCACAAAGTTGCAAATACCCTTTGCATAGAAGTCCGTCTTTTTTGAGTAGAACTATCTGCGGACTATTGATTTCACTTTGTCATCGGAAGTAAAGTGTCTTCATCGGTTCGATGAGATGATAATCTGACGGTGCCAGATCCGGACTATACGGTGAATGCTGGAGCACCCTCACTCAACCCAAACCGCTCCTGTTCGTACTCAGGGTTGGAGGTGCTCCAGCATCCACCGTATAGTCCGGATATGGAACCGTCAGATTATTATCTCTTCGAGCCGATGAAGACATTCTTGGCCGGCAAACACTTTACTTTCGGTGACAAATTCAAATCAACTGCCCGCAGATGGCTCTACTCAGAAAAGACGGACTTTTATGTATAGGTATTTGCAATCTTGTGCCACAATGGGAGAAATATGTTGCAAAACTAATGACCATGTGGAAGAATAGTGTAAAGATGTGTCTACATTTTGTATGTATTCTTAGTGTGTCATCTATTACACTTTGTTCTAAAAAAGATGTCGTGCGTTACTTATCGATCTTCCCTCGTACCTTAGGATATTTAGAAGAAAACGTGCTTAAGAAAATTTCAATTGCGCAGAAGATCCAGGTCGGGAACATTTCAATCAGCAATACTTCAAGAATTTATTATATATTCCCTATGTGTAATAGGTACTCGGAAATCCATGAATAATGCAACCAATATTACATTACCGATTCACTAGCGAGGATCCTTGATAATTGCAACAAAATAGTCTCAAAAATTATCAATAAATGTTTAACATAAAATGAACTTAATAGATGATAATAAGATAAACTTAATTAAAATATAACGATAATTACATATAATTACTATATAAAAATTAATACAAAATGGACACCCAAAAGAAAATAACTCAAGCCTACCTTATAGCTGCCATACACCTTGAAATATTCCTATATTGTCATCGTTCTGTCAAATCTGACAGAAAATTTGAAATGGTTTATTCCATCATCAAATGACGTTTCAAAATTACAGTATATCATATCATGAACATTTTAAAATTATGCTACAATACATTTAGGAATAACATAGTCACTGCAAACATCTTTAATAATGGACGTTTGCCAATACTTACGAATAAATTTGACGGCAATGCTGGGATCACATGTCCCAAAAGATATAAACACAACTATCCAAGAAACCCAAAATTGCCCGAAATATTTTATTTTCCACAAATTTTTAAATGGTTAAGCTCAAAGTACCGTCTTAAATATTTACAGAAGATGTGGGATTCAGAATTCTCAGAAGGAGCATTTATTTACGGAAGTACATATGCTATTTGCAAAATTACAGATATAATTAGTCGAAATAAACCAGATGAACTTAAAAATCTTATGGAGCATAAGGTGGAAAAGAAGTTAGCCCATGACATGCGAGTTATTCTGTCTGAAAATCAGAGAATAGCAATTAAATTGGAGCCACACGACATAAAGTTATTAGTGCCACTTAAAGTGTTATTTGACACCAACAAGAAGCAAAAGAGATGTTGTATCTTACTGAAGACTATAGCTATGAAGTGGTGTGATTTTGGTAGTTCCGTAAAATTAGTATTGGTAGTACTCGAAACTGAGTTTAAGAGAGATTACAGTAAAGGATCTAATTCGGAATGGATTATTAGTTTATTTAATATACTACAATGCAATGTGTTTAACGACTCTTCAGCAAGACCTGTGAAATAGTGTTATTTTTGATATATTACTATTAAATCTCTTTATGGTATCATGGCAAATGTAAATTTCAAGTAAAGAAATAAAGGGACATGACACTAGTATTATGATGTTTGGACGGTATTTCTTATTTCTTAATGTATGCTATATTTTTCTATAGGCTATTACTACAATGTACATATAGAGGTTGCTGAAGATGATGTCAAATTGCAATTGAAATCAATAGAGCATTTGTCGTGCTTCGAACGCGTTGATATACAAGTATACTTATCGATCCCCTTTTTTTAGTAATAATGCTATTCTACAATAAAGTTAATATTATTCCAACTGATAGTGGTTTATTTGGATGTCGTAAATAAACCCGTTTTCAGTTATTAGGATGCTTACAAACTCTTGTGCTGCAAATTGTAAAAGTTCTAGTAATTTCGATGATATTTCATTACTTAAAATATGTAGTCAATTTAAATGAACCTTAATAAACGAAAAGGTCAATAATGGATGCAATTGATTATCATAACTGACATTTTCGAAATTTATTGCTATATAACAAAATCTTCATATATACCTATATAATCGTTGGTGTGTCTGTACGTTATTCAATAACTTTTAAATGGCTGAACCACTCTTCTTGATAATCTCAGACCATATTTATATCGTCAATGCGCGTAAAATAGGCTATCAAAACATTCGATAGGTGTCGCTGAAGTCAAGTTATTAACACATTCGATATTTATGAACCAGTATGACTCATATTCATAATATATTTTGGTTTAGTGACCAAAATAAAAATCACACAGTGTGGACACGATAGGTGGTGCTGTGGTCGAGTTATTAACAAATGTTATATTTATAAACCTACGAGGAAAGAATAGAACAGGAGAGAGTCTCGTTAAAAATAATATTTGTCCAAAGTGGTAACTCAATATGGCCGCCGCAGTGCATAGGCGTGCATAATTATTTTGTATAGACTATATGTACACTTCATATGTTCTCGATAATAATTTGAAATAGGTTCTTAGTCCAAAAATAATTAAAGAAATATCGCGAGTGCATTATTTTTTTAATCCTTTTATTCTTTTTAATATAGTAACGTTTATTCTATACCCTGACTCAGAATAAGAAGGAGTGATTCAAATATCGCGGTAAAATGGTAATTTTTTTCTGAGATTACATTGGTTCTTCCGCAAGCAAGTTTAATATGCAAAAATAAGTACGCCCATTCCGCCATTTTATGTTTGTAACCTGCGATTTTGCTTTCTTACATTTTTGCTTTGATATGTCATATTTAACTGTTATTAAATAAAATCTGTACTTTTAAGTACAACATGAACATGAGTGGTCTGCCAGGTCCCAGAAAAGCGTCAGTCTCGCCGCCCAAACGGCGTGATCGATTAGGACATCTAGCATATAACGAAAAACAAACAGTTTTAAATATGTATAAAATGTTAACGTTACAAATTCCCAGAATGGGAACAACAGAAATGGTAATAAACATCTCCAGAATACTAAGTAAGATATAAATATTACTTCAATAACAATATATTATAAATATGTATTTTAGGGTTGGCAAAGTCAACTGTATATCGGATAATGAAGGAAACAGGCAAATTAAGGCCTCCTAAAGAACGACTAGGCAGGCATTCGAAATTTCATAAATTTGATAAATCTGTAAAAAATTCTGTACGACAGAAGGTGCACAGTTTCTTTTTTAAAAACGAACTTCCAACGCCTGATAAAATTATGGCAGATATAACTATAGATGAGTCCATACCAAAAATGATCCGAGCAACTCTACACAGATTCTTGAAGCTCATTAATTTCAAGTAGGTGCTAATGAAACACTGATCGTGTTACCACATGTGCATATATATGTTATATTTCAGATATGTTAAACGTAACAAGAAAAGTTTACTACTAGAGAAAAACGAAATTATCAGGTGAAGAAGAAAATACCTGAGAACAATAAAACAATAGAGAGATGATGGTCGTCCAATATTTTACTTAGATGAAACATGGTTGAACGAAGGACACACAAAGGGAAAAGTCTGGATTGACACAGGCATAATCAGTGGACGGCAAGCTTTCGTTGAAGGTTTATCAACAGGATTAAGAAACTCTACTGGTAAAGGCAGGCCATTAATAATACTACATATAGGATCTATATTTTGGGATTTGTGGAGTATGGACTATTGCCTTTTGAAGGAAGAAAAACTGCTGCTTACCATGATGAAATGAACAGCAACATTTTCGAAACATAGTTCCAACAAATATTGCCAAAGTTGCCAGATAGTGCTGTTACAGTGATGGACAATGCATCTTATCATTCGCGTAGAGTGGAAAGGCTGCCTATTTCATCATGGAGAAAAGTTGCAATCCAAGACTGGTTACATTCCAAAAATATGCCGTTTAATGCAGAAATGATACGTGCTGAATTATTGCATCTAGTTCGCCTTCATAAAGATCAATATAATACTTATATAATTGATGAAATGGCAGCTGCTACACATGGAACTGTATTGCGGTTACCACTATATCATTGTGAGCTCAATCCGATTGAGATGATTTGGGCCCAAATAAAAGGTGAAGTTGCTGCAAAAAATACAACTTTCAAAATGTTACATGTGCGAGAACTTTTAACTGAAGCAATTAGAAATGTTACAATAAATAATTGGAGCAATTGTATCGACCATATAATTAAAGTAGAACAGAGAATATGGAAATTAGATGGATTAGTGGATGATATTGTGGAACCATTTATTATTTGTGTTGGAAACAATGATAGCGAAAGTGACTCATACTTGTCTAACACAAGTGATTCAAACTAGTTTGTGTAGCCATTTGGTTATTTGGTTAATATTTATAATCACTATTGTTTTATTTTAACATGTTTATAAAATGTTCTTTACAAACACATCACTTTGAATGTTACAATTTAAAATAGATTTTAGTATATGTATATTTGTGTGTATATGTATCAACAATGGATTGAATTCAAACAATAGTGCTCTTTTTAAAATGAACTCTTGAATTTTATAGTGTATAAAGTGCAGTGTAAGAAGCACATCACACTACATTAATTATTATTATTATAAAATTTTGCTTAATATACATTTTCCTACAGCAAAATTCACGAGGAAATATATTAGTTGACTGGTTTTGCTGTAGCTTCTCCTAATTCTGTAGCGAATGTTGAAAGATTACCACTGAAGTTGTACTTCAGATACATAATAATAACTCATTGCTGATGGTGATCCAGGGAAGTCATGGGGGTATTCAGTCATGGGTTATTATAATTTATTACCATTATATCTACTATTTATAGGTATATTCCATATCACTGGCAAATGAATAAATATCTTTTATTTTATATTCTGTTTTAAAGTTAGTTTAATTTTACTTTAGAGTCAGTAAGATATATAGAGAGCATAGCGATAGTTTGAAGACAAATAAATTGAAGCCTGGTGCGGTGCTGAAGTGGTAAAATTATTGCACACTTGATGGGTTATTGTATACATAAGCTAATAAGATTTTTTAAACTATATTATTCTTTCTTTTAAATTAAACACCTTTTCATTAATAATGCTTTAGAAAAAAAATGAGGTGTGGCCACCACACGACTTTCTTATACGTATGAGCGTTTCAAATTACAGAATTTTAAGATTTTCTTTTACAGAAATTATTTAAAATCCTATTCTAAGTACTTCTATTCTCTTAATAAATTTCTATAGAATGCATACTTTGCAAGATATTATCAAAAAAGTGCTCCTCGCTAAGAGTAAAAGTGCTACTTCCGGTCCGAATTTTGAAATTTCATATATACAAAAAATATTGCAAATCTAGTTTTAAATACTTTTGTACTCTTGATAAATTTATATAGAATGCATAACTTACGACATATTTTCAAAAAATCGCTATTCGATAAGAGTAAAAGTGGTACTTCCGGTCAGAATTTTGAAATTTTTTTTATACAAAAGATATTGAAAATTATGTTTTAAATACTTTTATATTCGTAACGTACTAGCCAAAAAGGCATGACTTGTGAAATATTCGCAAAAAACTGATTTTCGATAAGAGTAAAAGACCTGCTTCCGGTAGGAATTTCGGAAAACTTTTTGGATAAAATTATACTCAATTTTAATTTTAAGTATATATGAATTCTTTATAAATTTGTTAAAACTTAGTAGTTGACGAAATATTGGCAAAATTCGATTTTTTCGCTGAAGTAAACTGCTACTTCCGGTCTACCGATTTTACTGAAAAACTAATCAGATCTCAAGAGGGAGATTATACACGTAAATACAAAATTTGGAATTGATATCTACAGCGGCTTGACCGCTATCGTGGTCACACACACACACAGAGAGAGAGAGAGAGAGAGAGAGAGAGAGAGAGAGAGAGAGAGAGAGAGAGAGAGAGAGAGAGAGAGAGAGAGAGAGAGAGAGAGAGAGAGAGAGAGAGAGAGAGAGAGAGAGAGAGAGAGAGAGAGAGAGAGAGAGAGAGAGAGAGAGAGAGAGAGAGACATTTTTTAAAAACCACTTTTTTGGTATCAGGGGACTTCAAAACGTGGACATCTGCAAAAATCTCGAGGTCGAAAATTTTCATCATCACAATACTTCCTTATACTACGTATAAGAAAGTAACAAGTTTTGATTTCTTTACAAAAGAATTGCGTTCTAACACATAATTGAAACAAAAATTCATCGTCATATTTTCTAAGATAGTATAAATTATTCAACGAAAACATTTTATCAATATTTACAGAATACATAAATAGCAAATATAATAATTTGTAATGTGTATATGTAATTATTTTTGCAGATAGTGTAAGCGTCTTCAGCCGATGTGAATTATTATATTTATTACTGTTGTATGTAGATTCATATTTCTAAAAGTAAAATAGCTTGAATTTACCTACTCAAGGTTTATCACAGTAACACCAATGATTTATATGTATAACTTCTTTATTGATATTATTTATGATATAAAATAATATGCAAATGCTTCTCCGCAAATTCTTGAGGGCCTCTTGATGAGAGGTTGGATACACTCTCCCTTTCAAGTACAAATAATTGATAATAGACTTAATTTACAATTTTCGTATTTCTATAGCACATTCTCTAAAAACTATAAGACTTTTATATATATAATAGTAATCCTTAAAACGCTCAGAACAAAGTCTACTATTTTCATTTGGCTTATGTATTGTCTTTATCCATAGATACCTTCTAATCGCCTGCTTTTGGAAACCTAGAACCAACAAATTTGAATGTTAAGTTTAAAATTAGTCAAATTATAGATGTATGTACCTCCTTGTGGTTATAACTTTTCTCTGTATCCAATTGCCTTGGACTGTTATTGCTGCTTTGATTGGTACAATGTAAAGTGGCACATCTAGTCATTTCAATCCATAATAGAAAATGAACCCAAACAGCTAAATCCTCAGTTAAAAATAATGTTCTACAATTCTTATCTAATGCACTATTTCTAACCTCAATCTCATATAACATGTCTAACATGTCATATCAAATTTTACTAAATTTTGAGCTATGTGTTTCGTATTTTGGCGCGGTATTTGAATCACTCTTTCTTATTCTGAGATAGGGTATAACTGTATTAAAGAAAACATTAAAAAAACGTGCCTAGAATATGTAAGTTACGACACTGAACACAACACATAAACAGACATCACACAGACATGTCAGATATATGACAAGTTATTCAAAATACCCATTTTTTAAATTATTATTGCCTATGTTGGATGCCAATTTCAAATTAACTTTACCGATGAAGAGAAAAAGTGAGAGATAAAGTCAGATTCTTCGTTCTTGTAGTTTTAGAACGGCCACAAGCCACACAATTCACCATTATAAAAGCACTAAAGCTGTCAATATTGAATAACTGACCTCCTTAAAGTTGTAACTTCCGTCTCTAAATAATACCTATCCCCCACCACTTTATTATCTCTTCTGTTCTATTCTTTTTAAGTAGTTATAAACAGATCACACTAACGATCTCTTATGTCCAAACTTTCTTATACAGGGACTTCAACTAAATCCAAGGCTAACTATATCTGCTATCATTGCGCGATATAAGGCACATAACTTGGATTTACATTGATGAATTTGGTTCTGGTAACCACAAAATATTGATCCTTATGGAACGGCATCTAGTACTACCCAAGAGAAATCATTTCTGAATTTTTATTAAAGTAAACTTTAAAATAACACTTTAAACATTAAGTTTACAATAATGAATATTAATAATATTAAAATAATGAAATAGAAAGAAATAAAATTAAAAAATGTTGCTGAAATAAAGTTCAAACCTAACACTAATCAATTACGTTTGGGTTTTGTATATGACTTTTAAAAAATGTTGCGGTACAAACAAAAAACGTAATCGTATCGTATTAACTTTATTGGAAGATTTTGAAGCCCTGTATTCCTAATCGCAATATTTGCCTCATAAAATATTCAGCCACTCTGGTATCGGTCGTATCATTTGCATCTCCTTTAAATCTAACATGTGGATACATTTCATCTACAGAATTGGAACTAAATGATATTGTTTAGACAAAAGTAACTTTATTGTACAGTATATTCAAATATTACAATAAACTGACATACATCCATATACACTGATTAGAAGAATTATCGAATATTTCCAAATAACACTGGTTTAAAAGGCAATATTCATTAAACTCTTTTTTTTTGTATTTCGGTACATATTGATGTACATTTTTTCAATTTGCTAATTTAGTTAGTTACAGTCGTGCACTTCTTTGGTGCTGCCTATACCAAATCTGTAGTATTTCTACACACAGACAGACCAAAATTTGCTTTGTAACACTAATCAGTTTCTTGTTGATACTTCTCAACCTTACGATGTTAACAAGATGCATTATTGGTAATAATTAGAGCATTTTTATAATTACTATAGTATCTTTATTTATGCAACAGGTGCAAGTCTAATTATAGAACAAAAATTGACAATGTTGAAATATTCTTTTTGCGCGATCAATCGTTTTTGATTATTTACTAGGCATGTTTCCATGACAGTAAGTGGTTCTTACTGTTTATTGTACCTAACAAAACGGTAAGTAAGTCACTTACCGTTCAGCTGAACGGTAAGTAATTGTGACTTTTAAAAATTAGAGAATGAAGATGATATACGGACAGAAATTGTTTAGTTCTATTTTTTGTTGCTATTAAAATTAAAGGTGCAATTATGAATATACAATGGCAAAGAATTAATTTCACTGTTTTCGTAGAAACTGCTGCATAAGAAATAGTATCAGAAGACACTTGTTGTGCACCACCAGGAATACTGAAGGATGTGTCTCTAACATCATAAAATATTTTTTCTGCAAATTGTATTTTATTTTGAAGTAAATCTTCAACGTAACTCTCGGCCACATTAGAAGATTTCCATCCTCCATGCCGCTTCAATCCTAGAATATCCACCCCTTTGTTGGTCAACAATGTTGCTGATGTACGTCGAAATGAATGGCCGGTGTAGCTACCTGGATTCGATAATTTTAAATATTCTGCAATTTTGGACGGTCACCTTTCAATTGTTCCTTTCCCCACTACTTGGTTTCTACATTTACCATTGTTAAAAGCCAGAAACAGACGTTCGGGTTTAGCATTGCTTGGTCGAAGTTGAATATACCTCCGAAAAATGTCCAAATAATGAATTTTTTCATTTGGTTTACAAGAGTGAAGGTCCGTTCTATATTGGTTTTTGTTTGCGGAATTTTTACAATAATCAACTCACCACGATCTTCAACATCCTTCATAGTTATATTGTATAACTCTTCTCTTCTGCAAGCTCCTGACACTCCTAATATCATTGCCACTTTAATATGAATATGCACCATTAACATACATTTTGAAAATAAGTATTTCTTATTTACCTACCCTATGAATAAGAAATGTTTCATCTGAAGCTTCAACTAAAAACCGGTTCATGTCTTCCCTAGTAGAAACGCTTGCTTTTTTGGGTCTGCATCCTACGTTTTTCCTTTTCAAAAATGCAATAAGAGTCGTAAATTGTGAAATTTTAATCGCATAATGAAGAAAAATTGTTGATCTCAGCATGGAATATTCAGCCCATAAACTGCCAGGTGTCATTAACTTCTCGCTTCTTTGTACGAAATAAGCTAACATAATTTTTTCATGCATACCGCTTATTTTCTTTGTTTCACACCATTGCTGGAAAGCTCGGTATGTATTTTCGTAACGTTCCCGCGATTTTTCGGGTATTACGGCAGAACACCCGGCAGCGCATGCTTGTTCCAAGTCGCTATCAAAATTGTTTTCAATGTCTGAGTCGGAGTCGGTCGTAATTTATTCTCTGATTTCAATTACTTTACGGAAAACACAAACTGAAGTGACACGACGCTAATTGTAAAACAGAATGTTTGAAAAAACGTTATGGAGACTGTTTTGTTTTTATAATAGTCTATCCTAATTAATTAATTATTGTCAAGTATTTTCGATAATTCCGTGTAGTGAAATGAATTGAAATTTAGTTTTGATCGCGCAAAAAACGTTATAAGCATGTCGAACAGTAAGGTTTACCATTCTCAGACAATAATTGGAGTCGTCGCTTCACTCCTCCTCCAAACAATTATCTTCGAACGGTAATCATCGCTTACCGTTCTCCATATTTAATATAAATACTATAATAAACCCACTAGTACTCTTTTTTAAAGTGTTTTATATCAGCCCTTAAATACCTTAGAGTTCACATATTCAGACTTATTATTAATAGTAGTGACCAAATAACATCGAG
Source organism: Amphimallon solstitiale (assembly GCA_963170755.1). Lineage (NCBI taxonomy): Eukaryota > Metazoa > Arthropoda > Insecta > Coleoptera > Scarabaeidae > Amphimallon > Amphimallon solstitiale. The sequence continues at coordinate 93,193,620 of OY720676.1, read as the reverse complement.
CAAAGCTGCTTCACTTCAGTCCGACAATTTTTTCATAAGAATTTTATATATCTACAAATATTAAGATATAAATTTAACTTAAAAATGCAAAAAGATTATAGCTATTTACCAAAAACTTTCCTTAAGTACATTTCGAATAATCAATTCTTATTTTCCGAAGTACCTTGCAAATTACTTGCCTTTTAGCGCAGGCTATTTTGGTAAGAACTGAATGAACCAGAACAGCCAAGTTTTTTCCGCTAGAAAACTAGATATTCTTGTCTATTGATACCTACTCGACATAACATCCAAAATATAGTAAATATGTAGCACACATTAAATGAAACAACAGACTATGAGTAGTATTAGAATAATTTACGTAGAAAAGAATATGGAATAGACAAAATAAATGTCAAATCAGTCAAATGTCAATTTGTTGTAACCTAATCATATTGCACGTGATTTGAAGAATGTTGAGCGATTACGAAGCAGTTTATTTGCTTTGGATAGATGACGCCATATAAGGATCGATATTTTGAGGTTACCAGAATCAGAAAAACCCCCTATGTGATGGCCTTATATCGCGCAGCGATAGCAGATACAGTTGACTGAATCAAACTCATCGCGCCACATCTCGGAAAGGACAAAACAACGTCTGACGGGCCAGCTAGTATAATTATATAATAATAATTAATTGCCTCGCCAAAAACAGTGGCATTATAACATACCGGGTGTAGAATGGATTTTCGTACATAGGGATTTTACATGCAAAACTAATAATTTGCGAATATTCCCTCCCCTAATTTTTTTATAGGAAAATGTTAAACACAAAAATTATAGAGCTTTAAAAATAGGTCCCATTTATTTTTTTTTCTTCTTTGCTTACTATCACCCTCCGGGTCATTAAAGGAAAAAGAATTGAAGAAATGATACAAAATAGCAACAGCCGTGACATGTGACAACAAAAGTAACAAAATTCATTCATTTAACACAACAATGTGACAATTTTAGTAGAGGCGTTTAAATCTGTTTTAAGCATAGGTTTTAAGTCGTTTGCAGAAAATAAAAAACGTGCTGAAGAGATTTTAAAATTTTATTGAACGTGGTAATAAAGGTAGTTGTAGTAATAACTAAATTAAATGCTCAAACAAATCTCCGTTGACAGCTGAGCAGCACCCCAATCTGTCGTAAAAATTTCTTCTAGTTGCGGCCAGTTGATAGTGTGATATTTGACGACATTCTGCAAGTATTGCAGCTCTTAAAGCGTCAACATTTTGATACGTCCTTCCATTGTATAGCCGATCATGCAATGTGCCCCACAGAAAAAAATCATTTGGCGAAAGATCCGGAGATCTTGGAGGCCAATTAATTTCTCCACCTCGACCTATCCAGCGATTTGGGAATACATGATTTAAGTACTCTAAAACATCGCGCTGGTAATGCGCCGGACATCCATCATGTTGGTACCAAAATTCGTAATTAATTCCCAATTCGTCGATAGCTGGCCCGACTTCTTCTTGCAAAAAATTTAAATACGCAGCACCAGTTAAGCGGTCTGCAATAAAGAACGGTCCAATTATGTGAGGACCTAGTATGCCAGCCCAAACATTGACACTACCCCGGTATTGCGTATGAGTCTGCAACATTAAATGTTCATTTTGTGTGCTCCAGTAGCGATAATTTTGTTGATTTGGTTCACCAGTTAACTGAAATCGACACTCATCGCTGAATAAAATCCTAGATAAAAAGTTTCGGTCATCATTGGCCATCTCCATCATTATTTCACAAAACTGCATTCTTTTTTCTTTATCCTCCTCGAATATTTTTTGGTGCTTTTCGTATTTATAAGACCGAAACCGCGTATCTTGACTCTTTAAAATTTTCTGAGCAGTAGTAAAATGAATCCCCAAATTATTACCTACTTGTCTTAAGGAGACATTTTTGTTCTCTACAACGCTCAAGAGAACGGCATCTACCTTCTCTCTACTTGCACCAGCTGTTACATTCTGGCACTTACATTTCTTATTAACAGTGCCATTGGTCTCAAAGTGCCTGACAATTCTATTCAGGGTGTTCAAATTTAGAATTGGTCGCTCCGGGTAGAATCCAGCAACAGTTGCTTGTATGTCCCTAAAAGACAATCCAGAGTAGTACCATTTAATAAAGTTGACTTTCTCTTCTTGGCTATAGCAATTCATTTTAAGAATCAGCAAACTTATTTTGATTGTCAAAACGTGACATTTATTGCTGACAGGATTCATGGCTAGTACTAATCGGTTCATTCCTAATACTTTTTCTTCAAGTCTAGCAGGACCAGAAGGTGTTAGAAAATAAATATCAAAGAATTTAGATACATTTTTTTTTGTCTACAACTTTTGTGTTTAACATTTTCCTATAAAAAAATTAGGGGAGGGAATATTCGCAAATTATTAGTTTTGCATGTAAAATCCCTATGTACGAAAATCCATTCTACACCCGGTATGTATATTTTCCACAGTAGAGTAAAATACAACAGCAATATGACTGTAACTTTTAGAATGACTTAATATACAGTGGACTGAATCTATTGCTCTGTCGTTATAACATTGTTTCGATGTTGACCTTTCCATATTTACTAATCTTTATCAGAATATATAAAAATATAAAATTGCACATACTATTGGTAACACAAAAAACTACGGCAGTTTTGGTTTGGCTGTGTAAAACTAATGGAAATCAACAGTTAACGTCAGTTAATTCGAAATTATATAAAGCTGTCATTAGTCATACGGTAAATCAGTTTGATTGATAAGACAAGAATAATTACTTGCAGAGAAAATAGTATACAATAAGACAAATTGCTAATGATTTTGGGATTAACAAAAACACTGTTACATCCATAATACAACGATTGGAACAACACCTTGTTGTTCCTATCGTTGTATTATGGATCGCTTTGATTTCACCAGGAAGCTAGTTCTGGAAGGCAAAGGGTAACAACTGCAGCCCAGGATAATGCCTTAACTGATTATTTGGGGCCGCAAATGAAATACATTTTCCTCCACGCGTGATGACGATTAGTCACAGAATTTGCTGAACAGATTTACGGAGCAGAGTTAACTGCTAAGAAAATTCATTTGACAAATTCTGGGTAAAAAACCCTTTCATTATTTGCTCTTAATAGAATTTATCGTGAACAACAGTTTTGAGAAAACGTCGTATTCACCGCCGAAATGTATTCCAGTTTACCCACAATAGACCTGTTAGCTAGGGTTTAGCGTCCTACAAATTCGAAATTCGATGAAGCATATTCTCAAAAGTGCAATAGATCTGGACGGTTCTGTATCAATGTGTATGTGTGTAGGTGTCTGCTGTAGAATTGATGGGAGGTTCATGCTGAAATATTTACATATTTTAGAGAACACCCTGCTGATTACTGTACGGGAACTATACCCCGACAACAATACAACAATACTGAGTTCCAGCAAGACAGTTGTGCTATACGCACTCCACGGAATGTAACCGCGTAGTTCCGAAATCAGAATATTGAAATAATGCCATTGTCTGCACATAGTCTTGATCTCAACCACATCAAACATGTTTGGGGTTGTACGATTAAAAAGCTACAGTAAAGAAATCGTCAGTCGGAAGCACGTGTGATATAAGTGCCAAAAGCTTGAATGACATTAGCATAATTAGCAAAATTCATGGCTATATGAAATAATATTTGTCTTAGTTATTTATGTTACCGATACCTTATTCCAAAAAGAGAGAGACGAATTACTGAGCAGACTTCCAGTCCAAATTACAACATATAACTGGTAAAGTCAATTTTAGTAGGTAAAATTTATATATCTGTTTGAAATATGAAAACTGTACCAAATTAAATTGTATATAGATTCTTCAGATATAAATCCACAGTTAAGACAACAGATGATAAACGTAGTAGTCACCGTAGTCACAACACATGAAGTAAATAAATTTGTCTAGAAAACAGTGTCAAAGTATTTCACAATTGATAGCAAAAAGCGAACGTAATACGGTGTTATTTCGCCTTGGTGTCAACCAGTAAGAAATAACTGTCACTTGGGTCTGTTCAGAATTTCTGCTCTCTCTTTTTGGAATAATGTATAGAAATATTTCTTCTAAAACTCTTGTAACTCTGCATTAAATAGCAACAATCAGTGAAAACCATTTATGATATTATAATATCAATGGAATTAATTAATAAACGCCCTAAATCTTCGGTATTTGTCAGTTCCACCCATGCTGCTTCGATCCATTGCCACAATACTTTGGCACTTTCTGGTTGAGCATTTCGTTTATTGATAATCTTAACAAAAAGCTCCCAAACATTATTCTCAATCGGATTTAAGTCCGGACTGATGGAAGGTTGCTGCAAAACATCGATGTTATTAGTTCCAAGCCAGGTAGTTATAATCTAGCAGAATGAAGTGGACACTTATCTTGCTGAAATATAAAGTCGGGATTGGCGAATATATGATGGACAGTTGGAAGCATGATATATTCTAGAACGTCTCTGTAGGCAATCGCAATAAACTTGTTTTCAATGCGCCAACATATTCCTAAACCTTGAGAACTGATCCAAGATCAGACATTAACTCCGAATCTTCCAGAAGTTCTTCTACGACGACTATATTCCTCATGGAAACGAGTTTCCCGTGGATTATAGACTTTGATTTTACCATTGTAAGTCGACTGAAAAGTCTTGTCATCACTAAAAATAACCTGGTTCCAATAATTCAAATCATTATTAATATGACTTAAAGCAAATAACAGCCGTGATTGTTTCTGCTCATTAATTAAGTACGGCTTTATTGCAGCAACACGACACTTTAAATCAGATTTTAATATTCTTCTACATGCGGTAATTCTGGTGGGGGGAAAATTTGTGTTTATTAGACCATTTATTGCAGTTTCAAAAGGAAGACCTCTTATACAATCTAAAAAAATACACATCTTCTTCGACAGTTGACTTTCTATCAAACAGCCCTGTACCAGGAATTCCCTTAACCCATTACTTGCCAAAGGTGCGTAAACGCAACCTTTTAAAAACATTTTTTGTTGGCATCAAAAAATTTTTTTTTATACATTATGTCGCAAGGGTTGCTTTTTTAACAGGCTAAAATCATATGTTAAATTATGATCCAATAAAAAGTTAACTTTTTTTAATTTTTTTTTTAATAAAAAAAATCTGTATTTTTGGTTTTTGTGCACACCTTCAATAATTTTTTTTTGGGTACTAATTATTTTTTTGTTATATACCTATATTTCTTCTCGCAGTGTATATTTAAAATATGTCTTCTTTGATATAATACACATCTTTATGTCTATAGTTTGAAAACGACAGCTAGAATGACAGGTATTTTGTAACGGATGCGTATACGCACCTTTGGCTAATACATATGTAAAAGCGCGCGCCCGATGCCAAGCTGCTCGACCGCACACAAATTTATTCCATATGGTGGAAAGGCGGAGAAAACTGAAAACATAGGTCCATTATGATCAAAAGTTGTATTAGAGCTTCTTTCTGGTGTAGAAAAGCCGCAACAGCATAAAATATTTTTTGATAATTTTTTCACATCATATTGTATTTTTAAAAACTTAGGTGAAAAAGGGTTCTTCGCGGCTGGAACGGTAAGAGACAACCGTACTGCAAAATGTCCACTTAAAGATAACAAAATCATGTCAAAACAGAAAAGAGGCTTTTTCACTTCTGCTTTTGATTCGAACTTGAAAGTTCTGGTTACTCGGTGGAATAACAACTCTGTAGTTACTGTTATGACGAATTTCTGTAGTGTCTTACCGGTCACTCAAGCCAAACGTTACAACCGCAAAGAGCATAAAGAAATGCTTATCAATCAACCAAAAGCGATTCATGCGTACAACCAACACATGGGTAGGGTAGACTATAGCTACTATATTTAGGACAGCTGACTGGTCGGCCATTTTGGAGATAAATGTCAGTCATATTACGTACTTATTTTTAGTTATTATTATATATTCTGGGTATTTCTTAAATATACGACTATTGTAAAAAATTATACCTACATTATTTCATGTCCTAAACCGGCTTAATAAAGTCAATTATTCGAAGTTCTATTCAACATTTGCTATTAGCATACATATTTACTGCCTTAAAATGATCTCCAAAATGGCGGACGAGTCAGCTATGCTTAATATAGCAGTTGTAGGGTAGACCTTCACGACAATCGTATTGCCAAATATCGCATTGGTATTAGAGGTAAAAAGTGGTGGTGGCCATTATTCACCAATGTTGTTGATACTATGGTTGTAAACAGTTGGAAAATATTCAATATCGCAAATGAAACCAAAATTTCCCAACTGGAATTTCGTTCAAGTTTAGCGCTGTCTCTGCTGAAATACGAAGGACAAAAAGAAGACACCCACAATGAGGCTTCCACTTCAGCAACTCGTCTTATGGAAGACCTTCTAAATCAGCTTTACCAGGTGACATAAGATTTGACAATATCGGGCACATTATAATTCGAAATGCTAAGAGTGCAAGAAAAAAGTGTCGACTTTGCAAAAGTAATACAATTTACTTGTGTAAGAAATGTAATGTGCATTTGCATCCTGATTGCTTTGATATTTTTCATACAAGAGATTATTATTTTATAATAATCTGCTTTTCGCCAAAGGTGCGTACATGCACCCATATACTTTTTTGTTAAAAATAATACCTAATTTTCTTGTACCAAAAATGTATCTTAATTACTGTGTTCTGAGTTTACTTTAATAAAAAAAAATGTTTAAAATGTCTTGGCCAGTAATGAGTTAAGGTCAATTCGTTTTCACACCGTTTCTTAATTGCAAACATTGTATTTTTATTCACGTTAAAATGCCGCCATTCTTATTGACCAACCTTCCTCTAGTTTTGAAATAATCCACGGTTTAGTATGTCAGTTTTATTGTCCTTTTAATATAAAAGTGTGTTTGAAAAACGTAATATTTAAATAGACTTTTGTACTTTTATAAGCTAATACACTTTGTCATTTTTGACAACAGCATGTAAACCATGGAAATACTAGGCGCTTTCCTTTTACTAGAGATCTGAGCTGAGCTAAAGTGATGTGTGTGTCTCTGCTCACTGGAAGTGAGGAAGGTTCTGACCAACCTCACTTCGTCTCAGTCAGCTGATTACAAAAGGAACGCGTCAAAATATAATCTCAGCTAAAGTGAGGTGATATTATCTGAGATTTATGTCAAAAGGAAAGCGCCTACTGTTCAATATACCGAGATCAAAAATTATATTGATAAAGGTTTGCCATGGAATATAAAACGTCTCTTAGGTATCTTCTTTTGAGATAATTCTGATTAAATTACCAGGTTAACGGTCATACTGACATTTGACTGACATAAAATTTGTAAGTATATGTTTATTTAAAATGTTTGAATAACATTGTATTAAAAATTAATAAACAAATTACAATAAATGTTCACTTCTTCTGTACGAATAGTTGCCCTACTAGCACCTTTTTTTATGAGTTACAGATCCAGTTTCGCGAAATACACCAGCACTATGTGCGAGGCACATATAAAAATCTTGCTCTACTACTGCGAAATTTGGGAAGTGTTCACGAAAATTATCCAAATATAAACGCTTACTGGATTCCCAAATACCATTAACTAGCACACCTGTTCTAAAATACTCTTCAATCATATAGTTTTGTGTGTTGTGGTGTAAACCATAATTGAAAAACTACAAGTTGTCACAGCGAAAATATAATGACCAATATTAATGACACTATGACACTTAATGATATAACTTAAGAGGGGCCTTTACCTACAAGTAGAAACGTATGCAACTTATATTACTCGCGGGACGAGTCGACGCAAGGGGGTGTGAGTGGGTGGAGCTACACCTTATGAGGTTCCGATCCGAACGCTTCGGTTTTATTCATAGATAAAGGAATACTAAAGATGGGAAACATATGTATCAAGAATGAAAAACTTACGGAACTGCCCTCTTGCGGGTCTAGTCACGTATTACTTTCATATACTTATTCATATTTTGAAATATTTAATTATTATTTTTGGATGTGAACAAATTAAATGGGTTCATTTTCACTTCGCTTTAATGCACATCTTAAAGTCGGATGAAAATTAATACATTCAATTTGTTTAGAATAAAAGAATACTCTCTTTTTAATTTATTTTCAGCCATCACAATAGTACAACATTATTTCTCATTATAATGTACAATTGTAATGATAAATAGATCTAGAAAAAAATAATAAAAAAGAAATTCTTATAAAAAAACAATTTCAGAAATGATGAAGTTACTTTATTACAAATAATTGATCGATATACAAATACATACATGTGTATAACAAATAATAATATATAATAAATTATGTACATAATCAAGTATTCTTAATTTTTATGAAGAACTTCTTGTGTTTAATATATTATTTAGACTTATATGATTTTTTAGCCCAAGTACCATCAACAACTACAGTTAGAAGTGGAAACCCATCACTATCTAGCTCTCCTTTAGATATAGCTTCAGCCTTCTCTGCTTCTGCAGCTTCCGCCATTTCTTCCACGGCATTTTCTTTTATTACTTCATGAACGTGCTTTTGTATATCATAATACGTTCGCGAAGACATGGTAGGCATATTCATAATTGAAAAACGCTCTTCCATTTGAGTAAAACTTTGTCCCGTGCACAAGTTTCCAAAAACCTACAATGCAAATTTTGAAGACAAGCGTTTGCGGTAGCTATTTAGCCATACTCAAAATATTTTAAGCATCTCCTTGAAAATGTTGACTTTTACACTAATATAGACATAAATAGCTTAGATTACTATAACAAAATCATTAGTTTATAGTTTTCCCGGAGGACACCTAACATTATTTTGAGTCTAATTTCTATGTACATTAAAACATATAAAGAGCAAATACTACAATAACACATAGACACCGTAATCATAACGACTTCCAGGTGATTACAAATGTTTAAATGTCTTACCACAGCTTCATTTATGCCCATATCTTTTGAGCTATCACGTTCAATGTTAGAAAAAAGTTTTTCAATTGCACCACATATGCTACATTTAAATACAAATTTACAATTTAATCCATTTCTCAATTCTTTTAAAAAAGTCATGTGAGTTGAATTGCATCCATATGACGATTCATGGCCGCCAAAACTTTTTAACTGCTGAATTATCGTTTCTTTTTTTACAAGAAAATTACCTTCCTCGGGTTCATTTTCAGGTGGAAGCTTGTAACTGTAATAATTTGTAAATTTGTAAATAATGCCCAAAGTCTACAGTTTCGATTGTAATACGTACTTCCCATTACCTTGTGAGTTGCTTAAATAGATGTGTTCAGAGTTTCCAACATTAACCCCTTCAGGGGATGACAAATCAATGGAAGTTGCATCAGACCTAACAGCAAAAGCGTATGTATTAAAAGCGGACTGTAAGAAAGGCAATCCAAAATGAAAATTTTAATATACACATAAAATGAATCGTCAAATATTTAAATTCTGAAATCTACTCGCATATTGGTATTATGTACTTAGTTAAATTAAATCGAATTAACAAATATCAAAATAATGTAAATAAAATTGTAGACTAAAAATTACTTACCTCGTATTTTGATTTTTCATGCGATTTGCATGCTTACTTCTTTGTATGATTGATCTTTTATGATAATCCAATTTTCGCTTGCCCATAACTTATATTATTGTAGCGTGAATCGTTCGTTAATTTAAGAAACAAACAGAATACGCAGTTATAGGAGTAACTATTTAATATCACTAATTAATGTTATTTACGTATATTTATATCCAATTCATTAAATAGACACATACATTTATTTCTACAATTTCTCTATACTGTCAGTCATGTCAATTTTAGTTTTATTGACAAACCTTGTCTCCATGACACCCATTCGTATTTCGTGACATTACACTCGAATATTATATGACATTTCTTTTTAATTACAAACTGTCACTCTGACTTGGAATAGCCGACCGATTCCGATAGATTTTTGTCTTCCCTAGGACTGGTAGAGATACCGTATAGTGGGGATAGACGACGCAAAAGCTTCGAAAAACGACGTGTAAAATGTGTGTGACAATGTTTACTGTTTAATGTTTTTTATCTTCAAAAATAATTACAGAAAGTTTTTTTTTTATGTCGTACATCAAATGTGCAGCTGGCGCGGGGAGGTCGTTTTTTTCTTTTTTTGTATCAGCCTTAGTTAGTAGACATTCATCAAATTCATGCATTTTTGGGGTTATTTCTGAGACACATAACTTTTTTAAGAAAATAAATTAGTACAAAAACGGACCTTGCCATTATAAATTGATGCCTTTTGCATCACTAACCCAAATTTGAGATTCTAAAATTACAAAATGAGTTTAAAAAACGCGAAACGGCGATGCTTTAATTTTCGACAGGTAAACGCCCCTCTTAAGACAGACGCTTTACATTCCATGGCAAACCTTCATCAATATAATTTTTGATCTCGCGGTATAATTCACATTTACAATCGAAAATTAAAATTGCCCCAGATTTATTTGAACACAACTGTACTTAATTATCTACGGGAAATCATCCGGTGTATTAAATTGTCAGTAATTTGGAGATTTTACCGTCTTTTAGTCCATGTAGTAAAAATCGTAAGTGGAATTATTGTCATTATTGCTCTCATCCACACGTAAATTTGTTTACAGTTTAGATTTAATTAGAATATTGTTATTGTGATTAATAAGTGTTCTTATTGTTATTGTGCTATATTCTTTGTCGTCGACGCAGTTTATTTTTTATGTATTTTATTTATTTACTATTAGCACTTCTAGCCTTTCTATAATGTAATCCAATATTACATGAGCAAGAATTATTAATTAGGCACCAATACATTTTGCTGCTCATTGCTGCAAGAGTTGCAGCCGTATCTTGTGCCAATAAGCAAAACTTTTTTTCTGGGCGTAATACAGTGTCTGTCATCACTAAATTACATAATTTCTTATTTCAAACGCCAGAACCGAATACACATGCGTCAGCTGTCTAGATGTAATTTCTCAATAATTTACGAATACAATATTATGTTAGATACAAATACAATTTGTATAAAACAAAGCACAACGAGTACGATCAAGTAAGTATTTTAGACAGATATCTTTTATCTTTGTTTAAATTCTATTATGTCACTTATCATGATATTTCTTTGAAATGTTTACCGAATGCAGATGATTTAAAAACGTGTCGTTCATTCAATAGATTAAAGATTGCAAACTATTACAAAATGACTTGGATGCTATTTATCATAGTTGCGAAAACAATTACTTTTAAATATACCGAACTGTAATGTATACTAGGCACACCGGCAACAACGCCCAATCGTGGCCGTAGTCATGGTACAAGGAAACAAGGTATGCTTTTGCGCATCTCTGGATGACGCGCATTTATCCAAAAAAATGTCACTTGACAACTCTGACAGAAGTCACTGAGTGAACTCACTGACAGAAGTAACTGACAGAAACCATTTTCCAAGACTCCCTGTAACAACTAAAATTGTATGTGGAGGTCATGTCGAACAGCGTCGTTCTGTGTTTGTAAGAGGAGGGGTCAAGGGTAACAATGCCTCGCTACACACCAGAAGAAAAAGAAGACAGACCCGTACCCTGTGATCAAAGCATATTACATATTTTGAATAGCTTTGAAATATGTCTTTGTTTAAATAATTGCACAAAGTGTAATCCTAGAGAGGTAAATCCACTAAAAGCTGAGGAACGAGAAGAGCGGGATATAATGATTTGTAGCACTCTCGAAGTAGAGGATACGCTATCCACCAGAAGTGTTGTTGAGGAATTGGGTGTGAGTAATAAAACCGTCGCGAACAAATGGAAGCGAAATAAATTAAAATGTACAAATACTCGAAAACGCAAGAAATATTTCTCGATGACAATTTAAGAAGAATGGAGTTTTATGAAACAGTAATGGAAAAGACAAATGAAACTGAGAATTTCATCGCAAATATTGTATTCACAGATGAATCGTCATTTCTATTAAATGGAAAGCACAATCCTTCTGTTGTTCGATATTGGGCTCGGGAAAATCAGCACAGATATTTTGTTAAACACACCCAAAATCCCCAGAAAGTGAATGTCTGGGCAGGTATTTTGAGTGACCATTTGCTTGGTTCATTTTTTATTGATGGTACGTTAAATGCGGACAAATACCTCGATATGCTACAGAATCAGATACCTCCCGCTATTGATAATACTGGAATAGATCGGGATATTATTTGGTTCCAAAAGGACGGTTGTGCTGCACATAATGCGGTCAGAGTAAAGCATTTTTTAATGAATACTTTTCCTGATGGTCTCATTAGTGGAACAGGAAACATTCGTTGGCCTCCGCGATCTCCTGATCTATCGCCAAATGATTTCTTTTTGTGGGGGTACATCAAAAATAAAATATACAGTGCACAAGTTGGCAGGCTAGAAAACTTAGATATTTTGAGAAGGCTAATCATAGAGGCTTTTGTATCCGTAACAGTCGATGTGATTCGTAATGTGCGAGAAAATTTTTATGATAGGCTCGGACAATGCCTATGCAATAAAATTTTATTTTTTAGTATTGTTTAGAGTATATTTTTTATTTTCATTAGAATTCCGTTCTTAATAAATTTATATAAGAATTTACTAATAATTAATGTTTAATTAGAATTGTGCTTTTATTTTCTTACTGTGTTGTATTGTATTGCTATTAAAAAGAACTTTATTGAAATAGTGTCCTGTGAATTCACAACTTTATTGAACTGGTAGTACTAGAGGTCGAATGCGCGTCATCCAGAGATGCGCAAAAGCATATTATCTGTCCATCGGATCTTTTGGGTCACGTGACTAATTGCGTGCGTTATCAAGGATATCCGCACCTAGAATGTACGGTGTGGCAATTATATAACGAGACTGCGCCCCTCCTACCCCGTGGTCGCATGGCGGGAGGTTGTCAGTGGAATGTAGTCGACCTTGATCCTTCCCGAGCAAGCATACTTCGTTTCGTCGTTGTACCTGCTTTAGTTTGCTTTTGAGACTTGGTTGTAGGGGACGCTGTTGTGTAGTCGTGCCGCGATCATGGTGAGCATAAAAGTCGAGCAGCGCATTAACCTGAAATTCCTAGTGAAATTAAAGAAATCACCCACGGAATGTTTTCAAATTTTAAAGGAGGTGTTTGGTGACAAAGCTATGTCACGTGCCACGAGTGTTTCAGTGGCATAAACGGTTTTCTGAAGGTCGGGAAGAAGTTGAAGATGATGAACGTCCCGGACGACCTGTGACTGTCAGAAGTGAAGGAAACGTCCAGAAAGTCAGCGTAATTGTGCGGAAAGACCGACGTCTGAGTATTCGGATGATTGGCGACATGTTAAACATTAACAAAGAGACAGTGAGACAAATTTTGCATGATGAATTAACACGTAAAGTAGTTGTTGCGCAGTATCACAAAGAATGACCTACAGCATTGCTTCGAACAATGGAATGCACGTATGCAACGGTGTATAGATAGGGGAGGGGAGTATGTTGAAGGAGATAAAAGTGTATTGTAACTTTGTTTGCAATCACATTTTTCACATCAGTCTCGTTATATAATTGCCACACCTCGTATATATACTCATTTCTGTCCAATCTCAATGACTAAATAAGGATAGATTTTAAATTTTAACGTGGGATTGTCTTGCCCATAAAAATAATAAGACAGACAGAGAAAATATACTGAGATGACATGTTACTACGTTAGTCAATTTATTAAATTTTGACATATAACATTATTCTCTGCGTTTTGGTTTATTTTCGAAATATTGCTTTTCTAATTCGTTTTTGTTCTATCTTGCAAATAATTGTTCTATTCAGAACAAAAAAAAACTGTATTTAATACATTTTCTGTAAGTATTCTAATCACTAAATTTATTGGTTATAGGTTAAGAATTTACATTTATTCATGCCTGGAAAACGTCAGAATTCTGAATTGACAATCTCAACAACTTGTATTAAATGTCCTGGACTTTTTTGAAAGAGAAAAACAAAGTCGTGCACCTCTCATAAATATAAATGCACCTATTGAAGTAAGAATGAATACATAAAAAAGGTTTGAATATTGCAGAGAGCAGCCGCTGCCCTTAAAATCTCCACACAAACTATCAGAAATATAAAACAAGGTCAAGGACAAAACCCAGTACTTTCTTCACCCGGTAAGAAAAGACCTCGTGTCAAAGCCAAAACAGAAGATTTGCGAGAATCTACAAAGATGGAAGTACGAAACACTATTTATAACATGTATAAAGAGAGTATGTTATTAGGTATTTCATTTATGTTTCACAATTTTAATATATTTGGAATTATTTCAGAGAAACATGTTACTCTGCTTACATTGAAAGACGAATTACACACCAAAGCAGTAATCGATATTGGAAAATCTTCTTTGTCCCATTTATTAAAAGATATTGGATTTAAATTCAAAAAGGAAGACAACAGACGAGCATTGTTGGTAAAGCATGATATAGCCCTTTACCGAAGCACTTTTTTGAGGAAGTATACAAATAATTTAAAGTCAAATTCTCCAAGACCGGTGATATTCCTTGATGAAACATGGATATATTCAAAAGATAATTGAGGAAGATCTTGGCATGATACATCTACAAAAAGTGTTCGAAAGTCAGAACGTTATGATGGCAAAAGGTTTATAGTTTTACATGCCGGAGGTGAATCAGAGTTTATTGAAGGTGCAAGTTTGATATTTGCATCGAAAACCAAAGCAAAAGACTATCATGCTGAAATGAACAGTAAAAAGTTTGAGGAATGGATTAAACTACAATTCATGTCACATTTACCAAACAATTCACTTGTGATAATGGACAATACACCATATCATAGTGTAGTATTAAATAAAATCCCAAATTCTGCATCGAGAAAACAGGAAATAATAGACTGGCTGTCCAGCAATAATATAAGGTTTTCCGGTGAATTCACAAAATATGAATTGTTGGATTTAGTTAGGAGAAACAAACTTGTGAAACTGTATTTAATCCTAATGAAACATCCAGTTCAGATTCAGATTTAGAATCTGAGTGACGTTTTTGTAATATAAAACAATGTGTGTGTTGAGTTTATAAACAAGAAGTTCTTATCTGAAAATCCACTTATTAACAACTTCTTTATTTTATGTGGAAATGTATGTGTTTTTGTTTTGGTGAAACATTTATAAGAAGTTAATTTAAAACCAATGGCTGTGTAGTGCATTATTATGAAATGTGAATCAATACTTTCGGCTCACTGTACATGCATGGCTGGTAACAGCCAAACATTGTAGTTATGTTGGTGCATTATTAGCCACTCATTCACTGATTAAGGATTAATTATTTAAACTTGTCTTTAAATTTACAATACTTAACAAAATAATCAGAGTATTGTTTAATAAGATTTATTTATTAAAATAGTTTCACTTAATTATAATAAAAGCAATAGTTAATAAATAGTAATAAGAAAATAAGTTTAATCACATAGAAATATTATGTGTGAGATTATAAAAGTTTATTATAGATATTTAACATACAATATATAACAGTTTAAAAAAATGTAAATAGATTTCAAATATATTAATAAATAAATTTAACTTATTATTAAAGTTTTGTGTTTTGTCTGTAATGAAATGACTATTTAAATTCTAACATAATGGCCACGTTGTACAGAAATAAATTAATATTGTATAGTGCCATAAATAATTATAAATACAAAATTATTTACAACTTACATATTGTTGTGATATCTATGGTTGACAACCAATAGTCAAATTAATAAAATTAATATTATTTAATGTTCTCAGGGTCCTAAAGATAGATTTCTTTGTTTTAAAAGAAAATATGTCACAGCCTTTCTTTATTGTGAGTTCTAGCTGTGATTGTGATGTTTACTTTCCTCATGTTCTCCTTTTGGGATGGGTGTAAATGAGTAAATGATGAATGTCAGCACAACTTATATTTATTTATAATATGGAGATTTTACAAAACAAGATTATTGACGACTATATAATATAATACTTTTGTATTCATTAATGTATATTATCTTCTCCGTTGTAATACAAGCACCTTGCAAATCCTTTTGTTGTTTTAAAATTGTAATAGTTTACTAAATTACTTCTTCATGTGTTTATTACTCAAAAAAAATTACTAAAAAATTTATTTTCTTTATTCTTTATTGAGGTATCCCCATTGGATCATCTCGACCTAAGATTTGCACGTCAAAATCGAGATTTAAACAATGAAGAACTTATTAAATATTTTAAATAATATTTTGAAATTATTGTTATTCAGGTAAAAATCGTTAATCCTTCGTTGAATCGCCTCAACCTGAGATTCGCACGTCAAGTCGAGACTTACCCAATGAAGAATTTATCAAATGTTTAAATAATATTTTTAAAATTATTGTTATTCAGGTAAGATCGTTAATCCTTCGTTGAATCGCCTCAACTTGAGATTCGCACGTCAAGTCGAGACTTACCCAATGAAGAATTTATCAAATGTTTAAATAATATTTTTTTAAAAATTATTGTTATTCAGGTAAAATCGTTAATCCTTCGTTGAATCGCCTCAACTTGAGATTCGCACGTCAAGTCGAGACTTACTCAATGAAGAATTTATCAAATGTTTAAATAATATTTTGAAATTATTGTTATTCAGTAAGCTTTTATATAACACACATGAAGATTCTTTTATTTATTGATTATAAGGTTGCAAAATGAAGCTTTATAGACTGTGCTTGTACTTACTTTTCTTGACTATATCTCCTTTCGAATCCCTCTTGATAATTCTCGTATTCCATTTTTCTTGAATATTATTATAGCGGCTTTTATAAATAAGGTAGTAATAATTTCCCGCGCTCTACTATCCTCTAGCGCGCACTTATTGTTTGGAATGTATTATACGTTTATCCTACTACACTGTCCAATATATATCTGTTTTAATTATCACTACACGTGTTAAAATCTTAAAAGCGTTTTATGCCTTTTTACATTTTTGTTTAATTGAAGAACACTTGGAGCACTGATTAGGAACTTTTTAAGGTACTGAAGGACTTCACTTTTTATTTTTCGTTGGTATTGGAGATCTCGCGACCGACTGCCAATTTTTCTTAAATACTGGAGGCTGCCGACGGACTGTTAATTTTTCTTAAATACTGGAGGCTGCCCTCTAATAGCGAATGCATCTCCTTTTATAATACTCAACAATTGAAAAACGCCTTATTTTGTTTTAAATTCAAAGTGTTTCTTTCTTCATTTGAAATTTCCTCTACTGCGCCCTCCGTGTTAGTTTTGATAATTATTCGATGTCATGTGATCACATGACATTGCGTCAGCCATCTTACATTTGATCTTGTTATTGTTTACATTCTATGCATTTGCATATCTAATTAATATCGATTGATTTTTATTTATTTTGGTAAGTATTTTTAATCTGTACTACGTTATATATTGACTAATATCTTATTTGTTTTTATAGCTTGGAATTTCTTGGTATGTTGGTGTATAGAAGAAAACAAATAAATCATACATCTTTATATACATTTTTATGATGTCTCATACAGAAGAAAATACAATTGAATTTTTATATAGTGATTAATACAAATGGAATATGCTTATTTACATGTAAAAGCTTTTATTTTTACAATATATTAATCATTACATCAATGTTTCCTTGAACGCAGGCTTCCTATTTGTTATTGAAAAGTATATCAGGATTTTTCTGCCTGTAATGAAAAATTGAATTGTTATTTAAAGTTGTATCCTTTTATGTTTTCTAATTAAGGTTAGTGTTTCCTTTATTTAACGTTGTTTTGTACAATATGTAATTCCTATTTGAATTTCCAATGCTTTTATTTATGTTTTTGACGGGTATGCAACCCACTTTGCATTAATGTGTATTGTATTGCATGTCCATCAGTTAAAATATTTACTGTGTCATACGATCATTTAAACAAGATATATATTATTATATAAGTCAATGGATTATTTTATGCATTTATATCTGATGAAATGCATAAAAAAAATTTATATTAGAAAATGTTATCCATATTTACTTGTATCTGGTTATATCTACTTATAATTCACTTATATCTACTTATATCTAGTTTTATATTTGTTTTTTATATATATAAATTTTTGAATATCTGAAACTGGTTATATCCAGTTTTTCATTATTTTTTTATTTTTGTTATATTTTTAAAAATACAGAAAAATACCACAGCAATATGTTAATTAGAGCATTAAATACAATCACAATTTTATATACACTGTTTAATTTTTGCATATTCTTACACTTTTTTAACACAGATACTGAAATGAGATATTTTAAGGTGCTAACGAGTTCTTCTTTTAGAATAACTAAAATTCACTTGCAGAATTCCTAGTGCTTCCTTTATTAAAAATGCTCTTTCTCTTAGAACAACATATCCTGGGTTAAGATTGTTGCAAAAATTACTTCTTCCATTCATTTTTGAGATGTACGTCACCCCGAGCTTCACTAATGTAGCATATACTTCACTGAGAAGTTATTGCTATTAAAATTTCTATCGTGCTTATAAATAGATCAGTACTACTGCTGAGCTAAATTATTATCTGGTTTTCCAATGATAATTACTCACAAATTGTAAAAATAACCATAAAACAAAAATTATTTTGAACTGAACTGATTTTCCACAAAATAACTTCATTAAAAAATTGTCACTAGAAAATAGGTAGAGGTGCATTTAAACATTTTATGTGTTCTATATTCAGACTGACATGATTTGTTGTTAAATATTTTGAGATATTATTCCACTATTATGTTTTTTTTAATAAATACATACTAAGGAGCTGTACATAACCCATATGTTGTAAGATGAATGAATGACAGATCGGTAAATTTTGTTCATAACCCCAACGGTTATTATTGTTTTACACTGTTTTATTAAATTTCATTATGATAGATATAGCTAATTTTAAGCAATGAATAAAATATGGTATAAAATATAAAAATATTAGATATAAGCATTATAAGCTCTTTATTTTTAAATGTTTAATTCTATTTTGTAAGTAATGAATTTGAGCCAGAAGTGTTGATTTAATTCATATGGATCAAAATTAATCACGTGACTCAAAAGATCCGATGGACAAATAGTACCTTGTTTCCTTGTACCATGACTACGGCCACGATTGGGCGTTGTTGCCGGTGTGTCTAGTGGACATATATCCTATCCCCAATATGATTTTACACATGCGGTATACTAGTATTCGCATAAGAATGTGGAACATCGTGAGATGCTAAAGGATCTTTGAATAATTTTTCATATTGTCACAAAGGGAAAAATATTAATTTACCTACCTAATTCGTTATCACAGGAACGAACGTATATTCTAAATCCATAAGAACGTTAAGTAATACCATATTTAAGTAAAGTATTTTCTGTGAAGGGTTTCTTTGGCGTAGGTACATTGTTCCGGTACGGGTTGATAAAGTTATAGTTGCGATAATTGCTTTGGTCCTTTATTAATTATGTTCATGATTTTTTCCATTTAATGTAACTGGTAATTTTCCGCACTGGGCGATACCCTTAAAACCACAAAAGACGTGTGCATTAATATGTCTTGCGCACCCAGTTCTTTAAGTAATTGGGGCACCTAATTCTAATTGCGCAAATGAGTAGGAATTAAAATGATTAGAAGCACCTCCGGTGTATAAAAGCTTCCGGGGCGGGTAATAAGAGTTACTTGCATAATAGTTGTGTTAGAGTCAGAAATACGGTGTCCTAAGTGTCCAGTCGCAGTAAATATGTAAGTCTTACCAAATATTATAATATATTTCTTGATTGTCATGTAAATGTGTTGTGTTATAAATTAATATGTCTGTGTCTCTTGCCCTTAAGCTAATTTATGTTATTATGTTTTTATAAAGCTATTTTGTAATAGCAAATCAAATGGTCAAATTATTTATTTAATGTATTTACTTATTAAATGTTGTTCTTTGTCTAATTTCAAGATTCTTACACAAACCTATTGTTAAGCTAGGTCGTAAATCGCAGGTCAAGCGTAGTTATTAAATTATACAAAGTCATAGGAGTAGAGTCAGTGAAATTATTAATAAATTATAAATCATTCAATTAGTCTTCTGACATATGGTGGAGGTGCCGAGCACATTATTTTCGTATATATATATATATATATATTTACTATTTAAAAGAAACCCATTGAGAATTTCTTTGTTTTAAACAACTTTTCTTGGTGTAGCGGCCTCAATTAAAATTACGAATTGGATTAAAACAACAAAATTTCTTTAACGTTTCGACTTTTATTAAGTCTTTTTCAAAAATATTAAAAAGTTTACATAGATATACATATAATGTCAAAACCACAACTGTAAAAAAAATAGAGACAAAACAATGAAACTACAGAAAACATTAATTTAATTAATATATTTTTATTATTATAACAATGAGAAAAAACGGTGGACTTACCAAAGTCATTTCGAAATAAATATCCATTTGAGAGGTATTTGATGTTTCCTCTCGTTTTTATTACTATTTCTTTTTTGTTTTCATTACATTTTAGTGTAGTTTCCTAAGTTAGTGGTGGAAACCAAACATTTTATTTTATAATTACTTTTCATAATTGAAATAACTTTAAAATTGTAGCCGGTTTTGTAAAATTGTGTGTGTGTCTGGTGCTTGTATACGTTAAAATATTGCTTTAAGTGTATGTCTATTTTTTCGCGTACAGCTTAAGTTTTTTATAATAATTCTTATAGACATACACTTAAAGCAATATTTTAACGTATACAAGCACCAGACACACACACAATTTTACAAAACCGGCTACAATTTTAAAGTTATTTCAATTATGAAAAGTAATTATAAAATAAAATGTTTGGTTTCCACCACTAACTTAGGAAACTACACTAAAATGTAATGAAAACAAAAAAGAAATAGTAATAAAAACGAGAGGAAACATCAAATACCTCTCAAATGGATATTTATTTCGAAATGACTTTGGTAAGTCCACCGTTTTTTCTCATTGTTATAATAATAAAAATATATTAATTAAATTAATGTTTTCTGTAGTTTCATTGTTTTGTCTCTATTTTTTTTACAGTTGTGGTTTTGACATTATATGTATATCTATGTAAACTTTTTAATATTTTTGAAAAAGACTTAATAAAAGTCGAAACGTTAAAGAAATTTTGTTGTTTTAATCCAATTCGTAATTTTAATTGAGGCCGCTACACCAAGAAAAGTTGTTTAAAACAAAGAAATTCTCAATGGGTTTCTTTTAAATAGTAAATACAATATACGGCCAAGAAACTAAAATAAATAATATATATATATATATAATATTGCAGCGAGTTTTAAAATTATTTAAAACTAGTATAACGACCTAAAAATCGTCCAATAAAATTAATATATATTTATATATATATATATATATATATATATATATATATATATATATACATATAGTAGGACTATTAACTCTAATCTAATTTAGATCCAGTTATCACCAAAAGTATTGGTCCATATTATAAAATTAAGCAATTATCTCTAGAAATCACAGTTGTATATTTTTCATTTAGTTGAACTAGATAGATATAGTGCCGGGACGTCATTTTATAAAGGGGAGGATAATGTCACAAAAGGCAAAATATTAATTTATCAGAGTTATCAGAGAAGCTAACGTATATTCTAAATTCATAAGAACATCTCAAGTAGTACCATATAGTAAGGTATTACAGTAGCTCGAAATATTTTCTGTCAAGGGTTTCCTTAACGTAGGAACATTGTTACGGTATGGGTTGATAAAGTTATAGTTGCGATAATTGTTTTGGTTCTTTTATTAATTATGTTCACGGAATTTTCCATTTAATGTAAATGGTAATTTTCCATCACGCACTGGGTGACATCCTTAAAACCACAAAAGACGTGTGCATTAATGTTTCTTGTGGACCTAGTTCTTTAAGTAAATGTGGCACCTAATTCTGATTGCGCATATGAGTAGGAATAAAAATGATTAGAGGCACCTCCGATGTATAAAAGCTTCCGGAGCGGGTAATAAGAGTTACTTGCTTAATAGATGTGTTAGAGTCAAACGTGCGGTGTCCTAAAGTGCCCAGTCGCAGTAAATATTAAAATAAAATCTTACCAAATATTGTAATATATTTCTTGATTGTCATCTAAATGTGTTGTGTTATAAATAAATATGTCTTTGTCTCTTGCCCTTAAGATAGTTTATGTTCTGATGTTTTTATAAAGTCATTTTGTAATAGCACTTTAATTATTTGTTAAATATATCTAGTTATTAAATGTTGTTCTTGATCTAATTTCAAGATCCTTATGCAAACCTACTGTTAAGCTAAGTCGTGAGCCGTAGACCAAGCGTAGCTATAAATTATGCAATGTCATAGAAGTAGTCAGTGAAATTATTAATAAATTATAAATCATTAAATTAGCCAAACTAACTATTTAATATGCATGTCTAACATTAAAAATAAATCGTTTAAGTTACTTGGTTTTTGCTCTTATTTGTTTCTATGAGTCATTAAGTTTAAATTGGAATTTATTTGAAATTAATCTTATAAAAAAGTTTTTTAAAATTTTTAATGCAGCTTATTATGTATGATATAAATTTAAATACATTTATTTGTGCATAATTATTTAATGTAATAAGAAATCTCTAATGTTCTATAATAAACTATTACTATTAGCACTTTTATTTTATTTTATTCCATGATTCTTAATACAGTGCAATAAAGTAAAGTAAAAAAAATATATCATACACAATACAAAGTTATTTAAAATAATTAATAAAACTTTGTACACTATAGCAACAAATTTGAAAGCTGTAGTCCTTCAATTTTATTATAAAAACTTGTAATGCTCTATTTCATTTGGCAAAAGATTAACTAATTGACAACCCACAAAAGTAAGGATTTTCTGAAAGGAAGCTATTCTATGTACATACATGACGTAAAAATATGATTTTAGTGCCGGGTTCAATAGTTATGCGGCAAATTTAAATCAAAACTGCTGCGATTTTTATATGCATAACAACGAATCTCAAGAACGCGCACATCTAAAAATGTAAAAATCCTATTGCCGTGAATATATCATCACACGAGTCGCCCTGACGCAGATTAAACATGGTTCTTATAGCCTTTTTCTGTAGGATAAAAATGCGGGAAAGTCACTACTCATGCTCCAATGCGCTATTTCGTAAGGCATCATTAAATAAAAGTCAGAATAGTAAAAACTTTATAATGTGTACAATTTACAGGATTTGCCAAATTATATGTATAGGAACACTACGTTATGTCTCCGATAAACCTGCAGCACTAAGGAGATCCGTAAGTAAATTCAAAGGTGCCGATTTAGTTATGTACTCGATATTGAAGTCTTCTAATCATTTTTTCCGTTCTCAATTTAAGATATTTAATATTGATGGCAGTCCATCTAGGAACATATCAAAACTTGAATTCGGAGCCTGTAAAAAGCTAAGAACACAAAATCTTTTCCAAATTAACTCATCTACACAATACTCTGTTACTCTACAAACCAACAAAATGTGTGTATCTTTACGACTCTTAAAATTAATATTTTTCTTGCAGTATATTGCTACTTAGGTTGGGTGGCAATAGTATGCCCTTAAAATAAATCCTGCCAAAGAAATTTCAGATATTTGATCAACAGACTGTCAATGTTCTGAAAATAATAGCATGTCCAAATTATAGGAGGAAAACATAACTTCCATTTTTGGAATTTTATTATTTAAACATCTAACATTCTGATGTAAATCTTTATATTTACTATGACCTTTGCCACTATCAAATGTCCCTGTATGCGCTGGGATTAGTTACGGGCATTAACGAAAAAACTGTATATTGTAAACATATCGATAAATTTATAGTATAAGAAATTCAAGAAATAATACTATAGAAGGGCAAGCAGCTACTTCAAGGAAAATAAACGTGACTTTTATTAATTTGGATTTTGTTTTATCGTGTGAGGTTGATTGCATTGTATTATAGACGACATAATCAATATTTAATAAAGACGTAATATGTCGACAAACTTCTCTTTTCAGATATTTTTCTGTTCTTGTTGCTGTTCCTATACTTTACCTAGTTATTACGAAATATCTATATTATTAGTCTTTGAGAGATATAAAATTCCGTTCTTGGCAACGTGAGCATTCTTGTCAATTAAATATGAACTAGTTCTCCATAAATATGTATATAAAAAGTGATAATGAAATTTATATCACGACAAGAATTAAACGTGAATTCACACAGCGTCACACAACAAAACAAAATATATTTATATGCCGGGTTTCCCAGCAAAGCGACAAATCCATTTATTTGTATTTAATAATGTAGATAGCAAACACATTTTTATACAAAGTTTTAGATAATTGTAATCTGTATAATCGAAAAATATTTCCATTTGGAGAGTTCGAGAACGACTTATATTTCACTTTCTTATACGTAGTATAAGGAAGTATTGTGATGATGAAAATTTTCGACCTCGAGATTTTGGCAGATGTCCACGTTTTGAGGTCCCCTGATACCAAAAAAGTGGTTTTTATATAAAAACGTGTCATGTAATTTTCATCCAATTTCCTGCACATGCAGTTAGTAACTGTAAAGAAATAAAACATGCTTCTATTAGGACCTCTTATTGTAAACAATACTGCGAAAAATGTTGTCCATCTAATACGTCGTTTTCGAGAAATATAATTTTGTACAAACATTGAATTTTTCAGAAAAATGGGAATAAGTCAAAAACTTTAGTCTTTAGGTCTATACTATTTTCTAACTTTTTGACTAGAAATTATACGGGGAATTCAAAAATGTAATAATATATAGGGTGTTCCATTTAAAAAACCATAACTATGGTTAGCCACCATGTTAATACAAAATATTTTTAAAATGTGCTCCTAATGAAGAGCTATCACAAGGAAAAAACCGCTTCGAAATATCATTACTCATAAAGGCATAATCGGCCTTACCCGCTTACATGACTCACCCTGTATATACGTCAATGTGTAATATTTTCTTTAATTGCAACTTAAAAAACGTAAATAAATCAAGTTTTATAAACTCATTTTTGTGTAAGCTGAAGATTGTGAGCACTTATTTTATAGATGATCTAAATACATCAAATATTTTAGTAATAATACAGTACTATAAAATAGTAATCTTAGACAACTCTATCAGCCCTCTATAGACAAGTCACAAGACATACTTAATATACTTTCTACATTAATTTTTACTGTTGGCAAACTATACTTTTTAGATGGATTGCTTTATATATGCAGAAATGTTTTGCTGGAAAGCATACAATGATGTGGACTGTTATATATTTCACGTACTGCATGCGAAAAATAAACAAATAAACTAGAAAAACTTATAAATCTTTGTCACCTTTATTAATATAATTTTATTCTGTTTTTTTTATATACATATCAAGATAGTGTGCAAATATAAGTACTACATGTGTATCTTACATACTATAAAGACTGTTCAAAATTTTGTAATGCAAATAAGCATCGAAAGTGCAAAGCCAATCAATCCATCATTTCCATTAAAACACTACTCATTGTCAGTATTAAAATATATTCTCCAATTTTGCGTTTACTTTTTCTGCTTTTGTCAAACAAATAGATTCATATTTCTTGAATTCCTATGATAAAATTTAAACTTTTTAAAGTAAAGGACTTCTATTTGACATCTAAGAAAATATACGCAATTTGCATAATGCTAAAGATTTGATGACAAATGACGTGCGACTAGACATATACGCTTACGAACCAGAAAAGTAATACCATTATACTACTAATGCGTATTATGGAAAAATAAGATTATCTCCTAAATTAAAAGCTTATGATTTGTGAAAAATTTTAAATGTCAAATGTTATGTGGTCTTGTTAGACATGTCATAAAATTTCCATACACCAGCTTGATGTCGATTTTTTATGAACACTCATTAAGTAATTTATCGATCCATTTACCTACCTATTTTTATGTAAAACGCATCATAATTCGATAAATCATTAATTTTTTTATTACATTAATTATTATTATTGGTGTATTATGCACATCTGCATTCTCCAAATATTATGCATGCAGTATTTTACTATATGTTAATTATACGATGATTTTCTGTTTGAATTACCTACCTTGGTGATGATATAGAATGATATGGTACGTCCTTATTGATCCCTATTAGTTCTTGATTGTTTTCCACAATACCCCAAGGAGCAATCCCCAGCGAGACAACTCGTCCGCTGCGTTGGGTCCTTTCAGATAAAAGAGCATCGCCTACCTGTCTCGTGACACCTTAAAACATTAAAAACATTAAGCGTTAACTATGAAATCAAGTAGATCTAGGTATTATATGTTGTAATATACCCTGCTGATATATGGTTTATGAAGTTGGAAAAATGATTGAAATCATTTCATTTAGAATAATCAGAACTTAAAAAAATATTAATATTTGTTAATATATATTTCAAACATGGGAGAGTAATAATTGAATTACTTGATCTCATAAATTTTCGGTATTTTACAAACCTATAGAGACACACCAAATCATTCTACCTGATTAATCACAAATCAGCGCATTTCGTTTGGTTGTTAGTAAACTTATTAACATGTCCATATGTTAACCGAAAACATTCATATTGAATTAAATCGTATTTATAACTAGCTTACTTGGTACAAAAAAATAAATGTAGACAATAATTTTGCTAAATAACGTACAGGTAAAATGAGCGATAATTTACCCAAAAGTACTATTTATATTTTCCTGTCCTACTTATATAGGTAAGCATTCAAACAACGTAAAAATTAATAATCAATTACAATGGATTTTCACTATTTAATATTCGAAGTAATATTTGACAATTGTTTCGCCAACACAGTGGCTTCTTCAGAAATAAATAAAAATTCCCTAGTATTCCAGTAATAGAAGTAATTCAATTAATACAAGACATGTTAGATCATAATAACACTAATCCTGTAATAAAAGAGGAAATTTTAAGTCTATTAGATATTTGTACAACACAAAATTATTTCCAGTTTAACGATAAGCTGTACAAATGTAATGAAGGTTTAATTATGGGTAATCCCTTGAGTCCGTTACTTGCGGAAATTTTCATGCATAATCTCGAAAGTAGAATTCTTAATAACCCATTAAGCAAAAATGTCTTATTTTGGCATTTTTATCGGTTTTACTGGTACATCTAGACAATTGAACATTCTTTTTAATTATATTAATTCAAATATCAAATTTACACAAGAAATTGAAACTAACAATTGTATTAATTTTTTAGACGTTTGCATTAGTAAAATTAACAATAAACTTGATTTTTCTATATACAGAAAACCCTCACACACAGACATAACGATACATAACAGTTCAACTCACCCTAGACAACACAAATTAGCGGCATATAAAATAGTATGATACATAGACTCATAAGTATACCATTTTCCAAAGTTAATTTTGAAAAGGAGCTAAATATAATTAAACAAATTGCAATAAACAATAATTATAAACCGGAAATAATAGATAAAATTCTGCATAATAAATTATTTAAGAAAGCTATTTCACAAGTCTATCCGATAATAAAAGATACAAATAATAGATATAAAACCATTACATATGTCGGTCCACCTAGTGAACAAGTTGCTAAGTTTTTAAATAACAATAATATAAAAGTAGCTTTTAGAACAAACAACAACTTATCTAAATATATTAAGAACAATAAAGATAAAACACCTAAAAACCAACAGTCAGGAGTCTATAAGTTAAAATGTAGTGATTGCCCTAAGTTTTACATAGGCCAAACAGGAAGAACGTTTGAGAAAAGGATGTCAGAACATTTTAGATCCTTCAAAATGAAGAAAACTGATTCTTCATACGCAAACCACCTCATAGAAGAAAGCCATAGTTTTAGTCATCATTTTGATATCCTACATATAGAAAATAAAGGAGTTAAATTAAACCTACTAGAATCCCTTGAAATTAATAAAAATAGACCCTCCAATAATTTACTTAATGATCAGTTAGAAACTAATAACTCCCCCTTATTAAATTTATTTTCATAATGTACACTGTTCAATAGATCACCCCCTCTACATAAATTGTGCTATATTGTTAGATATATAACTGTTTGTGTAATATTTTTATTTATTTCTGAAGAAGGCACTGTGTTGGCGAAACAATTGTCAAATATTACTTCGAATATTAAATAGTGAAAATCCAACATTTGTTGATTATTTAGGAATTAATACGATGGATCTTCATCAAGTAAAGACCGAATCAATTCAATAATTAATAATCAGCAAACAGATTATCACCAATAAAAGTAAAATAGATACAATGTCAATCTCAAGGGTTAATATGTTAATCTGTAATGACTGCCATAGTATTTAGGTCAGAAAAACAGGAGGTTTTTTTGTAGAGTGACTTAAAGAACATTATACCAGTTTTAGTTTAAGAAAAAACAATTCCATCTCTGCTAACCCTTTGTTAGAGAACAGTCATTCTTTTAATTCAAATTTCAAAATTCTTTATACATAATACACAAGTAAAAAACTTAGTCTACTAAAAAACATTGATAACAAGGCATACTGGGTATATTGTTAAATGATCAGATAGATGTAAATAAATCTCCCTTATTAAATCTTTTTTTGTAAAAAGAATTATATGCACTGCTATAAACTTGTGTTCAGTTTTAGATGTCTTTCTTGAAGAAACCACTATGGTATGAAAGAATTGTGGTAGATAGTTTACAACAAACAAATTAATATTTAAAACTGATGTTCATAACTTAGCAACAAGTTTCGGTAAACTTACATCATCTCTTTTGCGTAGAATCGTCATTAACGTACATAATTTACCAGAAAAGCGGAATTCTTTCGAAAATGACGTTACTTATACTGCCGAAATTCAAATGCCAACTTAAGATTTACCTAGAATCTAAGTAGTAGGTAGTTAATACAAGCCGCATGCATTGTTATGTTTTTTTTCATTCGTTAAATATACAAATTTTGCGATCGTCGAATTTAGGGTATGTTTCAGTTTAGACATTGTCTAATTGATTAATTTGTGATTATTAAATATTAATTAAGCAGTTTTACTGAGATTTGTCAAGAGGTCGGATTATATGATTTCAATATTCCATCTACATATTTTGTTAACATTGTGATTACTGCCTATGTATATGGTATCATAGTACCTATTAAAGATAAATGTTTATTATTATTCTATATCTCTCCGCAGCTTGCGCTTGCTCAATTGGTATAAGACAAAACAGGCATTAGAAATCTAGGGTACAATATTTACAGTTAAAATAAATGAGTATACTTACATTTTTCGAAACCATATGTGATGTACAGAATTGGAACAGGTGCGAAGTGAGTGAAAACAAAACCGGATAGAAAAATCCCCGTTCTGGTGTTGCACGCACATAGACAAGACTGATTCGTTTATTATCGGTGATATACTCCCAGATGCCTAGCATATCACCGATAATAAACGAATCACTTTTGTCTATGTACGTGCTCCCCTAAAAAAGTGCTATGTGTCCGTCTGCGTTTAACTACGATAGCGGCCGCACGCAAATGAAAATGCTGAAACTGCCGAGGAGACTTCTTTAGAACGCACTGCCACGTCTGAGTCTCAAACTCCTTGAACAATCAATAGAAAAAGAAAAAAGACTAATATTGAAGAAAAACTGTCCTAATTTATTGACACTACTTTGAAGAAACAAAAAGAAAACGATAGAAAAGAACCAGACGAGATGATGGAGCTTTTTCTACGACACTCATTCCATCTGTAAAGCTCCTCACAAACGATGAGAAAATACAATTTCGTATAGAAGTTTTACAAATACTGCAACGATTCAAAAATAATAAAACAGCTAATACAGTACAATACAGTACATGAATCCTCCCAGTTTTCAATACGGACATGCATGTAGTTACCCAAACTACTTTGATAATAACCTGAAACCCTTAGGACCCAGCAGTTCATCGGCTGGGTCATATTTGTCCCAATTTTCACCTGAAGGTGATTCTGCACAATACTAATATTACGTGAAATATGTTATTGTGCTACCCCCTTTTTTACAGTTTTGTATTTTATAATTAAACCTTTTTTCATAAGAGTAGGTACCTAGTTTATTTTGTAAAATACTCTCACTTGAAAATGAAGAACACTTTTACTTACCTTAAACTTAAAGCCAACATTTATTCGGGTGAAATAGCAGATCTCATATTGGTGTTTTGAAGGGTTATTGAATCCTTTATTTTAGTTAGCAGTTCATCAAAAGAAGATTGGGACAATTAAAGAAGCGCACAGGATCTTGTCGTAAGAGAGGGTACAGGGTATAAAAGCAGCCGTGTGAAAATCTTGCACTATTTATAGGATACACCCACCATTTACGTTTTTTGATACGTTTTTTTTATTAATTTCAAAGAGAAATACAAAAATATGGCAACATTGGCGTTATCCATGTCGATGGTTTGCTGTAACGTTTGCAACTGAGCGATCATCCGACCATGACATTAGAGATATCAGTACCAAATTTAACACTTACGAGTAAACAAATATATAATCAACTGTTAAGTTTAAATGAATTACTAAAAAATAAGAAAATAAAAGTGACTGTGAGGACATCTTTATTAAGAAGTTTGGAATTGCAACGTCGGAAGCAGAAGAAGACATGACTATGTGGTTCAACCCAGACACCAAAAAGACATCAACGGCAACTGTGGAAACCTACAATTTAGATTCATCATTATTTATAGAGAGGAGATCGAGAAGCAATAGATAATTGGACAACCTATGACAGAAACTGGTAAGACTTGCTGGTATTTTAAAATTTGTTTTTAGGTGTAGAGATCACAATATAATTTTTAAATTCCTTCAATTCAAACTCTAAATCTTTTCACATATTGTGTTAGTCTTGCCATGGTCAGGGAACAAATCGAACAAACTAGACGTGACTTAAATTCCTTATTCCTTAAAATTTTCCGTCTTTAACTTATCTACTACCTTAGCACTTTCTGACATTGATAAAAAGCCTAGAATATCATTATAGAATTTGTATTAATCAAATACCCATTTTCTATAGCTGATCAAATTCGATTCAAAATGTTCAAAACCTTACAAGCCAAATCACTTAAATCCAATCTTTACAGAACTGAATTTATCTTCTTCAAAAACCTTTACTCCTTAATCTTTTTAGAAGTACATGCCTCACAAGACACTAGAGTAAGGCTTAATTAGTAATTATTTTTGAAATGCAAATCAGAAAACATTCTATCTATTAACACTAGTAGTAATTTAGACTTATCTTTAAATAGTTATTTGTGACTGTTCTGCGTGCCAGCAGCAGACATATTAATTTAATTGATTCACCTAATCTTAGAGAGACACGTCAATTATTTCATTTCAAATTTTGGGCTTTAAAAATTTGGGCTGCAGATTAAATGTAAGAAGCAGTTGTAAATTTAAGACGTAGATGAAGTTTACTAAGTAGATGAAATTAAGATGGGTGTAATGTAAGAAGGAGCTGTGCTTTAGGACAGATACAAATTCAAGCAGCAGATGTATTCAAAGGACAATTAAAACGTTTAAGCGGAATAGTGAAACTCAAATAATGAGCTAGTACATTTTATGTCAAAGTCAAGACGTTTGTGTAGAAGTAAGACCCAATGTTGTGGTAAATTTACTGAAAATTGTATGGCATTAGATGGCATTGTCATAGTTGTGTTATATAGATTGGATCAACTACAACTATGTAAATCATTGAACTATGTAAGCATTGTATGCTGTTATGAAACAAAAATCGAGTCCATCATCTGTGTGCTGACAAGAACTGACTATTTCAACGTCGTTGTATTCCCCTATCGAATTTTGTTCCGGTATAATCTTTCGTTGTGCATTGGGTTCCATGTAGCGCTGTACTCGGTTGTTGTGAGTAGCCGGATATGCACGGGCTGAGCACATATTGAAAACCGGTCACAAAATAAAGTTTGATTCTACCAAAATCCTATCAAAGGATTCCCGTTATTTCAGTCGTAAACACAAATCGAGATGAATAGTACAATCCCTACCACTACTTGAAGGTCGTCACACAAACTCAAATCAACCATAACATTCATACTCTATTAAACTGTAATTCTAAACACAATATTAACCAGTCCCCTGTCAATAAGGGTTAGTATGTTTCAGGTAGAACAGTCCTGCAAATCTCGCTTAGGACAGTGGGTGGGCGTAACGTCGGCAACAGTAGCAGCGATGAAGATTAGATCTACTTGGCTTGCTGTATGAATTTTTAGGAACTTCACTTATACATTATTCTCAAATTCATTTTTGAGTATTTTTTTATTCCTTAGACATTTTTGAAGAGACATTGGTAAAATTTGATTTTACTACTTTCTGTATATCGGCATTAAAGTTGTGAAAATTTAATTTGAATTCAGAGAGGAAGATTATTCTAAAATATCAGCTTTGGTATTGATAATTTTAACCGTTTTGCAACTATAGTGATTACACATGTTATCAAGGGACTTCAATATGTGAACATCTGCAAAAATGTCGAAGGCAAAAAATGTTCATCATCACAATAGTGACTTATACTATACTTATAAGAATGTAAAGCAATTCCCCGACTGGAAAATTATCCAATAAAAAATTCTCTCAATTGAAAATTTTCTGACAGATACGTAATTACAAAACTTTAGTAAAATTGTGGGCTGTACCGCATAATACTCGAACATAATTTCAACCTAGTTAATTTAGTGGCAGGGATTGTACTATTCACCTCAAAAAAGAAATTTCTATAGAATACAAAAATACTCAAAAATGATTTTGATAATAACTTATAAGTGAAGTTCCTGAAAATTCATACAACAAGCCAAGTAGGCGTCTTACTATTATCGAAAATGTTAATGGAGCTCTATGAAATTAGTTTCGAGCTATGTCTTTCGATATTTATATTTGTGTGAAGCTTTCTTTAAGTAAATTGTTTACGGTTATGTAAGCATAATTTAAAACTATTGACAAAAATAACTTTTATCCTATAATAATCCGTATTGTTTATTAAACTATCAACACAAAGGAATGCTTTAGGCAAATCACTTGAAATGTACGCTATTTTTACATCTTGATCCATGTTATCGAATAAAGAAATGTATGCACTGTGCAAAGATCTGCTACTCGTAAAACTATGTTGATATTATCTTCGAATATTATGTGGTACAGCCCACAATTTTACTAAGGTTTTGTAACAACGTATCTGTCAGGAAATTTTCAATTGACAGAATTTTTTATTCGATAATTTTCCAGTCCAGAAATTGTCGGAGAAATTTTCGTCCATGAATTGTTGTTGAACAATTTACTTACACCCAAAGCAAATAGGTAGGATCCTTTTCAAAACAGTAACAGCAGTCACTGTACGAAATCAAAATTTTGAAAATTATAATGACTTTGTGTACGAACTTCTAGAGTTATCAATCAATAAGATAGAAATTGAGCTCGAAAATTAATTTTTTAATTGGTGTTTCAAATTTTCTCTACCGCATATTGACGAAGTTAGTGATAAACACAAATTTTGCTAAGGTATTAGAGCTATAGAAAATACTATTAAGGAAAGTGGAATGACAAAATGCAAAGACTGAATGATTCTTACCGCCATAGAGAAAAAGTATTCACCTCATGTGCCTGTCTTGTCAAACTTTAACTATTCCACTGCTCAATTGATAGCTATTTTATTCTAGTTATTTACAAATTTTTAATTAGTGCATTATATAACTTGAACTATTCCTTATTCTACTCTTAATACCTTTTTGTTTAATTACCTTAACGTGTTCATTTTCGCAATGCAAGGAATTTTTAGACTTATTACATTAATTCAACTCACGTAGCGCATCTATCCTCCACCAAAATTTTCAGAAGTTATAGTGTTTTCAAAGTATGTTAGTCAAAGTCATCTAACTTTCTGATCACATATCAATATTGAAAATATGGAACTTTTAAGAACTCTAATTTTGAATACGAGATAATGTTTTCCTAAAAGCGTATTAGTTTATAGAAGCCGCTTTCAATTTAATCAAAGCAAAATGTTATATTTACTATTTATGTGTATGTAAATTATAGTAGGCTTGGCCATCCAATTATATAATTGTGGTTTATTAAAAATCATTTTCTATAATGTCATTAATGCTATATATAATACTATTTGATTGTGTTTTCCTAGCCTGTTTTAATTATGTAATAATATAATATTAAGTATCGTTAGCAAAAATAAAAAATATAGATGTTGATGTCCTATGTTGCAGTGTTCCTAATTATTATTCCACAATAGGTATTGTACAAGTTGTGGAAGGCTAATTAATTAATTAATTTAACGTTAACAAAATTTAGTTTAATGATAGTCTATACCTTCTTCATATTTTCATGTACATACGTTTTAAACGCATATTAATTGGAAGACAGTCAAACGCTTCGTGCAGAGGTATAATAGTAAATATCATGCAGAACAATTTGGAAGATGTAGTATCTGTTTTTACAATCCGAAAAAATGAGTAAGTTCTAAAGCGAAAAGCTTATAGAATAAACAGTATAAATATTTTACTCAATTGCAGGAGCAATTTGTATTTGTATCTCTCACACTGCATTAAAATCATAAGTACGTCTTGTGTATTTGCTAATTGGTGCAAATATATTCCTCTATTCCTATCTTTACTACAATTACAGAAATCCTAATCTCAAGAACCCTATTAGTAGAAGTAACTTGTAACAGCACTTAACTAACAAATGTACAAATACTTGACTACAGTTTCAATTAAGTGATAGTTTTTGGCCTTATACATGAGAATTGCCTGCATTCATATTTCCAATAAAGGGAATTGTGAATTACAAAGGTTATTGATATTAATTGATTCTAAAACCGAATAAAGTTAAAAGTAACGAATCTCTCTTATTTAATTTGACATACTCTAGGACTGGTAGAATGCATTAGATGCATAAAGATGTCTATTTAAAATTTTGGATTCATTAAAAATACAATAATTCACTATCAGAATGTGTGAAAATTTCAATTATTAAAAAAATTGCTAGATATTAGCTCCGAGCTTTATATCCATGTAAGCATTTACAACAACAAAAGTAAAGTGTGCTCAAAGCAGGAGTAGAGTTTAAAATGCGGTCAATATTCACAGTTCAGCTTTCTAACCACCGGGCTAAAATATGATTGTGGCAATATAAATTGACATGAGCATATATGCTCACTAGATTTTATAATAAAGGTTATATTATGTAAAATAACTGATTTCTTTTAATTTTAAGTTTCAGACAAGATAGCAAACTACTACTATGAAACATATATATTGACTTATGACAAGGTTTCTAAAATATATTTTTTGCGTACTTCAACAAAATGTACAGTATTTTGTTGAAAAGAGTAAAAAAATCAGTCTCACTAGTACCCAATCTTTTAGACAAATCTATTGACTGCATTAATTATCCATATCTGTGCTATAGTTTTATTTCTTTCAAACCTTCTACTACAGTTAACAATAAAACAGTACTGAATTTTTAAAAGAATAATATATAACTCTTTGTCAAACTTGAGTAAATATGGTAGTATATTTGAACTTCAAAAGTATGATTACTGATTATGTTGGCCTTTGCCGCCATATTTGACATGTTTTTCAAAACTTACTACGCCATATGCCAGACGTTTATTTAAAGTATTTTTTTTTCCAGTTCGACTAACGTCTCCAGTTTGCACGGCAGCCAATAATACTTATTGTGCTGAACCTGTGTTATCTATATTATCCACTCTAGTAATGGTGTATCCTGTATAAGGCTGTACAGGTCCTTTACTGGGTGTCTCTAAAGCATCTCTGGGTCTACATTCGGTTGTGTTATGTCAGTATGTCAGATGTCAGAAGTGCTTATCTTTTTCATAAACCCAATCTTTGACGTGGCTTGGGGTCATACTTTTGGGTACCCCCAGAGCCGGTTTTGGGCCTATGAGATGCGAATTAATCATATGCTCCAAGTAGGGAGTGGAAGTTTCTGGTCGACCACAAATTATCTATAATTTAAGATATCTACCATATTTATATCTCATACATATCAGCTTATTTTTTTCCATTATCCACGTATTTTGTGTTGTAAAACAGAATAAACGATCTTTTAGTATCAACAATATGCTTTAAGTGTCTCCGCCGATCACTTAATTGGGCTTCTGCTTCCAATCCAGTTCCAATAAAATCAGATGTCTAATAGTAACCACATTGAATACATTTTAGCTCAATGTCTTTCAAAAGAGCGGGAAGTGTGTTTCTTAAAAATTTCATGTTCCTTTCTTCTATAAGGGTACATACAGAAAAGTAGTGCCTTTGAATAAGCTGTACTAAACATTAACTGGTCTGAAAATGTGTCTGCTGAACCAGCGAAGACTCTCAGAAGACTAGTAGTGGCTGTTGTGATGATTCGTTAGTCCACTTAATTTTAGTTAGAATTTATTGCTCGTCATTTCCGCTGGAGTTTGTGCATTAAAATATCATATTATGACATTAAAAAATAGACTCGGTGGATCGCCTTTCAGGGAGTAAATAAATTTTGTGTGGATACATTTATTATTACAATGTACGTGATAATAGAATTCTCCTCTTCTTTGATAGGGCATTATAAAGAGTTTTTGACTTGACCAACCAATGAGCATTTACTGCTCGACATTTGCAAACGTCGATAGGGGCATTTCGGTTTGAAAAATGATCACGTTTGACATGATTTAATATCAGACCACCATTATGTAACAGTGCAATGTCCACATGTATTTGTTACAAAAAAATTGACAAAAAGTAAAAGATACACTCGGATGTATAATGAACAGTCTATATTGGATTTTCAGAACGCTTTGACTAGCGAAAATTGGCCAAATTTTGAAGACTTTAATTGTTTTAATGAAGCTTTCAATTACTTTTACAATATATTTATAAATTTATTTAATACATTCTTTCCTGAAAAACTAATCACAATCAGTGATAACAGATCTCAAAACGAAAAATGGGTATCTGATGAAATTAAAAACTCCAGTAATAAACTTAAAGATTTTTACTATTTACAGTTACGCCATCCCGAACTTGGCGAACAGTACAAAATTGAAAAGCAAAAACATAATCCTTTAGTTACACAAGCAAAACAGTCATTTTTTGGAAATAGGATTTTAAAATCCGAAAATAAAACTAAAGAGGCATGGAACATTATCTCAGAATTTACAGATCGTGATCAAAAAAAATTCGGAGCTTAATATCAAAATTAATGATGTGACAATTAGCGCTCCTCGCGAGGTAGCTGAATGCTTTAATTACTTTTTTGTAAACAAACCTCATGAAATTGTGGCTCAAGTCGGTAGCTCTGCGCGTTTAACAAATATTAAGGCAGTGAAGTCAATTTCTAATAGAATGTGTGCATACCCTTATTCCGAACAAGATCTCTCAAAAGTTATCTCACAGCTAAAGAACAAAAGCAGTAGTGGACTGAAAACATTCTGGATTGGTTGTTGCGTAACATTGCACCAAGTATTATATTTCCATTGACTCAACTTGTAAATTTGTCTTTGGCGAGGGGCATCTTTCCCGAAAAATTGAAGCTGGCGGCGGTTACGCCGGTTTATAAGAAGGGTTGTCCTTTGGATGTGTCAAATTTTCGTCCTATATCGCTAACATCTAGTTTTTCGAAAATAGTCGAAAGTGCTATGCTTGGAAGACTTCAAAACCATTTGGATAGATTTGAAGTGTTGTGTGGCAGACAAAACGGTTTTAGGAATCAACGTTATACAATTACAGCTATTCACGAATTTATAAATGATGTTGCGCAGGCTCTAGACGGGGAGAATAGTGTTGCGGGTGTTTTCTGTGACCTAACTCGGGCTTTTGATTGTGTTAATCACCAAGTATTACTGGGAAAATTAGAAAAATATGGGATTAGGGGTGTCGCTGCAGATTGGATCGAATCATACCTATCTCTCGGGTCGGATGCAGTTTGTTAGAGTAAGGCACAAGACAAATAATTTAATAAAAACAGATGTGTCTTCTTTTCTGCCGGTGACGATTGGTGTCCCACAGGGATCTATTCTTGGGCCTATATTGTTTATTTTATTTATAAACGATATAGTACAATTCATTATTTATTCGCTATATTTATATCCGGATGATACTTCCCTTGTGATAACAGGCTCAAGTGTGTCTGAAATAGAAATTAATATAAATAACGCCCTCAAGGATCTTGGACGCTGGTTTAGTAGTAATGGCCTTCACATGAATTTAAGTAAGACGCACGCTCCCTTGATACATACCCCTCAATCTAAGCTGGATCGAGGGATTGAGCCTGATCACTGTGATACCCTTGTAAAAAACCTGATTTCTTAATGCTACTTAATAAGAAATTTAAAATCTATTTTATCCCATGACTATCTGCTACTGTTTTATTATGGTGAGGTACAGTCACGTATTTCATATGGTGTTGCATTTTGGGGCAACTCAGTATCGTCGCGTGACGTATTCTTGGCGCAAAAGCGGATAGTACGCTGTATAGCGGGTATTACCAGTTCTGAGTCTTGTCGGCCTTTTTTCAAGAGCTACAATATTTTGACAGTCCCAACATCTAGAGACTCTATATTACGTTTTTAAAAATAAGGAATGTTTCAAAAAAATTCAGACGTACATAGTTATAACACCAGAAGTAAGGATGACTATGTCATTAACTATGATAGATTGGTCATGACGAGGATAATGCCTCTCTGGCTGGGTACTAAACTATTTAATTCGCTACCCCCCTATTTGGAAGGGGAAACATGTGGGCAGAAATTTAAACGCCGCTTAAAATCATTACTTATTAGTCATAGTGTATATTCCGTTGAAGAGTTTTGTGGACTAATTAAGGTTTAGGGTTCTGACAACAAGTAAATATCTCGGGATATAGAATGTAATCCTTAGTGTTCTAGTGTTTTTATACTTTTACTCCAACTGTTTTATTATTTGACGTATGTCTTATGATATGTATTTGTTAGTTAGCTATTTTTTTATTGTATATACATTTTGACGTATTGTATCCATTACTGGCAACTTCAATAAACTACTATTACTACTACTACTACTACTACACTTATTTAGTACAGGTGATTTTCATAAAGATAAATAATTCAAATAGTAACAAAATAACAAAGCAGAAACAAATAACTAACAAATTTAAATGACGTTAAATAGCTTTGATATTTATGACATTTTTAAATACGTCGATTAAATTCGTATAGTATGCCACAGGAAGTATAGTAAGCCATGTTGAAACAGAATTAATTTTTAGGTCAAATGCATGCACATACAAATAGTTAAACTATTCCATTTTCTATAATATTTGGAAAATAAGTAAGACTTTAATTTAGTACCAACCAAAAAACACACAATTTAAAAAAGTAAAGTAAAGATAGTGTGATTACAACATTTGATTTACTGCAAATTTTTATTTGCATTACTTTTCAGGCAAACACGGGGAAATAGATACATATCTAAACAGACAAGCCAAAAGCCAGACAATCCCCGCTCATAATTTTATCCTTGAAATAATGTTGAATACTTGCAAATTAGGTTATATAACTAGAAAAGCTTTGAACCTGAAAGGCAACTTAATACGTTTATGTTTTCTTGTTTCGCTACTAATGTCCAGAATATTCACAGGTCTCATGTTCGGGTTAACTTTAAGGCGATTCAGATAGGTAGCTAAAACTTGGTAATATATTGATGTTTGATGCGCCGACAATTCCGCAGAGACCAGAAGCTTGTCTTCCGGAGACAAATACTAAATCCTATCGAAATGTTAATATAATAACTTACCAAGCTAAGTGGATACCCAGGTATTTTGCACTTTCTGATTGGGGTAGAATTTGGTTATTAAGTCGCACTGGAGGTCATATGTCACGCTTTTCGGTGAAGTATCACTAAGTTTGTGTGTTTCTTGTAGTTTTAGAGTTTTCTTTTAATGTTATTTGATGAAATATTTGTGTCATGCAAATGTTGTTATATCTGTATTTGAATTAACATGTAAACAGTCTTATACATATTGTATAACTTTGGGCCGAGTACACTACCTCGAGGTACATAATACTATGTCTGCATTTACTTATAATTGCCTCATCTAAAAAAGAAATCTAAACAATTCCTGCTAGGAACTACAAATGTTATGAGTTACTAACTATAAATTATAAATATTATAGATTTTGATTTTCTACATAATAATTAAAGGACTAAGAACTTCCATCAATCACTCATCTTCTTCAGGGGCATACGATTTCTATGAAATATCTTTGGTCTTAAGAATAAAGGTGACCTCTTACATAAAATAAGACTGATTATTCTATTTATAATATTTTGATAATTTCTAGGAAGTTGTAAAATATGGCATCAAATATAAG
This sequence comes from Amphimallon solstitiale, assembly GCA_963170755.1. Lineage (NCBI taxonomy): Eukaryota > Metazoa > Arthropoda > Insecta > Coleoptera > Scarabaeidae > Amphimallon > Amphimallon solstitiale. Next base: position 93,153,091 of record OY720676.1, on the reverse strand, counting down.
CCCAATAAAGTAGAAACCCCTTTATACATAATTGTTTCTAGTGTATTAATTATTTTTTCTTCGTAAATGTATAAAATAGAATGTGTGTGTGTGTATTTGATAATAATTATTATAGAGTATTCCTCATATAAACATTATATTTACATACCGTATGTGTCTATTTTCATTAGCTATAGGGATTCAATGTTTACATGCGATTTATACGTATACAAATAATACGTGGCAACGTGTGTCTCCCGGCAACAATCGACATCACAGCGACTTTCTCCGATCTTGCCACTTCTATATTAAATGTTTAGCTGCGAACACGTTCCGATCCGTCATCATCAAATGGCCGGCGCGATCTAGTTGTTTATTATTATTTTCAGAATCCTTTTTCATTTACCTTATTTTTAATTTTATTAGAATTACGCTTTTGTTTGTGTCATGCTTAATAATTCTCTGCATTTACTGAAAGGAAAAAGAAAAATCCTTGCAAGGCGTAAATATTATTTCTAAGCGCAGTACAAACATCCAAGTCAATAGTCCAACAGCTACTGCTAACTTGAGCTTGTATCGGTCGCGCTCGCATTGAAGAGAAAAGTAGGGGGTGCCATGTTGTCACGTATTGCATGAATTAATCGCCTATGGCTAATGAAAATTGACACGTGCTGTATGTACCTTTTCAATAGAATTTTATTTTAAAATTTATTTGAATTAATATTAAAAATGTAGATACAAAGAGTTTTTATCGGGTTACAAACACACAATATGAGAAATATCGGTAATCTTTACAAAGTGGAACACGAAAGTTGTAGAGAATAATAAATAAATAATGTAGTTGTTTACCTGTGTTGGTTCCTCCAGTAAAAATCCAAGCGCCCGTTGTTTTAGCTGCTTTGAGTAATCCTTTACGTAATACTTTCTTGAGTTTGTGCTGCAGTTCGAAATTAGTTCTACCACCTTGAACAGATATTAAAAGCTTTGGAAGCTCTAAATTCCAATCTCTTGTAAATAGCTGAATTAAGAATTCTGGTCTAGTGTCATAGGAAACTCTTATATACTGAAAAGAAAAGTATATATCAATCTATTGAATCTATTTTAAAGTAATTTTTTTGGCACCAGATTATCTTGTTAGCCGTAGTTTTTGATTTCGACAAACTTTATAAGTAAAGTCAACTTCAAAGATTTAACATAATGGTGACTAAATAGATAAAATGTTTAGCATAAAATATTTACGTATTACAAAAACTGAACAATATATTTTTTCATGTCCTAATCAAATTTTTTTACTTAATAATAATATTATTTTTCATCTTAAACAAAATTCAATACAATTCTTGTTAAAGAAGAGCCAATGACCAAAAATTTATTTATTTACAGAAGTTCATTAAAACTCCATTGTGCAATACATGAAATAATGTATTTGTTAAGTGTTCAGCGCTATGAAGAGTTGTGAATATTTGCCATTTGTATGATCTGTATTCAATGTATTCTAACTAACTTCACCACATGGTAAACAATGACCCACGGTGACAAACCATAGAAAGATGATAATGCGGAAATGTGTAAAGTAACAATAAATTATTGGAAACTTATAAGTATAATACAACCGCATTCACGTGTTTCTTTGACAATATAGAAATTAAAACGTTTTGATAACATAGATATTAACTGTCATTTAAGTAAACACACTATACTGTTTTATCACACGGATAGAAAAGACTGCTAAACGAGATGCAGATCAAAATATTTATCCCCAACAAAGAAATTCAAAAGGCTGTAACAGAAGGTTTGGAATGCCAAGCTTCAAGAATAGCATACCAGTTCTTCTAATTACTAAACAAAGAAAAGTTTAGGATAAAAAAGTAAACTAAAACGGCAATTCTAATGTCATCACCATAAGAAAACGAATTGGAAGAAACTCTGAGAAATAGGAATCAAAAACGCATTTAAGTGAGTGAAGTGGAAGGCAGTAGAAAGAAGAATAGATATTAATAAGAAACAGTGCCAAAGAAAGTGCACCAAAAGAAACACTACAACAAATCAAAAGAATGAAACAGAATGGATACATACAGTGACACTAGCGATATTGAATGTCTCTACTGCGGAAATCTCTATTGTACTACTTCCATATGCTGGATTAGTTGCCCTAAATGCTGCAAATGAAAGTTATCCGTTGTTAACCTTGGTGTGCGTTACTTTTATATTGCTGAGTGAGAGTTAGGTTTTGTGCTGCCGCAATCGCGCATATGCGGCGTTGATTATTGGTCCGGGTGTCTGTAATTCCCGCGTGTAGGCATGTTCCGGTTGTGGAGTGAATACGAAATTACGTGTCTAAGAATTTTAAATTTTATAATTTATATAACACTTATAAATAAACTGTAAATATATTAAGTTAATTTAAGAATCTCAAAGGAAACTATCATTGCTAGAGTTATACAAAATATGCTAGAGATTCAACTTCGATTTTATGTTTAACAATCCTTAGTAAAGGTTATTCTCTTTCCTAAGCAATGGAGGATGATTGTAATTGCCATTCCTTCTTTTATTTCAGCTCATAATCTCGAAATGTTTCGCTACCTAAAAAAGTCCGTGCTGAAATATCTCAATTCCCTGGCAAGAAAAATAGGGATGCCATATAGTCCAGTATTTATATACATTTCGGAAGAAAAGTGAACCTAGATGTCTAGTATCTTTATATGTTATAGGCAGTGCTTAGAAAAGCTTAACTTGAAGTTTTTGACAAAGATTTCCGATATTCATTTTCCACCATCTTGAAAGAAGGGGTGAATTTTGATTTTTGTTATAACTCGGTTACCCGTCAAGATACAGAATTGTGGTTTCTCTTTTGACGCTATATAATTTAGGTCCAAACTTTCACCTGTTATTATTAATTGTTGAGATATTGAAAGAAACAAAAATAATTTAGAGATCGAAACTGGTTTTTCGTATTTTCTTCCTTTCTCGCGATAGGTACTTGTAGAGCATGCTCATACGAACAATTCGGTGCTTTTGTTTTACCTGAAAAGTCGCAAGTCTGTGCAAAGGTACGATTTTACTACTCGCGCGCTGTCATCTTGAAAAAGCAGTAAATTATGGTTCTCGCATTAATTTGGTTCGGTGTCCAGATACAGAATTGTTGTTGTCTCATTTTTTTTCTTTTTCGACGCTGCACTGTACAATTTACATCCTATGAACTTTAACCTATTATTGTCAGTTCTTGAGATATCGAATAAAAAGCAAAAACTTAGAGATCGGAATTAATTTTTCGGTTTTTTCTTCTTTTTGGTGATACTTATTGAAAAAGTGATTATTACCAAACTTGTAGAGCATACTCACATGAACAATTTCATGTTTTTATTTTTCCTCTCTCGTGATATTTACGCGTTTTAGCGCGCCGAAAATTCGGCAAGTCCGTGCGAAGTTTCGAATTTACAGCTTGCGCGGTTGTAAGGTTACGTTGTAACGGATTCCAAATAAATTACTAAAACAGTGAGATTATTTATCACACGTATGAAATTTATTACAACACACAACATACATTTGTGTGTCAAATAAGTATTTGTTGTCCTTTTTTTTTTGATGGTTCTGGTCTCTCTGTTCAGGATAGTCTTTGACAGTTCGCCAATCGCCTTCAGAATCTAATTCGCTGTTATAGAGCAGCGTTGACTTGTTGCATGTCTACCCACTACCATTTAGGCAAGTACTGGAAATCGCAATAACAGCTTTTCTACACCGACACGCATCTCCGCATCTTTCCTTTCACTTGCATGTCATAAGCATTAAAAGCTCGGGCGGAGCAGGTTCAGATGTGCAGTGTATGTCTGTTTCTCGCCAACCCAATTCCTCCGGATTATTGTAAAATCGATGCCAAGTTTGTACCTGGTGATACGTACGGGATATATCGTCGTGATATGCTTTTTATTGGTGCAAGTAGTAAGAGGTGGAACTTATTTCTGATGACAGATCGTAAAACATTGATGGATTTGCTCCGCCATATAAGGCGATGAGGAATCGTTCTCCTATGGACGTTAAAACACCGGATCGATTTTTCTCGTTTGAATAATTCTACCAATGATAGCAGCTCCGTATGCTTTCTGGGATGCTGAAAATGTCGATTTGCCAATGCTTGAAAGAGACGATGTGGTATCGCAACCGTTAAAAACACTAAGGAACAGTATGTTGTCGAAAACGAACTTATCATGCTTGATACCAGCTGGAAAGTGTTGCTGATGTACTTTCTTTTGCGGGTCTTCGTAAGTAGGTATACGTCTGTCTTGCCTTGCGTCAGTCCACTGTGCAAAACCGTGCTGTGGTTACAATCAGAGTATCGATGTCCTCAAAGGCTTGTTTGAGTTTTGCAAAATGAATCGTGTTTGTACAAAGTTATATTTGTTTATGTTCCTTGCAAGAAGTTTCCTTTGGTTAACTTCGAATTGTTCGGGTGTTCTCAGTTCTTCCAGTTCACTCGGTTCGGATTCACACCTTCGCTGAGAATCATACGACGCCAGTTTAACGTTTCCATAGTTTCCACAGTACGCACCGTGAAGATTCGCTGAATCAACACTTCACGAATGGTTTTTATGTGTTCTTTTAATGCTCGCCGAAATCTAGAATTTAAGATAAGGTGTTACAAGAAATACTTATTTAAATGATACCGTATTGTGCCGTCCTAAAACGTTTATAAAGTAAGTAATAAATTTATGCACTGCTGCAAACTGGAAGTATATTAATAACGGGTGTTCTAACATTTTCTCAACTGAATCATTGTCAAGCGTTCTCCAGTGAAGTTTTTCTCATGATCTTATTGCGCCCGACGATTTGATTTCTAGTCTACTTATTTGTGATGCAAAGTTTGCTTTAGCAAAACACATTGCTCATTTAATATTGCTCGTTTCCTGACAATTTGGTATAGAGCACATTCTCGTCGGTCTATTTTATTTTGAGAATGCATATGCATCTAAAAGATAGCTTAATTCATTATTCCTTTTCCACTGTATGTCTTTTGCAATTACAGTAGTCAATTTTAACTTAATGCCTAACAGAGAATGCAAGAAAATCCACAAGTGTGGTCTAAAACATATAACAACACATTATCTTAACAGTAATACAATAATTAATAGATTTCAGACTCAATTTCCGACAATTGGTCCTTTAAATATTAACAGAATAGCCTTATCACAAGAAATAAGATACTAACAGAATATGTAATAACATTTATAATATAATTAGTAAACTTATTACAGTATAAATGCACATAATGTACTGGTAGGGATTGTATGCTGTTTACCTTGAATTAAGCTTATTTCTTAATTTCTGATTATAAAACCAATATATTTTTATTAACTACAAAAAGTATTAAAACGAATTCCATTAAGTTAAACAGGTCATACAAATTTTATGTTGTGTTTGAGCGTAGAAATATATTAAATTATTCGCTATTTTGCAATAGACTGCGAAACGAATTACAGATAAAAATATAACGAACCCAGTTAAATTTTAATTAAAAGTGAAAAAAAGAGCAGAGGTATGGAATTAATTTCAGGATACACCACCACAAGTAGAAAACGACAACCTCAAAATTAATTTCAGGGAGCTAATAACAGCGCAATTAAATTTTACGTCTTTACGATTCAATTTGAATTATGAATATATCAAATAAATAACTTGACTGATAACTGAAAAATTAATTTAAGATTTTGTAGAAGAGAAGTAAAAAGTAAATAATAAATTAATTAATAATTTGTGCTAAAAAGTAATAATCTTTCTGAACATATTCATTATGGCGTACTCGATTATCACATCTCCAAATTACTTGGTTGCAATAGTAGACACAACATATTTATATAACTATAAAACTGTAAAAATATATTTGAAAAACATTTTTTGACAAATATCTTAGCTGCAAATATGCAATACAAAAAGACATATGCCTGATTGATATTATCAAACTGTAATTATGTAGTCAGAATTGAACGTAATTCACTACCACTTGTCTCAGAAGATACTCATCACCGTGCTTTGAGTATGAATCTCACAAGGCAGTATAATAATAATAATTTGGGACATCCTCGATTAGTCGCTGTCTAAGTCAATGGTTCTAATTCTTTAAAATACCCGCCATGTTTTACGGTTGATATCAGGAATGAGTTGTCAGTTAAAAGGTTTTACCATGTAAAGTGGAAAAAAGCCGGAGACATGTATTTTAGACAGGAATTTAAGAGACTAGGCAAAATAGTTAAGACCAAGATCTCTACTGCTTACATGTGTTACAATAACAATATACAACACAAGTTATATATTGATCCATGTTTCTTATGCGACTGACAGATAAAAAAAAGTTGTAGTAGAATTCCCGATAGACTTAACGCTTCCGTTCATGAATATAACACACCATCTACCATTGTGGATGCCTTTGCATTGGCTTTCTCTAATGCTTTCGTGCGTGGTGACGTGATTAATGACCTGCCTGATTCGCTGTATATTGTCGCTCTCCATTGGTGTATGTCCCAAATATCAACTTTGAAGAAGTTATTCAGCACTCTACAGGTCTTAAAAATAAATATACTTCCGAAAATGACAACATTCCTTGTTTTTTAGTAAGAGAATGTGCTACAGTTTGCTAAAGCTTTATGTGTGATTTTCAACTTGGCTCTGCTCACATGCGTCTTTCCAGATGCTTGGAAGGTTGCAAGGATCTTTTTTTGGGGGGGGGACTCATGGGCGCTCGAGATCCTATTTTTTCTCAGGGAGTGTGAGACTCTTACTCACTATAACCCCTCCTCGAGTGAACGGTATTGTCTTCTCGGCATTCTTCTTATGGATGCTCCCTACCCTTCCCGTCCTCATCCTTTTCGTTTCTTCTTGTTTCTCTTCTTCCTTCTTTGTCTTCATGATCCTGGTGACTACTTCTGTCACAGCATACCATCCTTCCCGATATTGCAACATTGTCGGTGCCATGTTTTCCGCTGTCAGTTTATCGCCCAGTCGGAGCTTCAGCATCTTTCTTGTATCCGTCCATTTTAAGCATTCCAAGTACGTTACGAGTATAAAAGTATTTACAATATACTTTTCAATATCTTTTATATAAAAAAAATTTCAAAATTCAGACCGGAAGTACTACTTTAACTCTTATCGAATAGCGATTTTTTGTAAATATGTCGTAAGTTATGCATTCTATATATATTTATCAAGAGTACAAAAGCATTTAGAACTGGATTTGCAATATTGTTTGTATATGTGAAATTTCAAAATTCGGACCGGAAGTAGCACTTTTACTCTTAGCGAGTAGCACTTTTTTGATATCTTGCAAAGTATGCATTCTATAGAGATTTATTAAGAGAATAGAAGTACTTAGAATAGGATTTTTAATAATTTTTGTAGAAAGAAATTCTTAAAATTCTATAATTTGAAACGCTCATACGTATAAGAAAGTCGTGTAGGGGCCACACCTCATTTTTTTCTTGTTACTACTAGGTATTGGAACGATCGTATATACATTATATACCACTGAAATGTTTCTTACTTTCTTCAGCCTGGTCCTAACTATTGATGTATCCTATGCATCTTCTTTATCGTGTGTATCTTGAGCCTCAAACCTGTTGTTCTAGTTTTTATTAAATAAATTTAAATGAATAGTATAGTATTTACTTTTATAATTATATCATATGACTTTTTTATTTTGTAGGTGTACATTGACAAACATCTCCAGATAAATTATGAAGAAATCAAACAAAAAATGTTAAGCTAAATTAACCTTAATATCTAGAAAATATATAATGAAAACAAACTATGCATGCACATATATTCATTAATAGTAGTGCCTTTCTAATGGGGTATATATATCTCCCTATGGAATACCTAATGTACTTTACGAACAGCGCTATAATGACATTACACCATTTGTATTACTTTTTTTTTTCAAAATTCGAACCGAAAGTAGCACTTTTACTCTTATATCGAATAGCGAGAAGCACTTGTTTTTATATATCTCGCAAAATATGCATTCTACACATATTTATTAAGAGAACATATTGCCGTGGCCCTTGCGTATTTAAAAATAACAATAATATTAAGAATTAGTTTAAGTGTTAAAAAAAATAAAAAACCAAACTGGTTTACTGAAAATTTCAATATCATACAATACAAATAACACAAGTGCATGATGGGTTGCATATATTTAAATATAGAGAATTTAAATAGGATTTATTTATTACTACATTATAGATTAGATAAGTATTAAAAATTAAGTATTATACAGGCTGAGTTTTTTTGAATATTTACCATTGGGATCTCAGAAACTACTGGAGATAGAAAAATGCTTAAATGGGGAAAGATGCGCAGTTTTACGAGTTTGATTTAAAACTGCTTTTGTTTCTCCGATAACTTTCATGGCTTATTAGATATTCAAAGAAAACTAACTTTTTCGATTTTGTTTAAACATGCTTGGCATCGTTAATAGTAATTTTAGAGAAAAAGTGTTCAGACAAAAGTTTTTGATAATTTTACGCCAAATAAAACTATGTAGCTAATATTTTTTTTTCGTTCACTATTATCGAGTTATGACACAAGCTTTTGTTTTTTTAAATGGAAACCATAGTTGACTTTGACATCATTAAAAAGCTTATTTTTTGCTGATTATCGGAGATAACTTTGATGGCTAAACATACAAAAAAACTCAGCCTGTATAAGTACAAAATAAAAATAAAAAGGTACTTAAACCTAAAAAAGAAGAGTGAGTCATTTAAACACTATAAAACTATATGAATAGGTTCACATTCGTTTTGCACGAGACGAGAATATTGCAGAATAAATAATGTGAATTTAAACGTGCACAATGTAATAAATTTTATAAGAGGGATTTTAATAAATCATGCTTAAAAAATATAAAAGTTACCTCAAACTTATGCCTATAAATAAAAAAGGATATAAGCTAAATATTATAACACGAAATGATCAGCAATAATGTTTTATACAAACAACAGCTGAATGAATAAAAATATACATTCATGAACTTGTTCGTGTAAGCACAGAAGTTTCATAGACTGTGGAAGACTTGTATGGTTGTGGGACCTACAAAGAGAAATATAGTATAAAATTTGTTTATAGTTTCTTGCAGATAAAAGTATTACTATGGAAAAGTTCTGGGTAGAAATGAAAGACGACGTGGTGGAACCGACTAATCGTTGTAATATAAGTGATATGGGAAGAAGAATTCCTGTCATCTGCAATGTGTTTCCGATTTTACGAGGTCCAGACATTTCTAAAAGAAAATTAAGGATTATGTTAGCGAATGGGGGAAGAAAGTATCTAACAAACAATGAGAAAGACAATAAGTTTATAAACAAATACAAGGAGGGACTGTATTAAGAAAAGTACACCTACCGTTGGAGATACAGAACAATTTAGGGAAAGACTTTTAAATAAGAAGACGGTTTAAAGTGTTGACGTTTAGTGAATGAACTGTCAAAGACAATATGTGCGTGTGGGTTAGTCTAACAACGACAACTTGCAGAAAATGAACGGCAGAGATTTCACCGAAGATGCTTAATGCCAACCTAAAGTTTAGTTCGAAGGAGCAAGAATGAACATGAATTAATTCTTATTTCGACTTCAAAGGAAAAGGACAATTTTTGAAAGCTAACAAAGAATTAAAAACGTAGGGTTGAATACACTACGATTAGAAATATAATCATTTAGTGTGTATTAGAACATAATTTCAATTTTCATTTTTCATTTTATTTAGAGTAATTTTCTTTTAATAATTTTTTTAATTAAATATGGACATGCCTAACGCAGAGTTTGAATCGATATTTGATGAAACAAAGTATGTTGTTAAATTGTAAAGAATTATTAATGCTGCAATAAGTTTCTAAGAATACAACGTGAAAATGTTTATTCTAGTATAACGTTGAGCAGTATGAATTAAATAGATATTATCCAGTTAAATAATAGTTCATTAGTTTTTTTTATAATACAGAAAGGATCATTAATGGTGTTGGGTGTTTCGTAGAATACTACGTGCGAATGTTTAATCTCGAATACATTATCAGGCATCATTAATTTTTCGCATTTTATCATTAATTTAAAGTTTCAAAAATATAATAATATATTTAAGAAAGGGGAATGTTTCTGTGTGGCGGATATTGAAGCGCTAGCAACAATACCTGCGAATGGTTGCGGCTAGTGATCAATTCATGCTAACCTTTGAACATGAACCATTGCGAATTTCTAGATTATCAGGGCATTACGTGCAAATATAATGTTTCTGGTAAAATGGAATTAGCTCGGTATTGATAGACTACCTATTGAGGATCGAGTTTTTCGTTATTTAAAACAGGATAATTTTCTTATGACTACAATTATAAATATATATTCTATAAAACATTATAACCGAAAGATGGTAGAAATGTTTTCTTTCTATTACGTATATTATAAATTTTAATGTGGGTATAGTATAGCGATGCTATCTATAATTGATATTCTAAATAAAATATACAAATATGATTTTTATATAAACTTAGACTTTTCATTAACAACAAATTAAAAACCTTATCCCAGAATAATACTAAGCAAGAGATTATTTTAAATATTTTTTATATAAAGAAATTCTTAAAATTGTATAATTTGAAGCGCTCATACGTAGAAGAAAGTCGTGTGACGGCCACAGCTCATTATTTTTAATGTGTTTTATTCACATTTTTATTATTAATTCTTTTAACTAACTAAAACTAAGTGCAAGACAAGTAAATGTATACTTAATACAGTATGTATATTTACAAATTAAGCTTTCGTATCATGAAATTCAAGCATGTTTAATGTATACTAACTTTTATTTAAAACATTTTGTTTTTGGAATTATTAATTTTTCTTCTTTCTAAATTTATTGGGCTTATGGCAATATGTATACATGTAGATAATTGTCTAAGCAAAATCTAGTTAATTAAAAAGCTTTTTCTTTGTTTTACCTTATGCGATAAAGCATGTGGATTTGTGCACAATTTTGCAAAACCTTTCATTAAATTAGGATTAAATATCGCCATGTCTACAAATTTTCAAGCGAAATGAAATGTTAGTTAATTGTAGAACGAGGGTTGGAAAGGTATGACATACCTTAAAAGCAAGTTTCCTTTCAATGGTAATTATGTTAGAGGATGGCTAGAATTATTTATATTACTCCTTCATACTAGTTTCGTTTTTATAATATCTGACTAAAGTAGTTTAACATGGTGGGATCCCGTGTGTTTCCATGCATAAAGTTAGTAGTATACGAAAAATAAATACACATAATAAAAGTAATAGTGTGGTAATAGTTACATTTAAATTTAAATGATCAGTTTATCTGTGTTAAACTTAACAAATTGAAGCGCCTCGATTTCATGACATTTTAAATGACTAATTTTATATTGAAAAATTGCGTAATTATAACAATGAAGTAGGGTAAACATTATTTTTTAAGTCTCTCCTAATAAAAAATAATATGAATGAAAATACTAAGGCTTTTAACTTCATGCACTGTCTATTGTTTCTTTTTGATATTTGTAATGCTGGCAGAGGTGTCAATAGTATTGCGATTTAAATGTAATCACAATCCGTTAACTCTGTACTGAATTAGGCAGCCCCAATAATAATAATGTTTGTTCGATAACTAATAAAATATTTACAAATACGTTATGCTCATTTTCTTAGAAATATGACAATATGTTCAGAAAACTACTAATATTGCGTAAATATATGTATTTGATGTATATATTTTGCTGCTGGTGACAAAAGTAAGTTTGTACAATAAAACATAAATCTCATTAAAATTATTCTTAACAAATATCACAAATTAGAATTTAGTCACATCCAGTATACTAAATTACATAGACAGGTAATTAATTTACTAATCCGTGATTTGCATATTAGCGGTTTACAATTTCAGCCTTTGTTTGAATTCAATTATAAGTCTCAAATTTGACAATGAAATTTCATAATCACAATTTAACGGATTACTTTTATAATTTTATCGACTAATCAAATCAACTTTAATGTGATATGAATATAAACTAATTTACTCATGATACTGCATGTAAAATTGCTCATATAATTATATCATTAACGTTACCATCAACGATACTGTCAATGTTACCGTTGCCGTTATTATTACATTAACGTTTCTTAAACTTAAAACTGGCAAGATATGACAACTATACATCCCCCCAAAGTATATTATAATAGTTCACCAGCAATATATATAGTTATCGGGTTCTCCAAATAAAAATGTCATTGTAGTTACCTTATTTTTGTGATTTTAGTGATTTCATAATGATTCTAACTGTAAACATAGTTTTATTGGAAAGTATGGAAATTTGGATGTAGAATTACGAGGTAGTCGACATAAATTCTCGGCCTGATAAACAAAAAGAAACTTGGAACAATATAAGAATTTTTATTTTTGAATGTAATCTCCCCTAACTTCTATACATTTATTACAACGATTAATTAATAATTCGATACCCTTGTAAAAATCATCTAAAACTTTTCCATCATAATGTTCTACAACAGTTGCTTGCAACTCACTGTCGTCCTTAAAACTACGTGCCCTATGGTCTTTTTTAAATTAGAAAACAAAACAAAAATTACAAAGAACCAATCCGGACTATAGGGTGGATGTTCCAATTCTTGAAAGCCGCATTCGCGGATGACAGCTTGTGCAATGGCGGCAGTATGAACGGGAGCATTATCGTGCAATAATCGCACACCTTCTGTTAATTTTCCACGAAGTTTTGCACGAATAATGTCCCTTAATTTATGCAATAAGGACGCATAATATTTGCCGTTCACACATGTATTGCGCTCTTTAATGTCAGTTAGCAAAATGCCCTCACAACCCCGAAGATTGTGGCCATCACATTTTTCGTTAATTGAACAACATTCGCCTTTCAGGGACGAGGTTCATCAGGTCGCAGCCATTTCATTGACTCACTTTTCGATAGAGGATTATAAAACAGAACCATTGTTTCATCCCCTGTGACAATGGACTCAAAAATCGGTTTTGGGTCGTCTCCACACATGTTTGAAAACGACTGCGCACTCGTCGTTCACGTTGGAGAGCAGATAGAAGTCGCGGTACCCATCTAGCACTAATTTTATTCATACCCAAATGGTCATGGAGAATTCGGCTAACACTTCTTTCAGAAATGTTTGTTATCACTGCTAATGCCTGCACTTTCAAACGGCGATCTTCTAGCACTAAATGTTCAATAATTTATTGAGGCGTTATCTCTTCAATTGGTCGACTTGACCGATCAGGATCTTCCAGGGTTTCTTCCCAAACTGAAACATTTTCCTCATTTTTTTACAGTTGAATACGAAGGAGATGAATCACCGTAAACACCGTCTAAACGTTGCTTAATGTGATAAGGTGTATGCCCTTCTTTTGTTAAAAGTTTAATGACCGCGTGGTACTCAATTTTCGTTACTTCAGATATTTTCATGCGCTAGTCACGTTGGCTGGCTGGTTAACTAGGCTTCAAACCGTCATATTTATAGTGTACACCTCGCGTATGTGCATGTATGACGTGACGGAGTTTGAACACGTTTGAACCTGTATAAGCCTGTCAGGCCGAGAATATATGGCGCCTCCCTGGTACATACGTATATGAAAATTGAATACATGGCAGTAAGAGTTTTCTTTTAACTTTATGTGATCGATCAAAAAAATAGAAAAACCTTATCATTTGTAAAATATTTTACATGATAGCTTAATAAAACTGTATAATTATATTATTGTAAACAATAGTTTTTCATCAGATAGTATATGCGCTGTAAATGAAATTGTTTTATTGATTAATTTATCCACTACACGAAATTGAACTTTTACCTTCTAGGAAGTTAACAAACTCATGCTATCTTGTCTGGTTTCTGTTAATAATTGATGAATGTGGGCATCTAATGTGTGGGTTATCTGAACGCACAGATCACGGAAAGAACTTGCCTTAAACTTAGCATTTGTTTTGTGTATTGTCAATAATACTCTTCTAGGAGGTTATCTTTAATTTTCGTTTTTGATAGTAAATCAGTTTCTTGTAAATAATGAAATGTTGAAAATAGAAGAAATATAAGGCGACAAGTAGAAAGAAACTAAATTGTCGTTGTATTATAATCTGTACTTTTAATATCTAATTAATTACGACCTCAGTGACATAAAGCCAAAGCTAGTATTCTGAATTTGTTTAAATAATAAAATGCACCACTATTGGGCGTCCGATAAAATAATAAGCATCACCCACGATTGTCCAAACAATATTATACTAAACCTTACTTCATTTTTAATTTACTGTTGAGTTTACATAAATATTTATGAAATACCTCATTGTTGGAATTGCTAAAAATGCAACATTGCTGCATTAATGATATTGTATAAACACTCATAAACACATTTAAAAATAAAAATCATTAATAATTTTGATAAAATTATTCCACAATCTCTATTCAACTACACCCTTGTATATACAAAAATAATATTGATCAAAATATTTAAGGAAACGTGAATATGAAATGTAACTTTTTAAAAAACTATGTCTAGATCAAATAGTCGATATACTGATACACACAACTTTAGCTTATTTGTTAGTTTAAATAATAGAATTTATTTAACATATTAAAACACTTTATTTTTAATACTGCTTAGCTAAACCTTAGTTTCTAAAAGACAATTAACAATAATTTATTTGTAATACAGAAATAATAAATTATTTTTATTCATATAATTAACAATTACTAATTTATATAGCTTTATAGATTATTGAATGCCATGAATTTGATTGGTGATAGATTGCATCAAGTAGAAATATTATGACGAATCCTCGAATAAAATAAGGTTTAATATCGATCTCACTCTTTCAAAGAAACAATTATTCTATAGGTACTGGCAGAATAGACAAGATGTCTTTACTGAAACACGAAAAACAACCTTCATAAATTCAGTGTTCAACATACACGATACCATACTCCATAAGGAACTGCTGTTTAATTCCCTCATAAACAGGATACAGGTACCTTAATTATTATTTTTAATTAAATACTGAAATTTAACACTTTTAAATATCTATAGCGATATTTGGTAGAACGTTATACCAAGTGCTTGCCAGCAAGCTGCGGATGTATTTACTGTGTGATAAAACGACGACACCGAGGGTTTGTATGAGTTAGTACGAGAAAGCAATATACAAACTGTTCTATATGTAAGGCTGACTGACTCGCGTTTAGGATAGCAGCTGCAGCTCTACTTGCCCATTTCATTTAAATTTGTTAATGGTCGGGTCGATGTCTAGTCGCTTGCAAGCACATCTTTAAATCGCGTTTCGTCCATCTAATTTAGAACAATTCCGCGCCAAAATTATTGAATTTTTGAATCATGTTACCCCGGAAATGTTAACAAATGTCCATCGAAATTTTTATAATCAGCTGGGTTACTGCTCAGCTCAAGAGAGAGGCTTATTTGAGCATTTAATAAATAATTACGTACTTGTAGAAATTCATTTTTCTTTAATAATTTCATTCTTAACTTCTAATTAAATTCATTGTTTCTGCGTTTATAGTTTATCTTACTGAAGCATTTTGTTTAGTTTCATACAAATTTATTGTCTTCTTTCAGTATTTTAGTTTGTTCCCTTTTCTATTTTGCAATCTACGGAAATATTTACTTTTTATCTTAATAAGAGTTTTGCTATTGTTACATTTTCGTTACATTTTCGTTTTTAGAATTGATGATCATTTCTTATATTCAATTTGGGAAGCTGTGATGAAATCCCTTACTAAAATTGTTTACTGCGATTATTCAACAAGTTTCTACTTATAAATTATCCAGGTAGTGATTTTTATTGATTAATATTATTTCCATCTTCTCTAAGGCAATACAGTAAATGACTTTATTCTTGGTTAAAGAATTTGTTATTAACAGTAACATTAGCAATTTTCACGGACTAACGCAATAACGATGTGTGTGGTGTAGGCTATAACGTAACTCTAATGTTAGTAACAGAGGCTACCCTCTTATTCTCCCAATTATAGTCGACCAGCTTGTCTAGTATAGTCATCCGCAGGTAGACCGCGTGCACACCGTATAATAAATTTGAAACACTTGAGTTTTCGATGATAATTATTTGTGAATGTTTATTCCAACCATTTAATAAATTTCAGCGAAATTCTAAGTTGGATAAGTTTTTCTATATTAAGAAATAAATTTTGTCTTTAAATAGGCCGCAATACTAAGCTAGATATCAGGTGAGTTATCTAGGTAAGGAAGGCCGATGTGAGTTTATGAGAAAAGATATTTCGATGCTGTTTTCTTACTAATTAGGAGCACGTTTTAAAATCATTATGTATTATACTGCTCCATAACTTGGTGGCTGACTATAGTTTTTTAAATGGAACAAGCTATATATTATTGCATTTTGTATTCCCCATAGTAAAAAAGTTATAAGATAGTATAGGCCTAAAATTTAAGCTTTTCGACTTATTACCAAATTCAATGATGACGTATTAGATGGACAAAATTTTTGGTAGCGTTGTTCATAATAATAGGTAGTAAATGTCGCACCAAAGATATGTAAGACGTTATTAATTTAAAAGTGACCAGTACTGAGCTATTGTGGTTTTATGAAATAATATTAAATTTTAGGCCTATAATTACTATTTATAACTAAGAATTATACGGAGAATACTAAAGTGTAATAATATACATAGTCTTCCGTTTAAAAAACTATAACTATGGTCAACCACCAAGTTATTGAACTCTCTGTATAATACAAAGTAATTTTAAAAGGTATTTATAATAAGAGAAAAAAACCGCCTCACAATGTCTTTTCTCATAAAGCCATAGTCTGCCTTCCCTGCTGAGATGACTCACCGCGGGTATATATATATATATATATATATATATATATATATATATATATATATATATATATCAAAAATGACGTTTTTCGCGGTTATGTGATGACAAATTGATATTTTGGGTTATTTGCCGCGTTAATTCAAATCAAGTATGCATATACGAAATAATTCGTATATGCATAAGTGATATGAAATGTAATGCATATCTACACCACCAATTGCTGACACTGCAAATATCAACGTGCAGACAGCTGTTTCGATCTAACCTGGATCTCGTCAGTACACGAAGGTGATATTTGCAATGTCAGACAAAGTTGGATTTCCTGCCTATATACTTGATTGGGTACCAAATGCCTATGAGAAGACTCCCAGCGGCATCTGTGATCCAATAGCAAGAACGCAAGGAAATGTTAACCCTTAGTAGAACATCTACTTTATCGGGCAACTGTAGATATGCATTATGTAGGTGACTTTACCTACTTAATAAACTACCTCCCCAGAAAGGTAATGTCAAAAATGACGTTTTTCGCGGTTATGTGATGACAAATTGATATTTTGGGTTATTTGCCGCGTTAATTCAAATCAAGTATGCATATACGAAATAATTCGTATATGCATAAGTGATATGAAATGTAATGCATATCTACACCACCAATTGCTGACACTGCAAATATCAACGTGCAGACAGCTGTTTCGATCTAACCTGGATCTCGTCAGTACACGAAGGTGATATTTGCAATGTCAGACAAAGTTGGATTTCCTGCCTATATACTTGATTGGGTACCAAATGCCTATGAGAAGACTCCCAGCGGCATCTGTGATCCAATAGCAAGAACGCAAGGAAATGTTAACCCTTAGTAGAACATCTACTTTATCGGGCAACTGTAGATATGCATTATGTAGGTGACTTTACCTACTTAATAAACTACCTCCCCAGAAAGGTAATGTATATATATATATATGTTGTCACTGGATTCCGGGTTTTCTTCCGCGTTTCCACTGCTTGGTCTTTGGAAAGACCGATGCTGGTTTCTTGACGACGTTTCGGCAAAATCACACTTGCCATCTTCAGGTCTGCGATAACTGTCTGCTTCTGCTTCTTGTTATTCGTAAAGTTTACGAATAACAAGGGAATAATAGTCATTATTGCGAGTTAGTATACACTACTTTATCGACGACTAACTGAAAATTACTAAAAAAAATCAAAATAAGTAAACGAAAATGTCAGATTACTATATCAATATGACGTTTGATGGTTAGGCAGTCAGTAAAATGGCCGGACTTGTCTATCGTTACTATGACAACGTTAGGAACGTTATGTTCTTATTGGCGGAATGCAGTGAATAATGGTAACGTTATGGCCCATTATATGTTCTTATTGGCGGAATGCAGTGAATAATGGTAACGTTATGGCCCATTATTCACTGGTCGCATTTCATTATTCCCTACGGGTATTATGAGTGTTATTATTAGCCAATATTGATTAATATAATACATACTTTATTGTTTAGTCGTCGATAAACATAATTTTCACCCTTATAAAATTCAAAATCATCAAGATACGAATTTTGAAAGGAGACTAGTTTACTGTGAATGGCTACTTTTACAATTACGACACTATATAACTTTTCTAGACCATGTGCTTTTCACAGATAAAGCAACATTTGCTAATTGTGGAATAACAAATAGAAAAAATACCCATTATTATGACACTACAAACCCATATTTTGTTCAGCCCATTTTAAATCAACAAAAATGGAGTGTTAACACATGGGGAGGCATCATAGCAAACACTATTATTGGTCCATTCTTTCTTAATAATACTTTAAATTGTGCAATCTACACAAATTTCCTACAAAATAAATTAACATTGCTATTAGATGGTCTCCCAGATAAAGTCATCAGGAGATTGTGGTACCAACATGAGGGTGCACCAGCACATTATGGTGCTGCTGCAAGAGCACATTTAGATAGGGTATTCACCAATAAGTGGATTGGGAGTGGAAGTTTAATAAGCTGGCCACCACGATCACCAGATCTCACACATTGTGATTTCTTTCTGTGGCCAACTGTAAAAAACATTGTTTACGCAACACCTCCTACAACGGCAGAGAACATGCATCAACGAATAAGAAACGCTTTTTTTCAATTAAGTGAGAATAAATTAGCCCAGAATGTAAGCCTGTCGAGTCGGTAGAGAGCATGTGTAGAGGTGAATGGAAATATATTTGAACACATTTTAAATTAATAGTTTTATTATGGAAAATTTTCAAAATGTAATTCTAAAACTAATGATAAAGCATTTAAAAAACAGGTGTTTGTTAAAATTACTTTGTTTTGTTTTCATGGCCAAACAGCTATTAGATGCATTTTGCATGTTATAAACATGAGTATATCCCATTAAAGGTTTATAACTTTGAAAATACTAGAAATAAGTAATATGTTATTGGTACCATTCTAAAGGCCATTTTATAAGGAATATGCTGACGTATAAAAATATTACAGGTTAGATTTAGAAAAAAAAACGAGAAAATAACCAATAAAAATCGATACGTTAGACACGACATATTTATCACCCTGTATATTTATTCACTTTGTTCAACCTCAAAACAAATAACGTGTTAGTCCATAAATTAGAACACAAGAGTTACATGAGGTATTCTACCCATTTTCAGACTACAGCGTAAAATGTTAGATGCTGCAACTGACAAGATTTTCTCATGTTGGTTTACATACTTTTATATATATTGTTGATGCATACGGAAATAAAGACATTTATTTATTTATTTATTTATTTTAACAAAATTATCAATAAAATTAAAACTAACAGTCTGAAGTGCGCATATCCATATATCATTATAAAGACAATTTGGGGGGCTATCATTATAATATCTAGAAAGTATACCAATGTATTTAAAATAAAAAAGTTGAAGCTGGTTGCGAAAATTTCGAATAGCCTGTATATTCGTAAATATAATTAGAAAATGCACAGTCGCATACTACATATTGCCATGGTCCTTGCATATCAAAAAATTAGAATAATATTACAAATTAGTTTAAGTGTTAAAGAAAATATTAAATTTAAGTTTAAAGAATATATACTGAAAATTTCAACATCATGCAATACAAATAGCACCAGGGTATGATGGGTTGCATATATTTAAATATGTAGAATTCAAATACCAAATGATTTTATTATTACATTATAGGTTAGATAAGTATTAAAATTAAGTATTATATAAGCACAAAATAAAAATAAAAAGGTACTTAAACCTAAAAAAGAAGAGTGAGTCATTTAAACACTATAAAACTATATGAATAGGTTCACATTCGTTTTGCACGAGACGAGAATATTGCAGAATAAATAATGTGAATTTAAACGTGCACAATGTAATAAATTTTATAAGAGGGATTTTAATAAATCATGCTTAAAAAATATAAAAGTTACCTCAAACTTATGCCTATAAATAAAAAAGGATATAAGCTAAATATTATAACACGAAATGATCAGCAATAATGTTTTATACAAACAACAGCTGAATGAATAAAAATATACATTCATGAACTTGTTCGTGTAAGCACAGAAGTTTCATAGACTGTGGAAGACTTGTATGGTTGTGGGACCTACAAAGAGAAATATAGTATAAAATTTGTTTATAGTTTCTTGCAGATAAAAGTATTACTATGGAAAAGTCCTGGGTAGAAATGAAAGACGACGTGGTCGAACCGACTAATCGTTGTAATATAAGTGATATGGGAAGAAGAATTCCTGTCATCTGCAATGTGTTTTCGAGTTTACCAGGTCCAGACATTTCTAAAAGAAAATTAAGGATTATTTTAGCGAATGGGAGAAGAAAGTGTCTAACAAATAATGAGAAAGGCAACAAACACAAGGAGGGACTGTATTAAGAAAAATATACCTACCGTTGGAGATACAGAACAATTTAGGGAAAGACTTTTAAATATGCAAACGGTTTGAAGTGTTGACGTTTGGTGGATGAACTGTCAAGGACAATATGTGCGCGTCTGTTAGTGTGACAACGACAACTTGCAGAAAATGTACAGCAGAGATTTCACCGAAGGTGCTTCAAATACCAACCTAAAATTTAGTTAGGAGGACGTGATCGACAATCGTTGTTCTTTTGTTTCGGATATAAATTCGAAAAGCAAGAATGAACATGAATTAATTCTTATTTCGACTTCAAAGGAAAAAGACAATTTTTAAAAGCTAACAAAAAATTAAAACATAGGGTGAATACACTACGATTCAATGTATAAGTATTTAGTTTGTATTAGAATATAATTTCAATTTTCATTTTCAATTTTATTTAGAATAATCTTCTTTTTGATAATTTTATATTTAAATATGGAGATGCCTAAGGCAGAGTTTGAATAGATATTTGATGAAACAAAGCAAGTTGTTAAAATTGTAAAGGATTATTAATGCTGCAATGTGTTTCTAAGAATACAACGTGAAAATGTTTATTCTAGTATAACGTTGAGCAGTAAGAGTTAAATAGATATTATCCTGTTAAATAATAGTTCATTAGTTTTTTTTTATACAGAAAGGATCATTAATGGTGTTGGGTGTTTCATAGAATACTACGTGCGAATGTTTATTCTCGAATACATTATTAGGCATTATTAATTTTTCGCATTTTATCATTAATTTAAAATTTCAAAAAATATAATAATATATAAAAAGGGGAATGTTTCTGTGTGGCGGATATTGAAGCGCTAGCAACAATACGTGCGAATGGTTGCGGCTAGTGATCAATTCTTGCTAACCTTTGAACATGAACCATTGCGAACTTCTAGATTATCAGGGCATTACGTGCAATTATAATGTTTCTGGTAAAATAGAATTAGCTCAATACTAACAGATTACCTATTGGGAATCGAGTTTTGCGTTGTTTAAAACAGGATAAATATCTCATGACTACAATTATAAATATATGTATATTCTATAAAACATTATAACCAAAAGATGGTAGAAATGTCTTCTTTCTATTACGTGTATTATAAATTTTAATGTGGATATAGTATAGCGATGCTATCTACAATAGATATTCTAATAAAAATATACAGATATGATTTTTATATGAACTTAGATTTTTCTTTAAAAAAAATTATAACCTTATCCCTGAATAATACTAAGCAAGATATTTACCAGGAGATAGAAGGGGCTGAATACACTGCTAGAACTCACCAGTACTTACAAAGAACCTGCTGTTGAAAAATAAGTTTATACATCGAATAATAAAAATTATCATTATTTTAATAAATTATGTTGCTGGTACAGCACACAGCAATATGTACGTAAAGCCTTATTGCTACAGCGTTATTAGTTTTCATACTAAGCTCCGCCGACACTATTGCACCACCCGGTATATACATATATATAAACCTTCGCAAAAAGGTGTTGCATTTAGATGTGCTTGGTGTGATACGTAACATCCTACATAACATTCTCTAATATATGCATAACTCATTTCACTTTCTTGTAATGAGTGAATAAAGTTCTTTCTTTTAATTTTTAAAAGGTGTACTTAAATTAATTATCCTCTTTCCTTATTTTCAAATAACTTCTCTAGGTGTCACTTATTGTTTGCATATTAGATAACTTCTGGATTCTTTTTTTAAACGCTCGTTTTTTTTTACACATTTGTTATAAGTGTGTTTTATAGTTTGATTTTATGGAATATTTAATTTAGCTGTATGAAATTACATAAGAAAAATGTTTTTAATTCCATTTTTATTGGTGAGTACTTCAAAACTTAAATATATTTACATTACTACAATGTTTTACGTAATGCGGTAAAATTGTGTGCATTCAACTAGTAACAAAAAATTATTTGCTGTTACTAACTAGGTAATGTTCTTCGTAAGTCAATTTTGGATATTTGCATAAATCATTACATAGAAGTTCAAATAAAAATACTCATTTCAAAATTTAATATAGGTTATATTTGTTCATAAAGTTGATATTTAGAATAACTAGTAAGGTTCAATAATATAAAATAGTTACCTTTGATAACTAATAATTTGAATTACTAAGGAAATTTTTGTATTACAATCCCATATTGAAACCTATTTTTGAATGAAGCCTTTTTGCAAACTCAAGAGTATCACATTTGCTCACATTGGTTTACATTTTAGGGTTTCAAGGTGAAATTTCAAAATAAATTATATGGAATACAGCAAAGCCATTTAGTCAACATCAAAGCCATTGGTTTCCTGTTTACGGTTTGAACAAAGTGTATTTAAATAATCGTGTTAGTGACCATAACAAACATGGTGATTAAATTAAATAATACGACTTTCTTCTACGTGTGAGCGTTTCAAATTATATAATTTTAAGAATTTTTTATACAAAAATTATTCAAGATCCTATTCCGAGTGCTTCTATTGTCTTAGTAAATCTCTATAGAATACATACTTTGCAAGATATTCGGGAAAAACTACTACTCGCGAAGAGTAAAAGTGTTACTTCCGGTCCGAATTTTGAAATTTCATTTATACAAAAAGCATTCCAAATCCAGCTGTAAATACTTTTGCACTCTTGATGAATATATATAAATTACGACATATTTGCAAACAATCGCTATTGGATAAAAGGAAAAGTGTTACTTCCGGTCCGAATTTCGAATTTTTTTATGCAAAAGATATTGAAAATTATGTTTAAATACCTTTATACTTGTAATGTACCTGCTTAGAAAGCATGACTTGCGAGATATTCGCAAAAAACTGATTTTCAATAAGAGTAAAAGACCTACTTCCGGTAGGAATTTCGAAAAATTTTTATAATACAATTTTTCTCCAATTTAAATTTAAGTACAATTCTTTTTTTTTTGAATTCTTTATAAATTTGTTTAAACTTAGTAATTGACGAAATATTGGCAAAATTCAATTTTTTCACTGAAGTAAACTACTACTTCCGGTCTACCGATTTTAGTAAAAAACTAATCAGATCTCAAGAGGGAGATTATACACGTAAATACAAAATTTGTAATTGATATCTATAGCGGTTTGACCGCTATCGTGGTCACACACACAAACAGACACACAGACATTTTTTAACAACCATTTTTTCGGTATCAGGGGACTTAAAAACGTGAACATCTGCAAAAATCTCGAGGTCCAAGATTTTCATCACTAAACTTCCATATACTACGTATAAGAAATAAAAATGTATTCAACTGATAAATATTTTGAATTTTTTCTCTCGAAATGAATAATTAAATTATTAGCGTTGACGACAATATTGGACAAAGTATGAGTTTAAATAGTTGATTGAAAGTACTTTAATAATTCTAAAACAGATATCTAAGATTTGCTACTTTACTTGTGATTGGGTCCTATTGCAACTACACAAGGGTTCAGGTCGACACGATAGTAGGATCTACATATAATAAACATTTACTTGTGATCTTGATGGAAACAGTATGAGAAAGAGCCTTTTATTTAGTTGTACTTTTACACACGCTTGCCTACCCACAAGATTTTTTTATGTAATATACTTAGTTAAATATGTTATTAAACTTATTTCATTAGGCGCTGATTCACAAGCTTCTCTTAATATAACATTTGTCGTATTTGTTGTGTAGTCATTTTTAACAGTGGACACTATAATAGCAATAAACGAAATTTCTGTCAAACAATTTGTGCTGAAGCAATATTTTTCAGTCAATATTTTTCTAAAATAAAATAAGTAGCAATATATAAAAAACGAAAATATCCTACTTCAAGGCATTTACCCACTTTATCCACTTCTAGTTGGAAATCTCTTCTTGTTTGTTGATCATAGTGTTCCTGACTTTTTATTAGTTTCAAACATAATTTTATAATGACAAATGTTATAGCAATCTCCTGGGTAATACGTTTCATCTGTATAAAAGCCTTGCAGTCGGGTTAAGTACAGGATTTATTTCTTGTTATAATTTATTTGTGAAAATGAACGTAAATGAATAACACGCGCAAGTTGAAGCTCTTTAAACTTTACAATCAAATCATTACAAGTGAAATAATAAGGGATGAAGCAGTATATTCGCTTATAAAGAAAATTCTGTTGTCTGTCTTGTTTCAGGCATTGTCTGGTAGAAATAATTAAAGCGAACAGAGGACTAATATAAAAGAACTTTTCAAGGAAATATTTTCTTTCACTTCATCAAGCTGTATAATAAGTTTCTTGCACGAGAGATATGATGTTTAATTTGATGTTGCTTAGATCCTGTTTTGTAGTCATAGCGATCATCTAAAGAATAAATGGAATAAACTAGTGGCGCTATTCAAACCACGGCGATTACACATATTTCATAACGTGGAATTTATCTTTAGCAGCAATAAAGTCTTACTCTCCATTTCGATGGAACCAAAAATTTAATAACGGTATAGTTCACGTTGGTTAGTAGATTAATACATTTTTGTACCAGTAGTAAACTATCATAGCATTTTTACACATAATAAAACGCCATGAAATCTCATTTCTCCACCTGCACTAATAACAGGTAAATAATGAGCATATTATTGACCTAGGTGAATAATAACAACGAATAAAGCGCATGCCGCAACCATGCAATCGCAGTAATATGTCAACCGTCAAAATTCATTGTAGTTTTTCCCGTTTTGCCAGTTTCACATTCGCATATCCGCATATCATTGTCGATTCATACCATAAATCATACCTAAAATCTAAAACTTATAAAAATATTTTACCTCTAAGGTAAAATACATAACTGTATTTTAGGTTAACAATAGCAAAATATTTATGACAGTATAATGCAAACAATATAACATGTAACTGTTATAGATGTAAAGAATTATTTAATTTATTTTTAAAAATTGATAGTGCAATTATGGCATGTCAAATTTAATGATGGTTCAATTCTATTAAATTAACCAGGATTGTGCAGATCTGTAGGTACATTAATGACAGTATTATTAATTGAGTTAATTCCATAAGTATTTACGATAGCTTCAGTCGAAACAGATCCTGATTGTACTGCAGATGTTGATGGAATTTGATTCATATCGAAAACTCCTGTATTTATTGCAGGTGTGGTAGCGTAAGTAGAAGTAGGTAGACCTTGTAACATACATGCTATATTTTTTTTATTTACTAGGAAATCTTCTATATAACCTTCAGCTACACTAGAGAATTTCCAACCATCATGTTGATTTAACTGAAGGATATTACCACCATTGACAGCTAAAAGTGTAGCCGAGGTTCTACGGACACTATAAGCAGTATATAATTATGGATTTTGTAAATTTAAGTAATCGACAATTTTTTTGGCGTCTGTCCTATTGTGTTATGTCCAATTACATTTACCATTACTTACACTAATAAAGAACTTTTGCTATATTTGGAATTGGTCTAATTTTTAAATAGGTTTTAATTATTTTGATTCAAAGTGGCACCATTATTACAAACTTTCGAGACGAATGATTTTTGCTATTGCGGATGTGAATAATAATTAAATCATCTTTCATGACGACATAAGAAATTAATAAATTACACAGCTCATCACTTCGGCATGCACGAGCAACACCAACTACAAGAGCAGTCTACGGGGTTATAAATTCTCAATAATTTCAAAGTATTAATATATAAACATACTACCTTAGTTACAATGTAACATGCGTGGGGTGCCCCAGTAAGGAATTTTATAATTTCTTCTTGAGTAAATACTAATGATTTTTTGGGCTTATAATTTTCATTTTTTTCTTTAAAAAGGCAACTAATTTAAAGTATTTTGATATGTTAATATCCTCTTTTAGGCCAAGTGTAGCTTTCAACATTGAATAATGCGCCCATAAAGTAGATGCTTGCTAATTGTTTGAATATTCTTGAAAATGAGCCAGAAATACGTTTTCAGAAATTACTACTGTATTTTTGAAATTACACCATTTTTTAAATTCTGTGTATGTTTAAGTGTTTAGATTTATGCGGAAGCAAATACTAAACTGCCTGTTCTGCAATCTCGCGCATTTCAGGTGGTGTACATCTAAACTCTTCAGACATTATAAATGGAATGAAAAATAATCTAATAAATACTTGACTTTTAGTTCCAGCATTTATGTCAAAACTTATTTGTCAACATCACAATATAGCCTAATTATTTGTTTATATGAAGTTTTATTACAAGGGCATTCTTACATATATGAGTAAATTTATTCATAATTATATATTAAGGTTTCAAGATCCAATTAGACTACTGGTATAAAATAGTATACATACTACGGTTGAGAAACTATTGACTATTTGACTTGTAGTTTAAATGCCTCGACGCTATGCCCCTCTGAATTTAATCTCGCCACTCTGGCAATAATTGTCATCTTCTCAACCTTAATATGTAATATACCTCGAGATCAAAAATTATATTGATAAAAGTTTGCCATGGAATGTAAAACGTCTGTCTTAAGTTATATCATACAAAATTTGGAATAGATATCTACAGCGGTTTGAACGCTATCGTGGTCAAAGACACAGACAGACAGACAGACACACAGACACACAGACATTTTTTAAAAACCACTTCTTCGGTATCAGGGGACCTCAAAACGTGGACATCTGCAAAAATCTCGAGGTCAAAAATTTTCATCATCACAATACTACGTATAAGAAAGTAAAAAAAACTTTTCAAATGGCATCATACATAATAATAATAATAATAATAATTATTTTCATACACCCGTACAAGGTGTTGACATTGTCTAGTATACCGGTTGTGTCAAATAACATTAGCCATAGGGAATCTCATGCATACGTATGTACACTGTATATATATATATATATATACGTATGTCAACCCTGTACCAATGCCGGCGACGTATACATCCTATATACGTATGCATGAGATTCCCTATGGCTAATGAAATTTGACACAACCGGTATATACAATATATCAAGTCCTAATTCTAATCTCGTATTATAATAAAAACAACATTCAAATAAAAACAAAATAAAACCAATTAAAAGTGAATAGCAATGATATCCTCCTTGTGCCGCTACATCCCAGTTATAAACTCGTCAAAACTATAAAAACTGTTGTCAACTAGGTATGCTTTTAAATCATTATTAAATGTTGCACTGTTTCGTGAGTGTTTTAGGTAATCTGGGAGGGCATTGAAAGCTTTAATCGCTGCATAGTACGCTCCTTTTCCATATATAGTATTTGTATGACGTGGAATAGATAGATTATTAGCTCGTCTCGTTTTCATATTTGATGTACATCGATAAAGCCTTTTTGTAAGTTATTATTTTATTATTATTATAACTAATGTACACAAAATAACATATGAATTGTTTTTGATTTTCATAATAGTTGTTACCGCTGTATGAATATTAAGTTATTAATTGGTAAATTTTAAATATTTTCTTTTTTATTGTGCTGCTTGAGAAATTGTTCTTGTTAAGATTTTTCTCTTGTTATAATTATAATAGTCTCTATTATGACTTGTTTTTGATTTTTATAGTGATTTATTATTGCTCTGTTGATATTGAAGTTTGTTTATTTGTTTGTTAGTTTTAATTATTTTTTTTAGTAGTATTTAGTACATTCTTTTCTTACGCATGAAAAACGTTCGATTTACTGTGGCACAGCTGAATGTTCGCTCCTTGCTTCCGAAGTTGTCGAATATCGGTGACTTGGTTGGGGATATGGAGTTGGATATTCTCTGTTTAACTGAGACTTGGTTAACGTCTGATATGATGATATGATTAGATTACATAATTATTGCTTCTAGTCGCGATCGGGATGGCCGTGGGGGTCGTGTTGGAATGTTTGTTAGGAACGGTATACATTGTAAAATCATTGATTTTAACGACTGCATAGAGCAATTCTCGATAAATATTTCAGTCGGTTGCAAAAAAATTGCAATGGGGCGTGTCTATAGGCAACCAAATTTTGGCACATCAATGTTTCTCGAGGTACTTGAAAACCAACTTCTAGTTTCTTGTTTGGAATGTGATGCTGTTTTCTGCCTCGGTGACATTAGTATTGATATTTTAGATATGGATTCCACGTGGCAGCTGTCGGATGTCATTGGATGACCTTACTTGGTACAGTTAATAACTGAACCGACGCGTCTCACTGATACTACTGCTTCCATGCTGGATGGTATTGGGCTTGGTTGCTGTGCTGGAGTCGGCACTGATCTCATGCGGGATATCTGACCACGATATTGTATACTGCTGTTCTGCTATTTCCTCGCTTTGTACCTCGTTAAGATTCGTAACGTATCGTAACTTTGCACAATTCAATTTCTAAATAACTTGTTGTCTAACCCATTTAATTTCATATTTCCATGCCTTTGGGTGATAAACTACAATACTTCATTGGAGAAGTGTTACGCTTGTTTGATTCACATGCGCCCATTGTTACTAAAAGAGTTACGAAATCTAAAATGCCTTGGATTACAGATATTGTACAGCTTCTTCCAAAATTTCGTGATAAAGGTAAAAGTAAATTCAAAAAAAGCAAGACACTGGCCCATTAGAATTATTACAAAGAACTTCGCAATTTCACTACCTTGGCTGTCCGGAATGAAAAAAGAGCTTATTTTCAATACCTTTCTTCTTCAGGGAGCTGGAGGCAGCTGTGGTTTCAGATACAGAAGATGAATATTGGTAGGAGGAACAAATATGAAATTGCGCCCGACATCACAGATGCTGAGGCGATTAACAACTACTTTATCGCCAGTGTTCCGACTGTTTCGTGGGATGTTGATGCAACTATAAATCATTATCTGGATACCACTCGAAGTGATTTGTTAAACAGTTTTTATTTTGCTCCTGTTGATGCGGCTTACTGTTCACAGGAGTATATGCGGTATCAAGAGCACCGCTGTGGGAGATGATGGAGTGAGTATTCAAATGTTAAGATTGTTATTACCACATGCCCTTCCATATATAACTCACACAATCAATTGTGCTATCGAGAGCGGTGTTTTTCCTGGGCCTTGGAAAAGATCTAACATCATACTCATACCTAAGAAAAACACCACTACTGACATTGCGGATTTACGACCTATTAGCTTATTGCCGGTGTTGAGCAAGGTTTTCGAGAAAATTTTGCATATGCAAATAAGTAAGCACTTGGAGTTTCTGAAGTTGCTGCCTCCGTGCCAGTCTGGCTTTAGGCGTGGCCATGGTTGTGCCAGTGCTTTGTTGAGAGTTACTGATGATGTCATCAGAGCGAGAGACGATGGTGACATCACCCTCCTTGTACTCCTGGATCACAGCAAAGCTTTTACCATGATTGATTTTGGGGTTGTCCTGGCAATATTATGGCATTTGGGCTTCTGTGAACGTGATCGTTGCTACTCCGGTCGTACCTTACGAATAGATCTCAGTATGTCAGTTTTGGAGGGGGGAAATCATCTCTCTCTTATGTTATTCGGAGGGTTCCACAGAGATCTGTCCTCGGTCCCTTACTCTTCAGCATATACACTAGTCACTTGCACAAATATATTACTTATTCTACCACACAGATGTATGCTGATGACACGCAAATTTATATTAGTTTCTGCTCCGGTGATGTGAATTCTGCTTTGGGCAAATTGAATAAGATCTGGATAATATTAGTAATTTTTCTAAAAATCATCAACCGTGAGAAATGCATAGCGGTATTGTTCGGAAAACCGAAGGACGTGGAGCGACCGTTGTAGTTGACGTTGTGTATGTTATGGTTGAGATGAGCTTGAATGATGGTTTTCCAGGAGTGGTGGACATAGTAACCTTCATCTCGATTCGAGATATTACGATGTGTCTGGATTTCTATTGGTTTGTGAATTTCTCGATTGTAACAATGATCTTTGGAGAGGATTTTTGTGGAATTGAACTGGATCTGTAGACTCGTTTCTAATTTGCGCTCAGCCAAGGCAGATTCGGTCACACGCAATAACCGGGTGCAGCGTTCATACTCGGAGACACGAGTGTTGACCGTTGTAGTTGACGTTGTGTATGTTATGGTTGAGATGAGCTTGAATGATGGTTTTTCATGAGTGGTGGACATAGTAACCTTCATGCAGCGTTCATAGTCGGAGACACGAATCCGGTACATACGAGAGGATTGAAGGACTTGTTTCTCTTTGACAGACGAAAGGAAATCGGATAGCGTGGAATGGGATTTGAAAATAGTTCTGATGTTATGTTTGTTAAAGATTTTGTTAATGTGGTCGGTTACGCCGCAGATGTAGAGTACGCAAGGGTGTGCAGGCCGGTCAGTGTAAAGCGGTGTTGTTTAAGATTCGAATTTAAATTCTAAATAAATCTGTCCATGTATTTTTTGAAGTGATTGTTTTGAATTAAAGCTTTTGCTGTTCCTAGGGTAGCGTGCTAGGTGCCTGAACCAGAATTTAGGCTTAAGTTTAGACGTTAATAATAAATTGTTGTTTGAATGCTTCTGTAAAAATGATAGCGACTACAGGAGCATCAACGTTTTGTTCGTAGTAATTGTCACGGAACTGGATGTAGCTACAGGTTAAGCAACTTTTCACTAGATCGGCCAAGTCGTCCGGTTGAACTTTCAGTTCTAGTAGTCGAAAAATGAAATGATAGAAATTTAGGATGAAAGATTCACTTCATTAATGTAGGGTTATAGGTAATTGTACAGGCATTTGGATAGTTTATAGGTAGGGCTGTTAATATACTCACAATAGAAGGATTAGAATTGAGGCTTTTGACAGAGTTAATGTCTTTGAAAAGATCACGTATCTAGTTTAAAGAAATTAATAAATAAGCTAAATTTGTACATTTTAGTTTAGTTGTGCGTGTTTTAATTTAAATTTGACATTCATTATAATTATTACTTGTCATAGTAATATGAAGATCTAGAAAGAATGTTGGTATATTACCAGATTCTTAAATTGTACCTTGAAACATATTACTAAATAACAAAATTAATATGCACTGAAAAATTAATTTTTATTCATCTTGATATTTATGAAATGTTATAGTTTTGTTAAACATAAAAATGAAATATATATTAATTTGTTAATATCTGACTTTTGTAAGTAATAACGTGAATTCAGTACAATTTATTAGTGTAATAAAAGCGGTATCTGTTTCTCGGCTGCGAATAATGGCTGAAGCAATGCGGATATACAGGTTGAGAATTGCTTTACATTAATTGTTCATGTTATTAGGTAAATTGATGCATTGGTCTAGATTAAACAATTAGTTGTATGTATTCGAATATGTTTATGGAAAAGTATGTGTTTGTAATTTAGGAAACATTCCCTAAAGCTAATACTACGTAGTCATATTTATCCTCTTTATAACCGCACTTACCTTTTAATTAAAAACATAAATTTAGATTGCAAGCAAGATCGGCGTCAGTTTGATTGCGCTTTTAGTAATTCTCGTCGTTTGTTGTGAATTTCATATGAAAATTATGCTCTACACTCTGCATGGCATTTATACAACGGGTTCCAGATAACGTTACCAGCATGGAGATCTCGCTTATTATAAAAGATACAGGTTTGGTAAAATTAGATAATTATTCCTAATGATTAATGAAATTATAGGATATTCTGTAACATCCAAATTTCCATATATTTCAGAACTTATAGCAAGAAAAATAAAAATGTCAAATTTCTTTTCGTTGTAGTAAATATTTAATTTTAATAGGCACATATTTTTTTTGCACTTTCCTAAAATTTAATTGCAATTTTCCATCTGACATTGTTATTATTGAATCGTTATAAACTAGTATAGTAGTGCACACATTTCTTTTTTACTATTTTTATCTTCACTAAAATATTGTAATGTTACATCTTTTTTTTATTTGAATAACCGAATCCATGTATGAATTTTTCATAAGATTTCTTTTCGGATAATGAGCATAGTTTGATGCTATTTAAAATATTAAAGACGAAAAGATTAGGAAAGAATATAAAGCGAAGATAATAAAAAAAAATGAGGTGTGGCCACCACACGACTTTCTTATACGTATGAAAGTGTTACTTCCGGTCCGAATTTTGAAATTTCATTTATATAAAAAATATTCCAAATCCAACTTTAAATACTTTTATACTCTTCATAAATATATATAGAATGCATAATTTACGACATATTTGCAAAGAACCGATTTTCGATAAGAGTAAAAAACCTACTTCCGGTAGGAACTTCGAAAAATTTTTTTAATAAAATTCTTCTCGAATTTAATTTTAAGTACATATGAATTCTTTATAAATTCGTCTAAACTTAGTAGTTGACGAACCATTGGCAAAATTTGGAATTGATATCTCTAGCGGTTTGACCGCTATCGTTGTCACAGGCAGACAGACAGACAGACACACACACAGACATTTTTTAAAAACCACTTTTTCGGTATCAGGGGACCTCAAAACGTGGATATCTGCAAAAATCCCGAGGTTGAAAATTTTCATCATCACAATACTTCCTTATACTACGTATAAGAAAGTAAAACACTTAATGTCTAAAAGTAGATTTTAGAAAATCTCTTTCTCCCGCCTCTGCCTCCATCTCCCTCTTTCTCTCTCACTCCGAACACGATAGCGGCCAAACTGCTAGTGCTATTAATATCAAAAGTAGTATATATTGCTTCAGTGAAAAAATCAAGTTTTACCAATATCTCATCTACTACTATGCCTAAAGAAATTTCTCAAGAATACGAAGTACTCTAATTTAGAAAGTACTCTAAAATGAATTGCGATATTCCTACCAGGTCTTTTATTCTTATCGAAAAACATTTTTTTGTTCTAATATCTATGCATTCTATACATACTTATTTAGTGTACAAAAGTATTTAAAATCTATAAAATATTTCAATATTGGCACCGGAAGTAATACTTTTACTCGCAGGTTTATTTTACTAGGAGGATACAAATATTTAAAACTTACTTTGGAATAACTTCTGGAATGCACATCCATATACGAAAACGTGTGGTTGTCACACCTCCTTTTTTAACATTTCTTGGTGATTTTCACACGTGTATGTCTGACATTTTAAATTAAAAATAAATTCAAAGAAATTCAGGAATTTATAAACTCTTATTTTCCTCATATATAAACACCTGCAGTCGACTAGTTTTGGTGAGGTGCACTAAACCAGGAAACGCATCATTAAAGGCATCATTTATAATCCCACCTCTGACTACCGATCCGTAGCTATTACTATAGTAAGCTGAATAATATAATTCGGTGGAAAAATATTCAATCGTTATGTCAAAATTAAATATAGATTAATCTTACTATTAATTTTATAGTTACCATGTTAACAAATTAATCCAAGAACTATTTGCTTTTGTTGTTTAATAAATCTTACTTAATATAATTTATTGTTTATTGTTTTTCTCTGAAAGTTGTAGATAAAGTATAGTATCTATTTCATACGTAGGTAATTGCTATTATTCATTCTGTGGTGGTGCAAAAATCATCTTCGTGAGTAGGTAATAGCCATAATTACGAGCTTATAAAATAATATACTATTTTTGTCGCTTAAGGAATATTTGTCCAACGTTTAATCATTACAAAATCGTTAAAATTCAAAACAGCTAATTAAAGCAGAACATGTTTTCTATAATTTAACTTGAAAATGAAAGCAAATAGTCTATTCTACATGTATCGAATAAGATATCAATTCTATTGATACATTTCAGCGTAGTAAAAAACCGTTTAATTAGCAATAAATATACAGAATGTATCATTTAAGAATAATGATATATTTCAAAATAATAGAAGGTAAAAGGTTGTATAACTTGAGCTGTTACTGAATTTACTTATAAAAACGTCCATACGAATCAAAAAAAAATTGTAATGTTTATTGCTGTGAATATACGTATAGCGGTTTTCATTAAAAAAAATAATCTTTCGCCTAATACTGTCTTTTAAAACACTCTGTATAAGTTATGCTTTTTTCTAAATGTGCTCTCGATAGTGTAGAATTCAATATTTAAATATTTGATTAACTTTCAAATAAGCATGTAATCGTTCATTCTAGCTGCATTAGTAGACCATACTGCTAGACAGTGCTAGATATACATATTTCACAACTAGCTATGTGGTCACTTTAACCTATCCGTTCATAGTACGGAAGTATCAACTATATTTTAATTGAAAAAAATATCATAAGAATAATGTTTACCGATTCATAGGTAGCTAAATTAATCTTCCCTTCTTATACTCAACGTGAACTATTATCTAAAACAGAATGAGGATAAATACAAATTGCAAACTAGGTGTACAATAACTTTGGTCACATTTTCACGAAATTTTCGAAAGAATAGAGGTAATAATTATTTGTTTTTGATATGATTTGAATGGTCGGTATTTGTATTTTATGTAACCCTAATCACACGACCTTTAAATTAATATGGGTGACGAAATAAAAAGCTGGGTCACTTTAGTTATATTTTCACAAGAATTTCAAACTTAAGCGTCCCAACTATTGACGCTAATATAACTTTAAATGATGTTTGTTACTAAACTTTAAATGATGTTTGTTTTTGCCCAGCGACCGGCCAAACTATATCATAAGCATTTTAACTAATCGCCTCTCTCTAATAGCACTTCCTGCCTGAGTCGTTTATATCGCGACTAAGATCGCGTTTCAACTCGTAAAGTTGTACTTGTTGGAACTGTATAAGATATCCGTATTCCTCGCACAAGCACAGGTTTGGTAAAACCCAGTGGTTCCCAAGATGTCTCGAGTCGCGTCATCCTTTTGCAATTATCAAATAATTCTCGATTCTCGCCACATTTGTATAAAGCCATAAAATGATCTTTTCATTAGGATATATTAATAATAAATTTTTCAAAATATGATCAAACGTAATATTTATTAACTGATTCAATTAAATTATTAATTAATATTTAATGTAATGGCTGTGCTTGCATTTGCTTTAAATTTGCCTTGTTTTGTTATGAAGAAGTATTGGAACTGTAGCAGAGATATGTGGAGGCAAATGGAATTAAAACTTGAAAAGCGACCATGACGATATTCCTTTCGAAGATTTTCCTTTCGATGGCAGTTTTGCAACTTAAATACAAATTACATTATTAATAGAAATTATCTGAAATAGGAATTATATGCGTTTCCTTTCCCTGAAGTTTCAAATCAGCATATTTAGTTGGTTTAAAATGTCTAAGCAAGCAACTCTTTCCTTCCACGATTCACAACATTTCATTTCAATAACTAGAGTACAGCGGTAAGGAAAGAAAAACCTGATGATCAGAATCCATGTCCTTACAAAGTTCTTTAAATAGAGAAGTTTCTTGTATATTAACTAAAATGGTCGAACTAGGTAAGGCATATCGATGAGTGATTGAAATTTATTTAAATTACAATTATATGATTATGGCATTATGAGGATGGCAGCACCAGAAAAACATGCAAAACAAGCTTCAACTTTGTCAACAATATGGCAATCTTTTAATATTTTTAAGCATCCGTCGCGGTTGATAAGTATAATTCATTACATATCGTAGATGGCTGAATTTAGTAAATAAATATTAAGAGCTTCTATGAAAAATTTTTAGTACAATTAGTTTTAAGTAGAAATGTCATCGTGGTGACCGCGCAGAAAAGACGTCGCAACTCCCTTGCGAGTCGCGACACACAGATTGGAAACCACTGTATAACATTTTGAATAAATTAAAAGAACAGTAATACTTTCCCAGGCGGTCCGAATGGTTGAATATTAGATACAGCAAATTCCTATGTGACCTGACTCATCCACCGTAGTGTTTGTGTGAAATAAAACGATTATATAATAAATTAATTATGTGAATACGTATAATGTATATGAACATATCTACGTTAGAAATTTCTTGAATTAGCGGCATTTAAATTAATCGATGACAAATTACTTGCATTATTTTAATGTTAATGATTTTAAGGAAAAGAAACACATTACTCCGAGGACTAACATATATACATTAGTTTCGCGTAACCACTATACGTGAATGCTCTTCAGCTCGGTCTGTGTAATGCATCCATTTTCCTACCTACCGAAATTTGTATATATACTTACGGAGACGATCTTTGCAAGCATGAGAGATAATTTATTATCATTCTCATTTAATGAAGGAAACATATTAATTACTATGTTTTTCCTTCTACAATATTACAGCACATACAGTGCACTCTGTGTTGGAACACAGAAATCCAAATTTCATTCTGGATAATTACAATATAATATATAAATATAAATATAAAATATTAATTGTAATTATCCAGAATGAAATTTGGATTTCTGTGTTCCAACACAGAGTGCACTATATGTGCTGTAATATTGTAGAAGGAAAAACATAGTAATTAATATATTTCCTTCATTAAATGAGAATGATAATAAATTATCTCTCATGCTTGCAAAGATCGTCTCCGTAAGTATATATACAAATTTCGGTAGGTAGGAAAATGGATGCATTACACAGACCGAGCTGAAGAGCATTCACGTATAGTGGTTACGTGAAACTAATGTATATATATTTTAGTCCTCAGAGTAATGTGTTCCTTTTCCTTAAAATCATTAACATTAAAATAATGCAAGTAATTTGTCATCGATTAATTTAAATGCCGCTAATTCAAGAAATTTCTCACGTAGATATGTTCATATACATTATACGTATTCACACATTTAAATATACGGGAAAGGAAAAGATTATATGTGTTTAATATATGTATACATTAATATGGGTATATTATATATATTTATCAGAAAAAGAAAAATATTGGGTATAATCCGCTGTAGAGCAACCGTAGACACGTGTTTCTGACTAATTGATCGTCATCATTGCTCTACAGCGGATTATACCCAATATTTTTCTTTTTCTGATATTTTATGTATCCGCGATAATTCCTTATTTTGATTTATATATATTTATATATAATATATTAAAATTCTTTCCGAATATACAACAAATGTATTCACTTTTATAACATTTATTGACAAACGTTGGGATGTGGCGACCCCATCCGCAGGTTTTTATCCTGCACATAGCCCCGGTATGGGCAGCTTGTTTATGCTGAAATGGGGTACACAGACAAAGGCGTTCCCTTCCGACCCTAGCCTTAAGGAGGGTAGAAGACCCAAATCTATATCTTACCTTAACTGGCTGGCCATGTGGAAATAAACCACCAGAAAAAGAATCCCAATAATCAAGGTGGCACGGCACATGCCGAAGATTTGCAAGGCTGGGGGATGCCCAGTCCCTAGTGTGCCAAACTTTGGATACCGGGTGACCTATAGTTTTAAACAGCGTTGCCATCATAATGCGCGGCTCTGCGGCGGTAGACATTGGTTTTCCCTTGCTACTCGTGGGACCGATATGAATGCTGATAAAGAAAAACCTGATAGAAAAGAATCTGAATAGGAAAAAGTTGAAAAAGACAAAAAAAAGGAAGAAGAGATACACCACAGAGAGCAGACAGTCTCTGAAAGTAGGGAATATATACATGAAAGCGG
The DNA here is from genome assembly GCA_963170755.1 of Amphimallon solstitiale. NCBI lineage: Eukaryota > Metazoa > Arthropoda > Insecta > Coleoptera > Scarabaeidae > Amphimallon > Amphimallon solstitiale. Next base: position 93,114,793 of record OY720676.1, on the reverse strand, counting down.
TAAGGAGAAGGAATCAGACGAGACCAGCTCGCGAACGAAAACTGAGGAGTGGAAGAAGTTGTTCGCAAGGAGTGATTCCCTCAAGAGAACTCCACCCGGAATAAGTGGATACAGATATAGCTCACTTCTGGAACTGAAAACAGACACCACTGACATAAATGTGGACGAAGACGACGAAATTCTCCAGCAGGAGAAGAAGAGGAAAAGGGATGTGACCCTGTTACAGGAACAACATGTCCCAGAGTTTGGAATTAAAGGTGCAGGAATGGATAAAACAGAGAAAATGTTAGCTAAGGATCTGATAAAAAGGACAAAGGAACTCAAAAAACTAGTGATTGAGAGCACAAAAACGAAAATCGAAATAAAGCAGGTAGTACGAGAGCTACACTGCTTAATAGATAAATTGGAACAGGATATTAAAACATACCACTCGAAGCAACTATGCCACACGCCAGAGGAAAATAGAGACAAGGCGCACGTGGGAACCCAAACATCCACGCATAGTAAAACAGCCAGTGTCCAGGCGGACTGGGACGATATAAAGCTACAGGAACAGAAAGCCGAAAATATACTTAGAGCACAAATTACTGAGGCCCTGCGAGAGAAAAGAGGTATGTCAAGACCAAATTAAAACGGTCGAACGTAAAGAATGCGAATGTAGAGGGAGATCACGCAATCCTCCTGGATCCAGAAGCAACGGAAGAAAATAGGGCACTGAGAAACATGATAGAAATCTATCCAGAACTAAAACACCTAGTTAGTAAAACTATGGAGCAAATAGACTACGTGATAAAAATGATTGCAATCAAGACTAAAAGTCAGAAGACGTCGGAGGCATCGACCGCTCTGTTGTTCTGCCCCTTAAGAAAAACAAGGACGGAGTAAATTGTATGGAAGAGGTATACATTGCTGTAACAGAGCACTCAATTGGAAAAATGAACCTAATACTAAGTGAAGGACTGCAAGCGGATTATATAAGAAAACAGTATGAGCACGTGTTTGCAAGTACAGATATATGCGTCATAATACCAATGGACGGGTGAGAACAATCAGAAGGCTCAAACTACCAAGACGACAAACTGAAAAATTGATAGTTAAAAGCAGGGCACAACCTACGCCGACGTGCTCAGAGCCGTTAAGGAAAATGTGGATCCATATAAGGTGAGGGTAAAAGTCAAAACAATAAAGAGAACAACGGGTGGTGGCCTAATGCTCGAAGTAGAAGGAGACAGACAGAAAGCCGCAGTACTCAAGGAAGCAATAAGCAGGAAAACAAATACTGAAGTAAAGATGCCCAAAAATATCGCGAACCTGCATGTACTGGATATAGATGCTACAACGACGCAAAAGAGGTGGAGGACTTAAGCAAAATAATTCAAGAAGAGCACCAAGCAATCATTGTTAAATTAATGAGGCCTAGTAGGGATGGAAACCAAATCGCCACGGCCGCCAATAGTAAGGCGAACGCAAACACCCTGTCGAAGATTGGAAAAATAAGAAATGGATGGGTGAGTTGCAGAATCCGGGAGAGAATAATAGTACCTAGGTGCTATAGGTGCTTAGAGTACGGTGACGGCGCAAAAGTATGCCAGGGACCAGATCGCTCAAACGTGTACGTCAACTGTAACCAGCCGGGACACAAGGCTAAAGATTGTGAAGGGGTACACTAGTGCCCAAGTTGCAAAACGGAAGACCACCGGGCAGATACAACTAGATGTCATAACTTCCGAGAGTTGATAAGTCTACAGAGGAAAGCAAAAACAACCACAAAACATGCCACTACGTAATAGATCTAAAAACTTAGGGTTCTACAAATGAATCTGGGTAGAGCAAGGACACGACCTGGCCTATGCCACTGCATGTGCAAGGAACGTCGATATTATCATCATAAGTGAGCCAAATATAGCAATTTCGACGCAATACAATTACATTTTAGACAAAAAGATGAACGTTGCTATCTACCTAAGAACAAAAGAGCTGGGCATATGCGGACATTCCAATGGCGACGGTTAAGCTTGAGATGGAAGGATTGGTGCCTTATCGGGTGTTACTGCTCTCCTAACGTAGACTTTGAGGAGTTTGAGGCGTTTACGAGGTCAGTACTCGTCGAAGTAAAAACTGCAAATGTGGAGGCAGTGGTTGCAGGAGACTAACTCCAAAGCCGTTACCGATACTGCAGTTACCGATACTCGGGGAGAATATCTTATGGAATGGGCAGCGGAGCTTGGCATGAGCGCCATGAATACGGAAGTTACAAATGGGAGGTCAAAACTGGTGAGTTGTACACGTACCACAATCACAGCTACTTTGAATTAGAGGTGGGAAGTTGGGTCGGATGGGAGAATAAAGACAGACAATATATTTTGGACAGAAGTAAGTTTGTCCAGAAGCTTAGCGAACACTTCCATGAAGCAAATGCGACAAGCCCAGGCAGCTTTCTCAGCACAATCACAAAGATAAACAGAGAGTGCACTATCACGGTACCAAGAGGAAGGCGGCTTATGCCACTCTGGTGGAATGCAGCCATTGATTCCAGGAGGATGGAATCCTACAGACTGCGCCGCAGGTGGACAAGAAAGAACAGGAGCCGCGGAAGCGAAGAATCTGCCTTACCCGAAAAGCAGGACTACAAGGATGCAAAAAAATACCTGAAATACCTAATAATAACGACGAAAAAACAATACTGGAGTAAGATACTTGAAGACCTGGAGGACAACATATGGGGGGATGGTTTCAAGAGCGCCATGCGCCACTTGTCTAAACTGTCGCCCCAGTACAGTCCCACAATAGAACAGAGAGTAAAGATAGTGAGAGATATTTTCCCATTAAAGGCAGATACCATTGTAAGACAAGATGAAATAATGCAAGAGGTTGCTGTTTTCTCGGAAGATAAACTACGAAGCGCCGTGGCCAAAATGAAGAAGGGTACGGCTGCACGAACCGACCACCTAAACACGGAGGCAGTGGAGTGCTCATGGCAGATATCTCTGAAGTGCTGCTGGGGTTTCTCAACCATCTGCTAAGGCAACAACGCTTTCCAGCGGAATGGAAGGGAGCCACTGTGGTCCTGTTACCAAAGAAGTTAACGGCGCAGGATATCACCTTTAAGCCTATCTGTTTGATCGGCGTCCTGGCGAAAGCCTACAAACGTCTGTTAAAGTACAGGCTTGAGGAGGATTTATAGAGGTCTGGCGGGCTGTGGCAGAGGCAATTCGGGTTTTTGCGGCGGAAGTCAACACTGCATGCCATAGAGGAGCTGGCCAGGACCGTGAGAGCCTCAGACAAGAAATGGGTGTGCAATGGTAGCACTGGACGTTAGAAATGCGATCAAATTTTAAACGTGCGACTAATGGATGGAGCCATGACATTAGCGTATGCTGACGATCTAGCACTGATAGTAGAAGCGGAGGACGAGAGAGAGCTTGCGTTTAGGGCTAACGAGTCCCTGGAGCAGATAGTGGCAACAATGACAGGAATTGACCTGCAGACTGCCCCGGAAAAGACGGAGGCTGTCATCCCCAAAGGGCCTCACAAACAAGCTGGTATACATTTATATGTAATGGGGGAACCGATCACCCCTGGGAATCAACTGAGGCACCTCGGCATGACCGTGAACCAGAAACTCACCTTCCGACCTCATGTGAAGTAAATATTTGCGAGGGCGGATTCCACTCTGGCAGCACTGCTCAGGATCATGCCCAATGTTGGAGGAGCTACAAGCAAACAAAGGATAATGCTGTATAGCGTAATATAGTCCCAAGTGCTGTACGCAGCACCAGTCTGGGCACATGCGCTGGAGAAAAAGGGTCAAAGAGAGCAAATGGAAAAACTCCAGAGAAGAGTGCTGCTGAGAGTGATAAGCGGATACAGAACAGTGTCCACCGGGGCAACGCAGGTGATATCAGGGATACCACCAATCTCCCTCTTGGTGGAGAAGCAAAAGAGGGTATTCTCTGCCTAGAAACGACAAACACTAGTATCGAAGATAAGGGAAAGGGAAGTAACAATGAAACGGTGGCAAAAGAAATGTGATGACCTGGAGTCCACAGCTGGCTGGACTAAGACCCTGATCCGCGACCTGAACGTCTGGGTACGATGTGGGTTCAGAGTGACAAAGTACTACTTGACGCAGTTCTGATCAGGTCACGGTCACTTTAGATCATATTTAAAGAGGTTTAAGCCTATAAGTGGACAGCGGCCAGGGCCATTTTCTTCACAAAACTGGATAAGCATAACGTAAGTGAATGCATCTTAAAGAGCGAGGACACATGGAGAGAGGTGAGCTTCTATATTGAGAGTGTGATGAAAACAAGAGTGGAGAGAACGGCACGCCTAAGAGGGCAGAATATTATAGACAACTGTGCTATCTGATGAGACGCAAACAGCAGTTCCGGAAGCACAGAAGGAAAGTATGTTACACCCGCATCAACGTCGCACTAAGATAATAAGCCTAATATAAGTTACGGAATCAGGAGATCACAGTAGAGAGATGGATGAAATTGGAAAACGCAGGGCCGAGCTAACTCAAGTCGCAGACGGCGTGACTGTTCAGGTAAAATGAACAAAGAATAGAGCGTCGGTCGGCGACGACGCGAGCGACGTTGTCCGGGCACCAGGACACTATGCTCCCTTAAACGGTAACCTACCTGCGTCTCCTATGAACAGCCACTGGCTGTGTCCCTCCAGCGGGTTTCTTACGGATCACCCTGTATAGGCCGGACCTTATTCATGTGCTAGTCACAAAATTAAACAAAATATGTTGAGGTAAAATAAAAGAGAGATTACGATGTGTAGAAAGTTCTATATTAAATTGTTAGATTTTTTTTCCCTTGAAAATATATTCAACAAGACAATGAAATTTTGAAAATATAGTAAACAAGACAGAATGAAAATTGAAAATATACTAAACAAGTCCGTGTGAAATTGTGAAAATAATGAACAGTCGGATTTAATTATTATGAAATCTTAAATACTATTGACATAACCTCTGCGCATCGGCAGGGGATGGTCGGCAGCAGAAACGTTTCGTCGCCTCACAGGCTATTCTATAAATGATATTATTCAAGTGCCACCAACGGCGATGTTCCTATGATATGTGTTTTAAAATACACAGTTATAAAGAAAGTTGATTTAAGAGAAAATCATTAAATTTACAAAAACATGGATATGATACATAATCAAAATTAAGAATTAATTAAAGTAACTTGTTTACAAATGTTAAGTAATTAAATGACGCTTTAAAAAAACACAAAGGAAAATTTAGTATTTAACACAAAAGAATCTACTGAGCTTACGGTATAGAATTTACAATTGCATAAATAATTTTAATTAGCTCAGGAATTAAAAAAACATACATGAAAGTCAAAGTTTTAACGGTAATGAATTTTCTAGAATTTTTTTTTATTAAAATAAAAATTAAACACATCAACGAGCGCCCTAATCAACACCTACTTAGGGTCACTCTGTGTACGGCAAAAACAATTTTACAATTTAACAATAATTTAATGAGGTATTAATGTGACCACGCATATGATAAAGTGGTGCAATAGGTATCTTATAACCACCCAAATAGTCTTAGAACATTGAGAGTAAGGTAAAATGTCCAGCTCACTGGCACAAAATTTCGATAAATTAGTTGAATTACTCGACGCAAAATATGTACGGTGCGGGGAAGACTCCCTAGCTGGTCGGAGAAGTTCCACCAGAAGCCACTGAGTAGGATGAAAAGGTACAACTATTAGAGCGACGATGGTAGTCACTATGTTCTTCAACAGAAATGTTCGGCGGCCATGACAGTGTATAACTACTGTAGGCTTAACCTCGTGCCCAACAATAAAATCCTATTAAATTAGAAAAAGAAGAAAACAGAGATAAAACCCCGAAGATTAACACAAGATTTACCCCACTTACCCCAAATTATTGGAGATCCGCGAAATCGTCTTCACAAGTCACACAAAAGTACAAAATTTAAATTCAAAAGCCCAACAGCATGGCACTTCGTAAATTTCGAAAAGCGATAAATACGGTAAAATTTACGATAATTCACCTATACTAAGGTATAGACACTCACTACTTATTTCAACAAAGCCGCCTAAGCGTATTATCTACTAGACATAGTAATAAAATTACTAAAAGAAGCCCAACAGCATGGCACTTCGTAAATTTCGAAAAGCGATAAATACGGTAAAATTTACGATAATTCACCTATACTAAGTTATAGACACTCACTACTTATTTCAACAAAGCCGCCTAAGCGTATTATCTACTAGACATAGTAATAAAATTACTAAAAGAAAATAAGCAGTTCTGTACTATTGCTCTATAGACAAGATGGACTTGATAAGTGCGGTAGAGAACGCGTTTCCCTTGGATCATGCCCAACAACGAACACGCACGCCTAAAATATGACGTAACACGGAAATGGCTCAGAATAGAAAGCGGGAGAAATTCAAATAAAATTAACGAACACAAAACTTAATTACAAAAGAGAGCGTTAATAACGTGGCCTATACAACTAAACACAGGCATCCTCGGAACTTAAGGCGATGGTAAAATTTATTAAAACACACCTACAATGTACGGAAGTTTATAACGCTAGACAACACGCAGGAAAATTCGCGCTTAAAGGTTGGTCACCTGTTTGACATCACACCAATGGTGGCAATCAAAACAACCCTATGATATAGCCAAAATGTATTACGGAAATAAGACCGGATCCTGCAGGTAATTATACAAGAATTACAAGGTATTAAAACGCTTCGATAAGGCGGTTAGAACCGACCGGAATTATGTATTTCAAGGTAACCTACGAAGACTTAACCTCGGAAACGCAGCTGGAAGATATCAACAGGTGTTTAACAATGCAGCCAGGAATGTCGAAGACTGGAGTAATCAAATCACATTACGAGTACAATTAATAGTATGCCCGTTATTCTACAGGATTTCCTTATTTAATATCTATAACGTTTTTAGGGAGATACTTACGTCAGGAAAAGCATCAATCGGACGAGACATGTGTGTGTCCTTAGGAGAACGTATGAATACAAGCGACAGTAAATGCAACAAAGCCTGGCTGTTGTCACGGGGAATTTAAAGCAACATCAACTACAGACAATCCCTTAAATGCCACACATTAAATACATTTCGAAGAGACGGAAGGTATAATTAAGCAAGTGCAGACAACACTTAAACAAAGCTTATAGAAGTAACTGCTAATGCAAGTAACTGAGACTGCAGGTAGGTTAGAATAAGCTAAAAATAAGATAGGTAGTTTACACACAGAATACCCACTCGTAAAGAGTGTATATGACCGTGACTGCACTAAACACATCTGTCAGTGCCATATTACATAACTCAAAGTTCCGAAAGCAAACAATTAGGTATAGGACACGCTTAGATAAACAACTAAAGGTCATTTCCATACATAACCTTACGTGACCCACATACAAAAGTGAAATTTAGGGCATAACAAATTATGGGGGTTTCTTAGTAGGTAATCCAAGTTGGAGAGTCCCATACTATCAGTCAACGAGTACGATTGACGCCCATAAAGGATTTTTTCCTCGCAAAAAAAAACGTATGTTGACACTTCCTATAAATAAAGCTGAGTAAAAAATGCCTTGCTTTCAAGAGAATTTCTCAGAGAAGTACAAAAGCTTCACCCATTTACATATCTATAAAAGCTTGTGCATATATTTTTTTTATTAAATGGAATTAAATTATTTTTTTCAATTCAAGATGTTTAATACTTTTACGCGCAAAGTTCGCGAGAGTTTATTTGGTAAAGTGTTAAAGTACCTTTCGAACGAAGTGTGTTCAAGTTTATTATAAAAATTCGTCAAAGAAATTTATCAATATCTACTAGAACGAACGTATTTTAATGTATTTATTTTATTTATATCTTACCGGAAGGTCCTCCAACAGTACTCCAAGCTAAGGTTTTTCAATCACATCCTTAATCAAACAAAACCTAACCTTGTAACCCTACTTCTAATAGTATTAAAGAAGTATTATATAAATCAGTGAATGTGCGGATGACTACTTGTATTAACAAGATAAGATCATTATAGTAAATGTCTCTTTTGTAAATATAAGTTTTTATTCAACTCATACCATAATAATTCCTCTGTTCTTTTTGTGAACTATATGAAAATATTTGAAAGAATCAATTAGTAATTTCGATAAGAAATGTTTAAAATCATTGGTTTATTTAGATTTTAATTTGAAATAAAATGCAGATTTTATTTCATAGATTTTAATTGTGTTAATTGACGTATATATTTATAAAGCAGGTACTTTAAAATAAAATGCCACAAAATGTTTTTTTGAACATACGTTCACGCATCACAAACCAGCAATGTAATTTAAATATCAAGTGCAGAGTCAATACAACGTAGCACCAAGAATAATAAAGCAACATGAGTAATTAAAACACAATAGGTAATACGAAAAGTTTTAGAAATTTATTAAAAGAAAAGGGTAGCAATAATGAGATTAAAAACAAAGCAAATTTCTAAGATACAGGTTGTTTACGTACTTTTAAAATTACATGACAAACTTTGCCAATATGCAAATTTTATGTAAACGATAATATTAGATTAAAACATGCCGAGTACAAACAGATAAAGAAAGAAAAAGCTTTTTCGTAAATAAAAATATTCAGTCAGTCAAAAACTTTACGATAAACAGCTATTCCTTATGGTTAGTTATTAACAATAGCGATGAATAAGCTGGAAGTGTTGACAATGGAAAAATATAAACATGAAAGTGTTCAAAAACCTGTGTAATAAATATGCGAAAACATTTTAAAATCAGTTTTTTTGTACTTGAAAATTGTAATTATAATTTTTTGCCAGCCACAAAAATTTGAGAATGTAAGACCAAAAACATGCCTTGATCAAGCTTCAAAAGGCTCCCATTTCTCCTCCGATCCTACAATAGGTCAGGCCTTCAACATCTTATGTGATGCAAATAGACGCCAGCGCATATGCCGTAAGGGTTGTTTTACTCCAGTGAGAGAAAAAAGATTAACGTTCAGTAGAATACGCCAGCAACCAGTTGATCCTTGAAGAGAGAAACTACACCACCACCGGAAGGGAAGCCTAGTGGTAGTCTATGTTATGGGGAATTTCCGTGGATACCTAGAAGAATCTCCGCCGATAATGTTAACCAGCCATCAGCGCTTCGCTGGTCAATGACCCCCAAAACTCCTACAGTGTGGTTAGCTCGATGGGATCTGCAGTTATAGCTCTACAACACAGAAATATGGTACACACCGGGAAGAGTCAAGGTCATTGCCGATACCCTATCCAGATCACCCGCACCCAAGCAGGAGTAAGAGACCCCTCTTAGGGAAGTGGGATACATACCTTCCTGCACGCTCACCCGGAGAACTAAGAAAAGCTCAACGAACTAATTCGCAGCTGACAAAAACTATTATCTCCTTTGAAAAAACCTCCCCCTTTGCCTGAGAACCGACCCCTGCCACCTTCGAAAAATTCCTGCCACCCGCCAACAGCCGAAATATTTCCTTTTGCCGAAGTAACGGTTGAACATATTAACACAATACCTAATTTTAGATAAATTCAATATAAACTTCACCAACTTAGTTTAAATTTATCTAGATCCTCTACTTGCCCCGAGAACAGTCTAAAAACCAAGCACGTACATATATAGTATTACGGGGTAAACTCACACTAGAAAGTGTAATATATTAATAGTTTTATACGCGACATTATACAATAAATTTATACAAGTCGAAAATCATGCAAGCGTGTCAAATATTTCTTCTCATTTCGTAGTATATTATGCCCTCAATTAATTTTAATATTTTAGCAATAAAATATTATTCAAAAATATGTTATCACATATATATATATTGTTTAGATAGAATAAAGCATATCGAAACAACGAAATACGTAGGAAAAATAGAGGAGTGTTTTGATCAGAGAAATAATGGGTTAATTAATTAACTTATACAAGAACATTTATTTCATGAACAAGGAATATGTTGTAGTTAAACACCTTTAATATAAAATTAACTGGTACTTAATCTTATATGTGTAGAGATTTTGTGCAAGGAAGTGATGCTTGCTTGGGAAAACAAAAAACATACATAGACATATTCTATTTGCAAGTTTTTATAAAAAATTTGAATTCTTATTTGTTAATTGTCTCTGTCTAGTTAAAAAGAGTTTATATGGTCTATACTGTGGTTTATTTATTCATATTCATTATATTTATTTACATTAACATTATTGCAGGAATATGAAAATCATGTGGAAGATAGAAGAGAAGGTGAAAGTAATATTTTTATAATTAAACAATTACAAGTTTAAATATACTTTTTCTTTTTATAAATTATCAAGCAAGTAAATGGGCAATTATGTAAAACTGAAAAGTATTGTGAGTAAAAATTTGATAAACACTATTTTGCAATTTATTTTTATTTTACTAAAAACCTAGCTTTGAAAAATTCAAACTGCATTTATTTGTATTAGAAAGTCGTGTGTTGCTCACACCTTATTTTTTGTTGTTGTAAAATTGAATGGAAGATGAAGTAGACAGATTTCTGGAGCAAAGTGCAATTTTAGTGTTCCTGCGCTGCCTTGTATAAAATACACATTAAAATACTGTGTGGATATATAAAATAGTATATTAAAATACAAGTTTCATAAGACACGATTTTTGCGCACGCGTTCAAGTTTAGAAAACGAGCCGCTAGGCGAGTTTTCTAAAGAACAAGTGCGCAAAATGTCTTATGAAACGTGTATTTTATACTATTTTTTCTATTTCGGTTATTAAAAGTTCAAAAAAGCTTAAAATAAGAGACATGTTTTGTTCGAATATTTTAGAAATTTTGCTTTTTTGAAGTTGGTAACTCTGATTTTTAAGTAGAACGTTTTAAATATTTGAATATCGGTGGTGCTATATGTAATTGTGTTTAAAATTCAGACTGATTTATACAATAAATTATTTCAAATTATCAACAAAAAGGACGAAATAAATAACTGTACGCCCCCAGAGATTCGCAAAATAACAGAAGACAATTTACAAAATCTTTCGTCCACAAACTCTCTACATATATATCAAAACAAACTTTTATAACAGTTGTACTATTCAACATGGTAAGTAAATGTCAATAGTAGCATCCGAAAACTTATCATCCAACTCTGCTTAACAATTTATATTGCTAATTAGTAAGTGAAATGTTAGCATGTGTGCTTTTTATTCTTTGTACAATTTTATTGCACATTTTTGTTACTTTAAAGGCTTATATTTTGACATTTAAATACGATTTGGTTCCATTTGTTTTGTTACCAACTTCAAATAAATAAAATTAGCGTGCGATAAAGTAATACTTTATGCAACCAAAACGGGTGTCGTAAAGTGAACTTTATAGCACCGGAATAGAAAAATATGTTGTTTTTAAATATGTACTTTTTATCACTATCAGTGAAATAGATTCACTACTTGTTATTTGGCGCCATATATTAATTGTAATATAATATACAAGCGTATTATTTCTATTATTTTATTATTATTGGTTTTATTTTACTAATTTCTGATGGCTTGGTCTTCCCATTTAAGATTTATCTTCTTCAACACATTTTCTTCAAACGTTTTTTTTCAGCTACCATTTGGTTTTAAATTATAATCGAAATCTTTATGCTATCTGTCCGAATTGAGTAAGGCAGAAAGAAGGAGGAGACAAAGTCGAAAAGAGCAAGTATTCTTTCTGAATTTAGTAGGGCACAAAGAAGACAATAAAGACGCAAGGAAAAAAAGCTCGCATCCAACGCTAAAATTAATGAGGAAATTATCTGATGAAGCATAAGAAATCGCCTGAGAGTAGACGAAACTAGTTTTGTACAAATACTTTAGTAACTCTTTAAAAATTATCTCTTATCTAAATGTAGTGCTGGTGGAACTCATAGAACTCAGTAATATATACTATAATTAAGATTCTTCAAGTTGAGATAGGTGGATAAGTGGAAGTCAATCTGATATGTAGTTAATAGACGTAAGGGTATTCATAGAAGTTTGGTGGGGGCGCCGTTAAGGTTTCAGCAAAAATGTCGGAGCATATTTTTTCGAAGGGGAGGGTATGGCAACAAAATATCCATAGATATATAAAAGTAATAAATATGTCTCACGTTCTTGGATGCACCGTACCTGTATCTGCCACATTGCCGGTCACGGAAGTTAGGCAGATGGCAAAGACGGTGATGAGGCAAAGGAAGATTTCTAGCGAGGTAACATTATACAAATCAATAAAAGTAGTATAGGGCAGCAAGAGATATAGTCGAAATAATAAGTAATAAATAAATCTAAAGATCGCAAGAGTTTTGATTAAGAGTCAAGTCGAGTGAGTTACCTCCAGTTATAAGTCACATAAGTACCTCTAGTATCTCTATACCGGGTGTCAACGAGATCATGTATCAGCACGCCATTTATTTATTAGTTAAAATAAAACTTTGAAATTCGGACCGTATATATGAGTGATTGGGGGGCTTCTTCAGGTACACTCAGTTTTTCTATAGCACTTCCGGTCAAACCGGAAGTGACGTTAATTTTGAATTTTTAAATACAACATTTATTATTTCTGTTCATATTCTGTTTCTTCTGAAAATTTGCCATCTAGTGCAGGTTAACTTTTGACATTTCTGTCAAAGATGGCGGTATCTGTTAAATTTATCCATTAAAGTGAAACTGCTTCGCAACGATTGTCGAAATGTAACAACCATCAAAGTTAGCTTTGAAAACAATTAAGAAACGTATTTTTCACATTTACACGCATTGGCGAAGGAAACATGTATTTCACGTTGAAATTACTAAAGAAAATAGAAAAAAAAAAAAATTTATTTTCAAATGACAGGTACTCGTTTTTTTAAATAGTAACACCTATTTTTTATTACAGTGCCATATTGGCATAATTTTTAGCTTTCAAGTGATATAAAATATGCTGTGGTTTAGTGGTAGACAGGTAGTACAAAACATAAAATGTTTTAAAAGTAGTCTAATTCCAAAGACTACTTTTAAAACATTTTATGTTTTGTACTACCTGTCTACCACTAAACCACAGCATATTTTATATCACTTGAAAGCTAAAAATTATGCCAATATGGCACTGTAATAAAAAATAGGTGTTACTATTAAAAAAAACGAGTACCTGTCATTTGAAAATGAAATTTTTTTTTTTTCTATTTTCTTTAGTAATTTCAACGTGAAATAGATGTTTCCTTCGCCAATGCGTGTAAATGTGAAAAATACGTTTCTTAATTGTTTTCAAAGCTAACTTTGATGGTTGTTACATTTCGACAATCGTTGCGAAGCAGTTTCACTTTAATGGATAAATTTAACAGATACCGCCATCTTTGACAGAAATGTCAAAAGTTAACCTGCACTAGATGGCAAATTTTCAGAAGAAACAGAATATGAACAGAAATAATAAATGTTGTATTTAAAAATTCAAAATTAACGTCACTTCCGGTTTGACCGGAAGTGCTATAGAAAAACTGAGTGTACCTGAAGAAGCCCCCCAATCACTCATATATACGGTCCGAATTTCAAAGTTTTATTTTAACTAATAAATAAATGGCGTGCTGATACATGATCTCGTTGACACCCGGTATATACGTATGTTTGTAATACAAGTAGAGTAGTAAGAGCACGTGACAATACTAGAGGATAGAAGCCCAACTTTCGCCGTTGACGGCTACTAACACAAGATCATTGGTTAAGCCAGGACCCTCTTTTAGCATGTTAATTTTTTATTAAGCTTTAGTTTGCATTATGTATATACATGTTAGTATCACAACTTACCATGTTTATTCGAAGAGTCACACTTATAATTAGTTCATAATATAATAATTCAGATATGCATGAATATACATTAGAGATATCATGCGCTTATTCTATTCACGAAAATCGCTTTTTCCAGATGAAGATTCATAGATATCGTACGTGTTCATAAACAGTACGATATTTTTAGGTATTCCAAAATACCAACTGTTCTGGGAATATTTTTACCACATCGGTTCATGTCTTATACATTTGAGCTAAACGATTCCAAAATATAAAATAAAAATAAATTATTTTATATTTTGTATATTTTATTGCCCCATCAAAGATTTGCGCTAACGAATTTCATTTTTGGAACTGAGAATAACTCTTATCTCTAAGGCTAGATTCTTAAGAAAACCAAATTACAAATTATCTATAACTTTAAAATAGTTCTTGAAAATAAAATTTATTGTTAGGAATCAGAATTTTCTCTATAATCTGCTGAACTTTTATTTTATTCTCAATCTACTAATAAAATAAAGTTCAAAGACTTTAAAAATCTACAATTTTATGTTTCCTAAATATGATATACAGGCTGTCCAGAAACTCTACTGACAAACGAAGACCGGAGATTCCTCAGATAATTTTAAGACAAGTTAACTCAATTCACCCTAGTCCGAAAATGCTTCCTAAGGGAGCTAGAGCTCTTTGAAGATGGCGCCTTGTAATTAGTTTTTTTTTAATATCTCCCGAACGCTTCTATTTAGAAAAACAAAACCTGGTATGCTTATTTATCCTCCAGAGATGAATCGATTCCATCAATTGCAAATTTCTAGTACCGGTCATAGGCGTCCGTTTTGGGTAGGTTAACGGTTATTTTAACGCATAACTTTTTTGTCTTTAACTTTTAAGCATTTGTGACACTAGATTATTAAATTTTCAGGTTTTCTAGTACTAAAAGGTACTCTTACTTTAAGTCGGTAGGATACACCGTTTTCTAGAAAAATCGATTTGAAAATTTTTCGTTTTTTCGTCATTAAAATTCAATTTATTATTTTTTGCACTAGTTCGCTCTGAACTGCCAACAGAAATAAAACCTACGTTTTTAATTGTCAAATTGTTGTCAGTTCGCGAAGTTTATCTTTTAATTTTTTACTTTGTAGCATTCAAACACAACGATTTCAATTTAAAAAAAAATGATGTTTACTAATGAAGAATACGCCGATATGCATTTAGTTTATGGCGAAATGAGGTGTAACGCTCGAGCAGCGCAACGTAGATACGCTGAAAAATTTCCCAATCGTCAGCATCCCACTCACTCAACATTTACAGCTCTTCATCAACGATTAAGAGAAACAGGTTCAGTGGCGAAGGAAACATGTATTTCACGTTGAAATTACTAAAGAAAATAGAAAAAAAAAAAAATTTATTTTCAAATGACAGGTACTCGTTTTTTTAAATAGTAACACCTATTTTTTATTACAGTGCCATATTGGCATAATTTTTAGCTTTCAAGTGATATAAAATATGCTGTGGTTTAGTGGTAGACAGGTAGTACAAAACATAAAATGTTTTAAAAGTAGTCTAATTCCAAAGACTACTTTTAAAACATTTTATGTTTTGTACTACCTGTCTACCACTAAACCACAGCATATTTTATATCACTTGAAAGCTAAAAATTATGCCAATATGGCACTGTAATAAAAAATAGGTGTTACTATTAAAAAAAACGAGTACCTGTCATTTGAAAATGAAATTTTTTTTTTTTCTATTTTCTTTAGTAATTTCAACGTGAAATACATGTTTCCTTCGCCAATGCGTGTAAATGTGAAAAATACGTTTCTTAATTGTTTTCAAAGCTAACTTTGATGGTTGTTACATTTCGACAATCGTTGCGAAGCAGTTTCACTTTAATGGATAAATTTAACAGATACCGCCATCTTTGACAGAAATGTCAAAAGTTAACCTGCACTAGATGGCAAATTTTCAGAAGAAACAGAATATGAACAGAAATAATAAATGTTGTATTTAAAAATTCAAAATTAACGTCACTTCCGGTTTGACCGGAAGTGCTATAGAAAAACTGAGTGTACCTGAAGAAGCCCCCCAATCACTCATATATACGGTCCGAATTTCAAAGTTTTATTTTAACTAATAAATAAATGGCGTGCTGATACATGATCTCGTTGACACCCGGTATATACGTATGTTTGTAATACAAGTAGAGTAGTAAGAGCACGTGACAATACTAGAGGATAGAAGCCCAACTTTCGCCGTTGACGGCTACTAACACAAGATCATTGGTTAAGCCAGGACCCTCTTTTAGCATGTTAATTTTTTATTAAGCTTTAGTTTGCATTATGTATATACATGTTAGTATCACAACTTACCATGTTTATTCGAAGAGTCACACTTATAATTAGTTCATAATATAATAATTCAGATATGCATGAATATACATTAGAGATATCATGCGCTTATTCTATTCACGAAAATCGCTTTTTCCAGATGAAGATTCATAGATATCGTACGTGTTCATAAACAGTACGATATTTTTAGGTATTCCAAAATACCAACTGTTCTGGGAATATTTTTACCACATCGGTTCATGTCTTATACATTTGAGCTAAACGATTCCAAAATATAAAATAAAAATAAATTATTTTATATTTTGTATATTTTATTGCCCCATCAAAGATTTGCGCTAACGAATTTCATTTTTGGAACTGAGAATAACTCTTATCTCTAAGGCTAGATTCTTAAGAAAACCAAATTACAAATTATCTATAACTTTAAAATAGTTCTTGAAAATAAAATTTATTGTTAGGAATCAGAATTTTCTCTATAATCTGCTGAACTTTTATTTTATTCTCAATCTACTAATAAAATAAAGTTCAAAGACTTTAAAAATCTACAATTTTATGTTTCCTAAATATGATATACAGGCTGTCCAGAAACTCTACTGACAAACGAAGACCGGAGATTCCTCAGATAATTTTAAGACAAGTTAACTCAATTCACCCTAGTCCGAAAATGCTTCCTAAGGGAGCTAGAGCTCTTTGAAGATGGCGCCTTGTAATTAGTTTTTTTTTAATATCTCCCGAACGCTTCTATTTAGAAAAACAAAACCTGGTATGCTTAT
Source organism: Amphimallon solstitiale (assembly GCA_963170755.1). Taxonomy (NCBI): domain Eukaryota; kingdom Metazoa; phylum Arthropoda; class Insecta; order Coleoptera; family Scarabaeidae; genus Amphimallon; species Amphimallon solstitiale. Next base: position 93,097,866 of record OY720676.1, on the reverse strand, counting down.
TTATCCTCCAGAGATGAATCGATTCCATCAATTGCAAATTTCTAGTACCGGTCATAGGCGTCCGTTTTGGGTAGGTTAACGGTTATTTTAACGCATAACTTTTTTGTCTTTAACTTTTAAGCATTTGTGACACTAGATTATTAAATTTTCAGGTTTTCTAGTACTAAAAGGTACTCTTACTTTAAGTCGGTAGGATACACCGTTTTCTAGAAAAATCGATTTGAAAATTTTTCGTTTTTTCGTCATTAAAATTCAATTTATTATTTTTTGCACTAGTTCGCTCTGAACTGCCAACAGAAATAAAACCTACGTTTTTAATTGTCAAATTGTTGTCAGTTCGCGAAGTTTATCTTTTAATTTTTTACTTTGTAGCATTCAAACACAACGATTTCAATTTAAAAAAAAATGATGTTTACTAATGAAGAATACGCCGATATGCATTTAGTTTATGGCGAAATGAGGTGTAACGCTCGAGCAGCGCAACGTAGATACGCTGAAAAATTTCCCAATCGTCAGCATCCCACTCACTCAACATTTACAGCTCTTCATCAACGATTAAGAGAAACAGGTTCAGTGGTCCCAAACAAAAAATGAAACAGGGAGACATTATGATGTAACAGCAGAATATGAAGATGTTATTCTAATGGAAGTTGAGGAAAATCCAGAAATTAGCGTTCGAAGACTATCTGCCATGTACCCCACAATTTCAAAATCTTCCGTAGGAAATATCTTTCACAAAGAAAATTTATATCCTCTTCATTTTACAAAGGTGCAAGCACTGCTAGAAGGAGAATTTTCTGCTCGTGTAGAATTCGCTAGATGGTTACAAAATCAGATAAATCAAGATGAAGATTTTTTCAGGTACATTTTGTTTGGTGACGAAGCTTTATTCTCAAAAAATGGAATTTTTAATGTACATAATGCACACTATTATTCGTTCGTTGGTGACAATCCCCACGTTGTTCAAGAATTTAAGCATCAGCATAGGTTTAGCATAACGTCTGGATTGGAGTAGTTGACGATTATCTACTTGGACCTGTGGAATTACCTGCTCGTTTAAATGGTGTTGATTACTTACATTTCCTGCAAAATATTTTACCTGATTTGTTAGATGAGGTGCGTTTAAATATTCGGCAAAACTTATGGTTTCTACAGGACGGCTGTCCGGCCCACTTTAGCAGGCATGTACGAGACTTTCTAGATAATAACTACGAAGACCATTGGATTGGAAGAGGCGGTCCAGTTGCTTGGCCAGCAAGGTCGCCGGATTTGAATCCTTGCGATTATTGTGTTTGGGGATACATAAAAGCATTTGTTTATTCCGTTCCGATACAAAATCGTGCACAACTCTGGCTAAGGATACAAGATGCTTGCGACGAATTTAGAAATAACTTTGGAATTTTTGCAAGAATTCGGCGTTCTCTAAGCAAAAGGGTAAATTTATGCATAGAGACTAATGGTCATCACATCGAGCATCTTTTGTAACTATCTACCTTTGATACTTGTTCTTTTTTTGTTAGTTTCGTTCCATTGTAATAAATACTTTGTTTTTAAAAACCTTCAGCTAAAATTTTGTTTCAAATTGATTTTTGCTTCTTTTCCCAAACTTTTTTTACGAATTGTGTGCTGCATTTATTGAAACAAAAGATGATTTATTAAATTAATTTTCATCCATGCCTTGATAGTCCTAGCCAACTTCGTCGCTAAAAATAAGTAGGTACATAATAAATTGAATTTTAATGACGAAAAAACGAAAAAATTTCAAATCGATTTTTCTAGAAAACGGTGTATCCTACCGACTTAAAGTAAGAGTACCTTTTAGTACTAGAATACCTGAAAATTTAATAATCTAGTGTCACAAATGCTTAAAAGTTAAAGACAAAAAAGTTATACGTTAAAATAACCGTTTACCTACCCAAAACGGACGCCTATGACCGGTACTAGAAATTCGCAATTGATGGAAGCGATTCATCCCTGGAGGATAAATAAGCATACCAGTTTTTGTTTTTCTAAATAGAAGCGTTCGGGAGATATTAAAAACAATAATTACAAGGCGCCATCTTCAAAGAGCTCTAGCTCCCTTAGGAAGCATTTTCGGACTAGGGTGAATTGGGTTAAATTGTCATAAAATTATCTGAGGAATCTCCGGTCTTCGTTTGTCAGGAGAGTTTCTGGACAGCCTGTATAGTGAAACAGAAATAATGTTCTTACACACAAAATTATATATGATTATAAAAAGGTACGGTTGTTTTTCCTTTAATATAATGCGCATGATAAATATTGCTACATAAACACGTTCTTTTAACTAAATTGGCTAGGAATTTAAAGAATTCAAATATAATATTGAGGAAAAATATGTTCAATAAATAATAAGTTTCAATTAGTTTCGTAAATAAAGTTTATTATCCTATCTCTGCAATTAAATTTATGAGGCTAAATATTTCGCATTCAAAGCATTATTATCCTAAATTTGATTTTGAAATATTTACCATTTCTTTATGATAATTTTTCCACTATACTCTTATGATGAGTAAAGATCGGTATTCTAGGATACACTAAGGACTGGACTTAAATGAATAATGTAATTCGATATTGGGCACAGTAATAACAGTAATACAAATATATATATATATATATATATATATATACATAGGCCATCGGCAAATGTAAGTATACATAGATTTTCAGCATTGTTAATTGATTTTATCTTACAATGAGCAAAACTTAATATGTTCTTTTTTATCTACACCTAATAAAGGTCTGATGAAGGTTCTGAAGGAGGACCGAAACGTCACAAAGCCGAAAATACGAGTTTTATTTACAAAATTACCTAAACCCTAATTCTACCATTGCGGTAGTAAGCTACATACATAGTGATATACGTCATCAGTTAAAAAACTGAATTTCGTCGAGCATTATATATATATATATATATATATACATATATGAGAATAATGTAATCACAGGCTATATTGGTCAAATAAAAAGCTATTACGTGCTCTTTTGTTTAATTCTCAATATTACGTTATCAATTGATTAACATCATCACGAGGAAAAATAGAGTTAGCACATTGGCAAAAAGTTATTGTATATCACAAAACATTAAAAACAGATGGTTATAAATATAACTAAAAACATAGAAACATGCAAATTAATATAATTTAGACTGACAGTGACAAGAGTATCAATTATATTGATATATAATTGATATCAATACATATATATATATATACAGGGTTATTCACGCTATACGGCACGGAATATTGTGGCCAAAATACGTGACTTTCAAAAAGTTTCACTTTTGGGATATATGGGGGTCTAGTATGGTTACTTTTTAAAATTATTTTTATATTATACAGGGTGTCCCATAAGCCCTAAAAGTATCAAAGTTGTGTTTTTTTAAATGGAACCCCCTGTATATTATTGTATTTTCGGATTCTCCGATCAAAATAAGTGTCTGTTTTAATAAGGTTTACAATACCTAAACCTTAAGGTTTTTTAAATAATTTGAATTTTGCCAAAATCTAACCTAATTTTCATGTTTCAAATACTTAAGAAGTATTTAAGTTATGTAAGCGAAATTTACAGCGAAGTGTAACAATATATCATATTTTATATCCCAATCATAATAAACTTGCTATCTTATACAGGGTGTCCAAAAATTAAAACTAATCAAATAAGAACTTTAAGTGGCTATAACTTGATTAATTTAAATAGAACGCCATATTTTTTAACTTACCAGGAAATGTACTTTTTAATTACCTATCGAATGGTATTAGGGTGTTCTATAGCTAAGTCTTCGCGTTTTTACAGAATACGCCAAATAATCGTTTTTTGTACCATTTGGTGTTTTTTAAATAAAAGTTCTAATGTATCTAGTTGCCTATGGTATTTAGAAATGTCAGATAATTTACAATTATAAGAATAATAATGACGAATATCGTTACAAATGTTCAGAAACTTGGAACGTTATTTATAATCTAACAGGCTATAACAGCAATAATGGTAATAACATATCAACGATAACATAAAACAGAAGCAAAATATTTATAACAGATGTTCGAAATGTCGACCGTCCATTTCCAGACACTTACATATTCTTTTTTCAAAACCACTGCTAACTCTGGACAACATTTGCGGGGTTACAGTTTCAAAAGCGTCTCTTATGCGTATTTTTATATCGTGTGGTGTTGTCGGAGGCGTATTGTAGACAATTCCTTTTATGTATCCCCATAAAAAGAAATCTGGTGGAGTTAAGTCCGGGGATCTGGGGGGCCAATTTTGAAATCCATTTCTTCCAATCCACCTGTTTTGAAAGTTGGCATTTAAAAATTGCCGAACCTCGCGATGATAATGAGGCGGAGCTCCATCCAGTTGAAGCCACATGGTTGTTCTGATGTTTAAAGGGACTTCTTCTAATAATACTGGAAGTTGGTGTAAAAGAAAATCGAGAAACATCATACCATTTAAAGGTCCTTCAAAAAAATAGGGTCCAATTAAATATTGGCCCAGTATTCCACCCCACACATTAACGGACCACCTATTCTGATTTCTCATGACTCTGTATTCATGCGGATTCGAATCAGAATAATAATGGAAGTTGTGTCTATTCACGAGACCATTGTTATGAAAAATACATTCATCACTAAATAACACATTTTCAAAAAAGTTTTTATTTTCTGCCACTTTATCTAACACCCACATGCAAAATTCAGTTCGGTTGTCAAAATCATTTCCATAAAGTTCTTGGCAGAGCTGGATTTTATAAGGATGAAATCTGTGTTTTTTAAGAATTCTTGAAATACTTGCTTGACTAATGTTAGTATTTTCGGATATCTGATTTTGACTAACATTGGGATTTTCGATAACTGAACCAACTACCGTAAAAACATTTTCTTCATCTTCAGTGACAGGTTTTCTTGTAATGGGTTTTTTATAACTGACACTTCCACTTTCCTGAAACTGGTTTAATAATCTCTCAAAAACGGCTGGCTTAGGATGATTTCTTTCCGGAAAACTTTGAGCATAAACTCGAGAAGCCAATAAACAATTTTGATGACATTCTCCTAGGATAAAAATCATATCAATACGCTCTTCTTTTGGGTAAATCTTCATTTTGACTAAGCAACACCACAACAATATTCAAATAATAACGATCTAAACTTCCACAATTACAAAAAATAATACCACTATAGCAAAAACAGACTTTGCAGACTAAACTGACAGACTAAATGAATTTATGTGACATTTCTAAATACCATAGGCAACTAGATACATTAGAACTTTTATTTAAAAAACACCAAATGGTGCAAAAAACGATTTTTTGGCGTATTCTGTAAAAACGCGAAGACTTAGCTATAGAACACCCTAATACCATTCGATAGGTAATTAAAAAGTACATTTCCTGGTAAGTTAAAAAATATGGCGTTCTATTTAAATTAATCAAGTTATAGCCACTTAAAGTTCTTATTTGATTAATTTTAATTTTTGGACACCCTGTATAAGATGGCAAGTTTATTATAATTGGGATATAAAATATGATATATTGTTACACTTCGCTGTAAATTTCGCTTACATAACTTAAATACTTCTTAAGTATTTGAAACATGAAAATTAGGTTAGATTTTGGCAAAATTCAAATTATTTAAAAAACCTTAAGGTTTAGGTATTGTAAACCTTATTAAAACAGACACTTATTTTGATCGGAGAATCCGAAAATACAATAATATACAGGGGGTTCCATTTAAAAAAACACAACTTTGATACTTTTAGGGCTCTTGGAACACCCTGTATAATATGAAAATAATTTTAAAAAGTAACTATAATAGACCCCCATATATCCCAAAAGTGAAACTTTTTGAAAGTCACGTATTTTGGCCACAATATTCCGTGCCGTATAGCGTGAATAACCCTGTATATATATATATATATATATATACAAATTGTGTGAAGGATTTTTTTACTTTTCCTTCTTTTCTTAGCCGGTTTTTTTAAATATTATGTATCGTCGAAATTCTTGGTATTTTCGGCTTTTTTTAAAAAAATTTATATGAAGGGTTGGTTAATAATAAAAACGGTTTTTTGACGTTTCGAAATTATGTATAATTTCCTCATCAGAAAATCATGAGTTAAATTTTAAAACAACTATTGTTTACATCACAACACTGCAAATATGACAAACAAAAAATTTTCAGTAAACAAACGACATAAATTTTAATAAATAGTACTTACAATAATATTGGCCGTCTGTGTATATATGGCTTTGATTGTTGTTAACATTAATTGCTTTGCACATTCTTTCGATTAAATTATATTCCTTTAAATATAGTAATTCTTTCTGTGTGAATTCACTGAATGTCTGTTGAAAAGTAATAGCACGATGTCTAAGTGTGTATTTTTGTTTTATTTACTTTTTTAGTTGAAAGGTTTTGTCTATTCGTATAAATAGCACAGCGGCGCATCTCGACAAATTTCATATTATTGAAAAATATATCTGGGATATATTTTGTGTGTCTGCTCTATCGTTTACTGCGTTCTTATGTTTTTTAATTTTTAGACTTTCAAGTATAGTTCTTGATTTGCTGTTATGTTCAGTAGCTAATATTGTTGTTTGTTTATAATTGAAAGAATGGTTAGTTCTATTTTCGTGTTTCTTTAGGGCTGTACTATTGGTGGCGTATTTGTGCCCATTTGTTTGTCATATTTGCAGTGTTGTGATGTAAACAATAGTTGTTTTAAAATTTAACTCATGATTTTCTGATGAGGAAATTATACATAATTTCGAAACGTCAAAAAACCGTTTTTATTATTAACCAACCCTTCATATAAATTTTTTTAAAAAAAGCCGAAAATACCAAGAATTTCGACGATACATAATATATATATATATATATATATCCTACTATCATTAGCGCGTCCGTACATTGTGAATTTCCATTCAATAGAGCGTCCGCCTACATAAAGCGCCCGTATATGGACGCTCTAAGCACTTTCCATGTAAAACTTCGTTAACAAGCTTACATGGTGATATAATGCTGTTTAACAAAATTTCGGAAGACGCTATTTTGTCGACAATATGCATGTAATATAACCATTTTGCGTATACTATTAGTTCAGGGTATTTCTACGCGAGGCGCTGCATCGTGTGCCGTATATTTTGAAATATACACATGTCTTTTATATTCTCGATAATCGAGCGTCCGGACAATTTGGCAACGCACACAGAATAATTCGTAAACTGGTCTTTATGGTAGATATGTATATACGTAAACATGCATGTATCATAAACTAAGCTGTTTATTTACTTTTTTCTTCGTAGTATAAAGAGGTATTGTGATGACGAAAATTTTCGACCTCGAGATTTTTACAGATGTCCACGTTTTGAAGTCACCTGATACCGAAAAACTGGTTTATATATAATGGAAGTTATAAAAGCGAAAAATTCTACTTTAATACTTGATAATAATACTTTTTGTAGAAATTTAAAAAATATTGTTGGCAAAAATGAGGTAAATTCTTATATACAGACATGACCACAAAAATCTAATTAACCAGGAAGAAAATTAAAATTAGTGGCATAATATTTTCGTTGAATGCAATAAGCCGAATCTGTGGAACGTGAGTGAGAGGTAGCGGAGCATCTGCTGGGTTATCTCGTCAGGCGCTGGTTGAATGTAAATTTAGCAAGTGTCTAGAAAGCAGTTTTGTTCCATTTTTATGTTATAATTATTTCGGTTAAATAATTGAGTGTTTTGTTATAACTGACTAACTGAGTACACTTTGAAAGCCATGTTTTGTACCTATGTGTAACAGTGGTTATTAATCCAAGAAGGAAAAAATGTAATTATTTAAAATTCCCGGGGACAACTTTAGCAAATTACAAAAAGCATCCTTGTACTGAATAAGAACTTACCTAAAAAGACTATGTGTATTGAATTAATTTTAATGCAAATTATATTATTTGCGAATTAAAAAGTTTACATAGTTAATTAGGTCCTTTAGTTGAAAAACCTATAGTTTAGTAATGTTATTAAATATCTTTTACTGTGGCGTTTACAGTTGATAAATGTTTAAACTATAATAAACGATTATTGCAGATCCAACTTCATACAAACAAATTAAGAGTTAGTGCAATCAAAACAATTTTTCCAAACTGCCTATCTCAAAGGAAAGTAAAAAACGACGAACAATTGTAACACACTAATCATTTCCAAAAACAAAGAACAAAGGTAGATATGGACGATAAAATAGATGATCCAGAGCCAGTGAGTGGATAGCCCATTATTGTTAAACGTAGGTCAAGTTTTCATAGTAAAAAAAAATTTGGTTTAGAGTTCTGATTGATCATAATAATTATGACTCATTGACGTTTTCTCTGTAGAAATACAGATTGTTACTTTAATAAACAACATGTATCAAAAAATGAGGTGTGGCCACCACACGACTTTCTTATACGTATGAAAGAGTTACTTCCGGTCCGAATTTTGAAATTTCATTTATACAAAAAATATTCCAAATCCAACTCTAAATACTTTTGTACTCTTCATAAATATACATAGAATGCATAATTTACGACATATTGCAAAAAATCGTTATTCGGTAAGAGTAAAAGTAATACTTCCGATCCGAATTTTGAAATTTTTTTTATACAAAAGATATTGGAAATTAAGTTCTAAATACTTTTATATTCGTAGCGTACCTGTTTAAAAAACATGACTTGCAAAATATTTGCAAGAAACTGATTTTCGATAAGAGTAAAAGACCTACTTCCGGTAGGAATTTCGAAAAACCTTTTTAAAAAAATTGATCACAATTTCAATTTTAAGTACATATGAATTCTTTATAAATTTGTTTAAACTTAGTAATTCACGAAATATTTGCAAAATTCGATTTTTTCACTGAAGTAAACTACTACTTCCGGTCTGCTGATTTAGCTCAAAATCTAATCAGTTCTCAAGAGGGAGATTATATTCGTAAATACAAAATTTGGAATTGATATCTGTAGCGGTTTGACCGCTATCGTGGTCACACACACACAGACACACACACAGACAGACAGACACACAGACATTTTTTAAAAACCACTTTTTTGGTATCAGGGGACTTCAAAACGTGGACATCTGCAAAAATCTCGAGGTCGAAAATTTTCATCATGACAATACTTCCTTATACTACGTATAAGAAAGTAAAATTAGGGAAAAATCCAAATTTCTTGGCAATGCAGTCGAACTGGATTTTTCAGTGGGACATGTTAGAATCTTTTCTTGAGTTAACTACAACTACAATATGAGACAACGTTGTCATAAAGAAAAAAATGAGGTGTGGCCACCACACGACTTTCTTATACATATGAGCGTTTCAAAGTATCGAATTTAAAGAATTTTTTTATACAAAAATTATTCAAAATCCTATTCTAAGTACTTCTATTCTCTTAATAAATCTCTATAAAATGCATACTTTGCAAGATATTATAAAAAAGTGCTACTCGCTAAGAGTAAAAGTGCTACTTCCGGTCCGAATTTTGAAATTTCATTTATACAAAAAACATTGCAAATCTAACTCTAAATACATTTGTACTCTTGATAAATATATACAAAATGCATAATTTACGACATATTTGCAAAAAGTCGCTATTCGGTAAGATTAAAAGTGCTACTTCCGGTCCGAATTTTGAAATTCTTTTCATACAAAAGATATTTAATATTATCTTTTAAATACTTTTATACTCGCATTGTACCTGCCTAGAATGTATGGCTTGCGAGATATTCGCAAAAAAAATGATTTTCGATAAGAGTAAAAGATCTACTTCCGGTAGCAATTTCGAAAAACTTTTTTAACACAATTTTTCTCAAATTTAATTTTGAGTACATTTGATTTCTTTATAGATTTGTTTAAACTTAGTATGTCTTCTATAGCGATTTATTAAGAGAATAGAAGTACTTAGAATAGGATTTTGAATAATTTATGTGTAAAAAATTCTTAAAATTGTATAGTTTGAAACGCTCATACGTATAAGAAAGTCGTGTGGTGGCCACACCTTTTTTTTTAATGAAATCAAAAGTAAACATCATTCTAGCTCTAAACTGATTTTCAAGATATTTTTATTTGCTAACAATTTTAACATTTATATTGTTTGAAAAAAGCAGTTACCTTTTAAAATAAGTAAATCCAATTTTGAAGTTTCTTAATGTTTACATCCTCCGATCTGATTATAGTCGCATTTTATGATCTTTGTTTCCATCGCTCAAACGCAATGAATTTTAAATGCACATGTCTTCTCTTTTTAAGTACAACAAACACCATATATCTAGTCATAACAATGAATTCTTATTAAATAGTATTAAGAATCCGCTACTTCTATATGTGTGATATATGGTTTTTATTATTTCCCTACTATTATTTCTGTCATGTCTAAATCATCATTAGACAGAAATTTACAAATTACCCGGCAATAGTAAATATTGATAAAGATAGTCATATTGAGTCACAAAATCAAGTTTTGTTAGATATATTCCCTTTGTTGGCCATTGAATTCAAAAGCTTCTACCAAACCATCTGTTAGGATAATATTGGCTCAGAAAATGAGGCGTCGACATCACACGACTGTCATAGATGTATGTGATTCGAATTAGTTTTACAAAGTTGTTCTGAATGAAGTTTTAAATACTTTTAACAACTTAACAAATTAGTATAGAATGCACAATTTGCGAGGTAATTACAAAAGGATTCTACTCGATAAGAGTAAAAGTATTGTTCCAAATCAAGCTTTACATCCTTTTATGCTTGTAGTCTATCTGTCTAGAATGCAGAATTTTGGGAGATATTCACAAATAACTGTATTCGGGTAAGAAGTTCGATATTTTTTATAAACTTGTTCTCTAATTCTGTTTTAAATACTTTTCTATACTTTAGAAATTCGTCTAAACTTAGTAGTTGCCGAGATATTGGTAAAATTGGATATTTCGAGTGAGGTAAATTACTAATTACGCTCTACCGAATTTACCGAAACTCTAACCAGATCTCGCGAAGTAGATTATACTCTTAAATATAAAGTTTGATATTTTAAGTCTTGTGATCATACAAAACGAGAGTTAGGAAGAGGATAGGAAGGAGAGAAAGAGAGAGAGATGTTTGCAAAAACCACTTTTTCTATATCAAGTAATTTCGAAACTTGGATATCTGCTATATCTCGAAATCACACTATTCCGCATAACGAGATTCAAGAAGATCCCGCCTAGTTAATATGTAAACACATTTTTTAGCTAACCGTCTCTTTGGAGCATTTTTTTTGGATTTATCGGAAAATGTCTAGAAGTATATTTTTGATTACGAGTAGGTCATAACATGAGTATGCATCCTGTTTTTACTTTCTTATACATGGTATAAGGAAGTATTATGATGATGAAAATTTTTGACCTCGAGATTTTTGCAGATGTACACGTTTTAAAGTCCCCTGATACTGAAAAAGTGTTTTTTTTTAAATGTCTGTGTCTCTCTCTCTCTCTCTGTGTGTGTGTGTGTGTGTGTGTGTGTGTGTGTGTGTGTGACCACGATAGCGGTCAAACCGCTATAGGTATCAATTCAAAATTTTGTATTTGCAGGTATAATCTCCCTCTTGAGAACTGATTAGATTTTCAGGAAAATCGACAGACCTGAAGTAGTAGTTTACTTCAGTGAAAAAATGGAATTCTGCCAATATTTCGTCAACTACTAATTTAAACAAATTTAGAAAGAATTCATATGTACTTAAAATTAAAATTGAGAACAATTTTATTTAAAACATTTTTCGAAATTCGTACCGCAAGTAGGTCTTTTACTCCTATCGAAAATCAGTTTTTTGCGAATATTTCGCAAGTCATGCTTTTGAGGCGGGTACATTACGAGTATAAAAGTATTTAGAACTTAATTTTCAATATCTTTTGTGAAAAAATAAATTCAAAATTCAGACCGGAAGTACCACTTTTACTCTTATCGAATAGCGATTTTTTGCAAATATGTCGTAAATTATGCATTCTATATATATTTATCAAGAGTACAAAATTATTTAGTACTAGATTTGCAATATTTTTTGTATAAATGAAATTTCAAAATTCGGACCGGAAGTAACACTTTTACTCTTAGGGAGAAACACTTTTTTTCGAATATCTTGCAAAGTATGTATTATATAGCGATTTACTAAGAGAATAGAAGAATTTTGAATAATTTTTGTGTAAAAAATTCTTAAAATTGTATAGTTTGGAACGCTCATACGTATAAAAAGAAGTCGTGTGGTGGCCACACCTCATTTTTTTTCTTTTACTATTGCATCGGCATAATATAATTTATTCATACAGCTGGTCGTTAGATAAATTAGTTTAAATCAGAAAATGTATGTTTCAAATATTAATAAAAAGACTAAATATGTAATTATTAATTGCCAATAACGCCTATATAAAAATGTTAAATATTTAGAACTGAATATTATATATATTTTAAATCTTTCCAAATATAGAATTTTATGTTTAGCGAGTCTTTATCTTGAATGACTATCGAATGGTTATTATGAATTTCCAGACATTAATTTCTCGAGGGAATATTCTTCTCTATGTATGACGCAAAAAAAAAAACAAACAGAAACTACTACTATTTTCTGTTCTGAACAATATAACCCACTGTGTCGCCGAATGTAGATAAATGTGTTCATTGTATTGCTCCTCTTGATTTAAAGTACATATATTTTTATAAAGTAAGCATACAGACACATTGTGGCAACATTGCTGGACTCTCTAATATCTACCAAATGTAATGTAATATACCCGATGGAAGCCAGAATAGCGAAGAAGTGAAAGTTAAATGGTATATTACAGGCGCTTCATGCACGAGAAAATAAAAGGGCGCTACTTCGCCATTAAAGTGAAATGTAACTAACTTTTTTTTATCTGATATTTAATTTAGTGATAATACTATACCTGTTTTGATCAAAAACACAAAGTATATGCAAAATATTAACGAACTAATTAACTTTTCGAAGGTGGACGCTACATTCATGAGTTCCGTAAGGACGCTATATTGTTAGTAGGATTTATATATATATATATATATATATATATATATATATATATATGATATTTACGCAGGTGCCAATCGCTGAGACCATGTCCATATTAGAAAACCAGTATCAAGTACAAAAGACTACAATCAACTTGATAGAACACTGCCTAGTAAATACCTATTTTACTTACAACAACCAAAAATACCGACAAGTTGAAGGCGCACCGATGGGCTCACCTCTGTCACCGATAATAGCCAACATATTTATGGAGAACTTTGAAACAAAGTTTGTTAACACCTGTGCGAATAAACCAAAACTGTGGCTGCGGTATGTCGACGATACATTTGTAATATGGACACATGGCAGAGAAAAACTAGAAGACCTTCTATACCACCTAAACGCCCAACATCCGAAAATTAAATTCACAATGGAGGTAGAAGAACAAGGGAAACTACCATTTCTAGATGTGTTGGTGATCAAGAAAGAAAACGGGACATTGGGACATACTGTTTACCGGAAACCTACACACACAAATAGATATTTAAAAGCGCAATCTCACCATCATCCGGCGCAACTGAACGCAGTAGTAAAAACACTAGTACTACGATCCGACAGACTAACAGATAAAGAACATAAATCCGAAGAAAGAACAAATATTAGAAACGCTCTCCTTGCAAACGGTTACTCGCACAAAATAATAAAGGAAGCCACCTATAACAAAACAAGAAGAACAGAGAAAGAGAAAGAAGAATTCATTTCAAGAGCCTTTCTCCCATATGTAAAAGGTACCACAGATAAAATCAGCCGAATACTAAGAAAACACAACATCAACACAGTTTTTACAACAAAGAGAAAAATAGCTGATGAATTAATCAACGCGAAAGATAAAATTCCACTCGAAGATCAGGGCGTGTACGAAATACCATGCTTGGAGTGCGACCAATCCTATGTAGGGCAGACGAATAGGCGAATAAACGTAAGAAAAGAAGAACATAGAAACGCAGTGCTCAAGAAAGAACCAACTTCATCTCTAGCACAACATCGTGTGATAACGGGGCATAATATCGACTTCGACAATACAAAGTTATTAGCAAAGAGCGAAAATCTAGCTACTAGAATCACTAGAGAAGCGATAGAAATTGAAAAGAGGCCTAGAAGTTTAAATAAAAGAGACGACGGCCTACGCCTGCCGCATACATGGAAACCGCTCGTGGCCGACATACAGATTAGAACTCACGATAAACGCAACACTCCACAACCGAAGCAGACCCATACACAGGATTCGCAAATACACGGACCAATCACACGCAGCCGCTTGCGAGCGATCGCCACAGTACAACATCCCCCACCCGACCCCACTCCAACTCAGCAATATAAAAGCAGGCGTACAACAAGGCGAACAGCAGATAACTCTCAACTGTAACCAGCAGAAGACTATCTCTAGAAAATGACGAGTGCGATCTCGTCGAAACGTCGAGACAACAGTCCTTCTCAGGACACATCTCACACGCGGCCAAGAACCCGAGAAACCATTGTTTCATATATATATATATATATATATATATATATATGATAAATATTGTTTTCTCGTCCGTACTATTAAATATTGGGTAGTGGATTCTCAGGATAATCGGACCGTTTTTGTTTAGAAATTAAAAACTCATTTATTCAAACTCTATATATTTCGCCACTGCTTTGTGGCTTCTTCAGGAGTGCTACAAAGAATTATTTTTGTTTTAACAATTAAGGTGGAACACTGTGTCAAATGATAAAAGTTTACTTACAATTTGAGTAATATGAAGAGGAAATACACTTTTTACATAGCCGTAAAAGTTGTAAAAACATCAGACAGTGAAACAACACGTTAAAAAAGACATCGACTAATAATAACTAAAAACACTTTACACATTTTTTTAACAACTAAAATATCAAAGTATTACAACACAAAATACATTCTTAATTGTTTACAGTTGTATGTTACGAAGTGTGTGTCAGTCGTGTAAGCGATGTGTGTACTGCGGATATAGAGACCTTGCTATTTTTCTTATAAACATTTATCTTTTTTTAATATCAATGTATTTACTCCAGCAGGTGGAAATGTGTTCGTTGTTAAAATCGTTCTTATATTTATACTTATCTGTGTTATTTCGTATGAATACAAATTTGTGACTGTACAGGGTCTTACCTCAAAGTAAAAAGTAAAATTTGCCTAGTATGAATGAGCATCATTTCAACAAATTAGAATATATCACACTTAAACTATTGGTGTCTGTTTTGTAATTAATTGAACAACTCTCCCTGTTAATATGTATCATCTCAAGAACCAGTCTGTTTTTTTTATTCCGTTCCTTGTCCAGTACCTTAACCCCATCATAATCAAATCCATGACCCAAATCCACACAATGCACTGCCAAAGCACATGAGCGTTTTTTTATTTTACTGTCACTCTTGTGTTGTGTGAGTCTCTGTTTTAACAATTGTGACGTCTGCCCTATGTATACTCCTTCGCACATTAGTCATACTACTTTCATAAATAAAAACTTAAAAAAATTAGTCGCTATATTCACCAACAATGGTTATCCCAGGCATGTTGTTGACAAACTGATTTTCAATTCCAATACCTTTGATGGACCAATTGATCACGTCATTGACAATGAACTGCCACAATTCAAAAAATTGCCTTATATTAGTAACTTAACGGAGCAAATAGTTCAGCAGTTTAGGATGTACACTCACATAAAGATAGCAAAATATAGTCCCCTAACAATAAGGCAGATATTTACAAAAACTAAAGATAAAACACCAATACTGAGTCAGGATAGTGTCATTTATAAAGTTGCATGCCGGGATTGCGAAGGAGTATACATAGGGCAGACGTCACAATTGTTAAAACAGAGACTCACACAACACAAGAGTGACAGTAAAATAAAAAAAACGCTCATGTGCTTTGGCAGTGCATTGTGTGGATTTGGGTCATGGATTTGATTATGATGGGGTTAAGGTACTGGACAAGGAACGGAATAAAAAAAACAGACTGGTTCTTGAGATGATACATATTAACAGGGAGAGTTGTTCAATTAATTACAAAACAGACACCAATAGTTTAAGTGTGATATATTCTAATTTGTTGAAATGATGCTCATTCATACTAGGCAAATTTTACTTTTTACTTTGAGGTAAGACCCTGTACAGTCACAAATTTGTATTCATACGAAATAACACAGATAAGTATAAATATAAGAACGATTTTAACAACGAACACATTTCCACCTGCTGGAGTAAATACATTGATATTAAAAAAAGATAAATGTTTATAAGAAAAATAGCAAGGTCTCTATATCCGCAGTACACACATCGCTTACACGACTGACACACACTTCGTAACATACAACTGTAAACAATTAAGAATGTATTTTGTGTTGTAATACTTTGATATTTTAGTTGTTAAAAAAATGTGTAAAGTGTTTTTAGTTATTATTAGTCGATGTCTTTTTTAACGTGTTGTTTCACTGTCTGATGTTTTTACAACTTTTACGGCTATGTAAAAAGTGTATTTCCTCTTCATATTACTCAAATTGTAAGTAAACTTTTATCATTTGACACAGTGTTCCACCTTAATTGTTAAAACAAAAATAATTCTTTGTAGCACTCCTGAAGAAGCCACAAAGCAGTGGCGAAATATATAGAGTTTGAATAAATGAGTTTTTAATTTCTAAACAAAAACGGTCCGATTATCCTGAGAATCCACTACCCAATATATATATATATATATATATATATATATATATATATATATATATAGTAGTTGAAGGGAAGTAACGACCGTCACAACATTAGGAAGAAATAAGTATTGGGGAATGCGGTCAATTTATAGAAACATTAAGTGCTCATTTGTTCTTTATTCCTAATATTTCGTTACAATTTGTAACATCCTCAGAGGAAAAGCTAAAAATATTTATATTTTGTGTGAAAACAATGAACAAGTAAATAATGTTTTGTAATAACTTACAACTTGAGTTATAAAAGTAGTCCAGTTGGTGAACAGAGATATAAAATTTCAAACATTTTTAAAAAATTGTGTATGTATAAAATTCACTGATACAATTGTGTCATAGAAATAAAATTAAATTACTAAAATTACTAATACATTTAAAAAACATACGAATCACACTTTTTAAAATAATCATACACGTGTCAGATTGTAGGTTAGTTCACTTTCAGGCGGGAGACAAGACTGAGCTTAAAATTTGACCGTTACATTAATCGACGCATGTCAGGTGAAATTGCATCATGGGAACTTCGAATTAATATGCAATACAGGGGCTTGCAAAAATTTTGGTACTGGTGTCATTGCAGCTATGTTACTGTAAGTAATTTCTTAAGAATGTAAGAATAAATGATACTGAGGTTATTAGTGTCAGTCTTGAAATTTACAGTGTCACTTTCGTTCTTTTTAATGTTCCACATTTCAGCAAACAATCTGTTTCTATAGTTTGTCTCTGTGCAAAGGATTTTTACGTTGTCAAAATTGAAACTATGACTGGATTCTTTGGAGTGTGTAACTAATGCACAGGACATTTTGCAAACTTTCAAGTCACTTTTGTGTTGTGTAATTCTGTTTCGTAGCCATTGAGATGTTTGACCGATGTATGTCCTATTGCAATTTGTGCAAGGAACAGAGTACACTACGTTAGATTTTAACACTGATGGTGTTGGGGTCTTAGTATTTGTGAACAGATTGCGAGTTGAAAGCGGGCTATAGGTGACAATCTTTACATTACTCAAACACGACAAACTTGTTTTTATGATTTTAGGGGTGAGTTGGTCTATCTTCATTAAGCGTCTGTATTTTATTTGAATGGGGTTACCATCATCTTGGGGAACCCCAAGATGATGGTAACCCCATTTCCGAAAATGCATTTTCGGGAATACAGTCGGTATAATGACATTATTTTTATTATTGTTTTTAATTCGTAATAATTTGCAATACAACTGGCTAATGTTAAGCCAGTTATTTTTAATTTGTGACGTGCTGTAACCGTTTAATTATTTTAATATGCATAAGTTTTGAAAAAGATGTGAATAAACATCGAAACGTCAGCAGTAATCACGTTTTTTTAATTTTAACCTAAAAACCACATACCCAAGAATACATACTATTGATTATATATATATATTGATATGGTTTGACCCCTGTATATATATTTAGGATCAACCAACATTATAATAATATGTATAACTTTTAAATAATAGTTCTAGATATTGTTTTTAATAATTCGAAAAATATATTACTTTTAAAATTTGAATAGATATTGGGCGCCAGGCAACTTACTGCCAACTTAAATATTGTCTTTATTCAATTAGTCTGAATACAGCTGAGAAAAGACCTATTAAGTGTGACACTTGAAAGTTTACAACAGTGTTAATTTTTCTATGATATCTAGATAATTTTTATCATCGGCTCTATTACATATATTTACCTCAGTGGAGAGCATGTATACCTACAGGATTCAAAGTCGATTTAATTAGAAAGGTGATTAGTTAATTCTTATTATCTACTTATTATTTTAATATGTATCGATGAATTATTTTAAGATAATCAACATCGATCTACCTGGTATTTACCAACAGCTTTCCATCTTCTAAAGGCAGGATCCGCGCAGAAAGAATATGAACTGGGCAAGTATCTTAAGAGTATATTGACTCGTCAAAATTCCTACTTACAATTCTCATACAAATGAAACACAATACTTAAGGAACAAATTGATATTCAGGATTTATTAATGGTATAGGTAAATGACAAATTGAATTATTAATTGCTTACTTAGATAAACTATTCTCATTCGTTAGATAGTAACGTCAATAATACTTACGTGTGAGTGAACGATCAGAAATTAGCTATTCGTTATTTGGAGGATAATAAAATATTCATTACATTGAACATAATTATGTTCAGAATTTACGTGCATAAAAGAAATACAAACTGAGTTATTTGCAACTGTGTAAAATTAACCAACTCTGTCTAAGTGTATAAATAACAATGCAGGTACAATTGATTATGGATTAACTTAATTTGGTAAGTACGGTATTTTGTGTGTGACTTATTGAATCAAATTATTATCAAGTAGAATCTGCATTTATAAAAATAGGAATTCCTTTAACAAATATACAGTGATTTGTATTAAACAAAGAAATGGTGAATGTATTCCAAGTGCTTTGCTGAAGTCAAGTATAGTATTATATATTATATATATATATATTATATATTATTAGTAGTAGTATAGTATTTGAATACCTTTTCTGGCCTGATATAGTAAGTAACTCGTTGGCAATATTAGCCTGTTGTAGCAGTCGTGATCTTAAAACCCAGCTGAAAAAGAATCTAGCTAAACATCTTGTAAAATGTTATTTCTTGTAACATTTTTAAATAATTGGCTTTGCACAATCATCTCAAATTTTAGATATGCAAACACTAGGATTCTGAACCTTGAGCAGCAGTTTTACTAAAGCTTCCTTCCATATAGATGGTATCCATCCCCTAATTAAACAATATTTATAATATAACCATCGTTATATATCGAGGCAACAATATCTAGCCATATTTATTATTTGTCAATCAGTCTCAATAGCATTACTTTTAATATCGAAAATTTATTTCCACAATTGATAGAGATGGTAGGCAAGAAATTCATAGAAATTATGAAATGAAATATTAGAATGTAATGAATAAGCTCTCGGACTATTTGATTTACATTTTTCCGTAGGTTTATTGTATTTCCGCAGAGATTTAATAATATTCCCAATATTGCGGATTACCTGTACGACGATACCATCCTTACGCCTTATTGTTTTCTCAGATTCATATCAGTAACCTAATATTATCGGTTATTCAAGGTGCAAAAGGCTTGGGAAAACGTTACATCCCTAAAACAGCGTCTGTATCAAACACAAAAGTCAAGCTGTGTTATTAAAATAGGGATTATATTTTAGACTGATTGCAAATAAAATATTTGCTGAAGTCACATTTTGTACAGATCCGAAGGAAATGCATTCTAATCGGTAATTTTAAAGTTTCTTATATACTTGAATTTCGGCTCAATAGCTTCTGACCTAACATTTAATGATCAATACAGTAATCACAAAATTGACAATCCATTATATCTGAACCACCGACAATTGATTCATCACAATAATATCAGTAAGTGTTAATGAACCCAAAATAATCATTGTGGAGAAGTTGTTCATCCGTAAATGAATCAAATATATCATTGAACTACCTTGTTGCGGCATGGTCAACCTTCAATAAGTCTATATTAAAGTTAAACCCCGCATCCAATTTTCCCTTGGCTGCTAATTTTGATTCGATGGAAACGTAATTTTACTACATTGTGTATATACCGCTTTTATTCTTTTATTTATTGTAGGTACATAAAGCTAATTTACTATATGATGTAACACACATATTGGTAGAATAGCTGTATGAGTACACTAAATGTTTATCTTTGATTCCTGACATATTCTTGTTTAATGTTCCTATTCTACACAATTATAAAGATACAAGGACATTGTAAATATGTATCAATTGTTGGAATTTCAGTCAATTATGATATTGATAAACGACGGCATTTGTTTATTATGTTTCGATAAAGTTCATTCGAAAATAATACTTATGTATATAATGAAGGGAAAAACATATTAAGAGGAAGTTTACTAGATAATACCCTTCGGAAGACAGTAATACATTAAAATGCTTTGTTTATTATAAAGTTTAATATAATATAATTCATTAAGCAACATAATTAGAAATTTACATATACCTTATAAATCAGCAGAAATATAACAAAAAAATTACATTTAACGGACAGCATGAACGCTAAACGGCTATATAATTAACTTAATTCTAACGTGAAATCTAAATCGTGTTATGAACAGAAATGGCTTTAAACTGGATCTGGCAAACCACCAAAATATTAGTAGTCACGTAACACTGCCAGTTATGAACATTCCAATTAAGTTTAATAACAGATGGGTAACATGTCTTATAACAGACACAGGAAAACCATTAAGGCGTTAGATGCCAAATTATCACTGTCCCGTGCCAAACTAGATACTTTTACCAGATAGATAAAATAAATGAATAGCTAGTCACTTTCTTAAAATGTTATTTATTAATGTCAGTTCTACAACTTGTGAGCCAATTGTGTCTTCAATTTAATATACGTTATACCTATATAAGCGATATAATTGGTTGTGCCCTATAATTATGGTTAATTTAGGCTTTCAAATGCAGTATAGTAAAGTATTGTAATTATAATATTTTCTAGATCAAAATTTTTGAAGGTATTCACATTTTGCAGACGTAAAAGAAGTTTTTCCCAAGATATTTGGTTGTGTGCTTTGTGGTACATTTGCACTTAAGACATGGGCACTATATCCTAAAGCTAAGCCTATAATATCCATTTTAGAGCTGATTAGTTTCTGATGCAATTCGGTAAAATGGAAGTACCCCTTTATTTCAAGGCGCAAATTATATACTGGCATGCAAAAGATTGAGCTAAAATTATGACATATTTCTGGAATTCCCAGTCAAACAGTTATATTTGCAAATTCTAAATCAATATACCGTATATTCTACGAAAATATTTGGTCTTTGGACAAATTTGAAAGTAAAACAATGAAAAACTTATCACTTATAATGTGTATTTCAATTTTTATTGTTAATGACTTCTGAAGTCCACGAGGCATAGTCTTCATTAAGTTGACGGTAAAATTATGGTCGTTATATTCTAGTTGTGGAAGAGCAACCCTTTAAGCTCCTGGACAATCCTTGGAACTTATGTATGTTTTCAAATACGTACGTCGTCTTAACTTATCCCAGACTTGTTCAATATGACTCATTGATTCTGATAACTTACAACAGCAAGACAAAAAGGTGATTTATCTGATCACAGTATAATCTTCAGTTCTAACTATTCCATGTCAGGAGATATCCGGCAAAAGCCAATCTTCCAATTCGATGTTGACATTGCAACAGCGAGTGTGTAGCCATCTTTCTACGAGACATTCCCATAGCCTGAAGTCTTATTCTAGCGACTTATTTGTAAACTTTTACACCTGCTTGCTTTTGGAGTTGATTTCGTAGCCAAACCACAGAAGCTGTTCTATTCTGCAAAATTGTGGTCACCAAAAAAACGATAATCTCTTTAGATTGTGATTTCTTTTCGGCCGAATTCTGGTGTTCTAATTATCAAGTCAATCTCCTCGAAATGCTAGTGCACATTTTGTACGGCAGAAAGACTCTTACTAACAATTCCTGCAGTTTCGCCTTGTTCTCGACTATTTTGTAACAACCCACTAATTCTTGAGGGTCAAAATACTCATAACAATGACAATATGACGAACAAGGTTTCTTGGAAAATAAATATTTAGTTATCTAATAGTGTAAATATAAGCATTTAACTGATACTTCTAAATATATATTAGCATTTCAATGCTATAGTCTGTCCATAGATATAATGATTTCACTGCATAAATAGCACTCGTTCTTCACAAAAGAAATTAACTCAAACCGTCTAATCCCTTTCGAGCACGGGTGGTTCACATGCACGTATTCACAAAGATTATTATACTTAAAGTCTTTTATAAAAACATTGATATTCGATTGTAATATATATATATATAATTTAATTTTTAGGGTAAATATATGTTTAACACAAAAATCAAATAAAATACAATAATTACTAAATTCCTGCAAGGAATTGCACCTTATCGGCTCTAAGTACTCATTGCGTATACATTATCGTTAATTTATAAATACTACTTCGGTCATCAGTATCACTAATTTCATTGTCATCTACATGTATTACGTATTTCGGTATCTTCGTATTCCAAAGCACATAAGAACAATATCTCCGAGGAAATGGAGAGACTAATAAAATCTATAGTCGCTAAAGAAACTGAAAAACTCTACGAAAAAATTCGTGATCTCGAGAAACAAATAACCGACTTAACGGTACGAAATTCTAACTCCTGTACGAACTGATTGTAAGGAAAGTTTAATACTAAATGAAAATAAGCCTTATACAGATTTGGATAGTACTCATTCATCTACAGAAACCGTTATCAACACAGAAACACATGTGCGTGCAACTACAAAACATACACACAAAAAAGACATGCAGAAAAAGGATTCACGGGGGAACAAATCGTTAAATATACAAGTACGTGGGACATCGAAAGATGACAGCGAGAACTTCGCGGCCGAACGACGAGTGTGGCTGTACGTTGGCCGGTGTCGTGCGGACCTTGAGCCGACAAAGGTTCTTACGTACCTGAGGACAAGACTCCCTGACAAGATTTTGATGTAACGAAATTGGAAAGTAAAGGTAGAAATGCAGCATTTAAAATAGGTGCTAATTATAAATAAATAAATTTATTTAGTTCTGTGTAGTGCATAAAATGCGTAGATCACGTCAAAAAAAAAACAAAAACGTGTATAAACAATACAATAAAAGTATCTTAAAACATATTAAAATTTCAAATTATAAAATTCGTTGATTGTATAAATCACATTCTCCGATAATATGCGACGGAACTGCTGCTTAAAAAGTTTCGGGGTTAAATTTCTAAGAGATAAAGGCAGATGATTGTACACTTTAATCATTTGTGAAGTGGCACCTTTTAACACTGAAGTCCTAGTAGTCTGAGGCAACACTAGCTGACAGTTTTTGCGACCACGCGTGTTGTAACTATGTTCGATTTTATAATTCATTAGAAGTTCATAGTTCTCCTTAGCGAAACAGGCGCACTCATATATATATATATATATATATATATATATATATTCACTATATTTTATAATCAATATTAATAAAATAACAAAAATGTCTTGATTCTAAAGATTCTGAAAAAAAGGTGTTCAGAAAAAGCTTTTAACGATTTTTTTAATTTAGTCCGGTTGTATCACTTTACTTTGGTTGAAAAATAGTGTTTGTGGCTAACAATCCAATTTTATATTACAAAAAAGCTTAGAAAGTGTACCGAATTATTTATAAGTAGATTTCCTATACAACATTTTCAATATTCGGAAAGGATGTATCACTTTAGATGTAAAATAGTTTTTTTGTGAATATCTTTTAAATTATGCATTTCTAAAGTTTTACCCATTCGTATGTAGATTTGTAGTCACTAATAACGTATAAAGTATTTTAAATTGCTTAGGATAAGTTTTGCTATTTTGTATATAAAATTTCTAACACAATGTCTTTGGAGTACGTATCTTTATGTATATTTTACATGTACGTCGTATCAGTGTATGTCGCAGATGTATATATGTACATATTAATTTTACACGACAATCAATAACACTATGCAATATTTAGTAAGCGCTTAATTCCCTCTATTATACTCATCTCAGAGAACACACGCTGAACGTTGCCGTGTAACATTGTATACGAGCAATTTGTTCTAATCACATTTTAAATATTTATATGTGTGTGTAACAGACTTTTTTAATTCCAAGTTTAAATATGTGTGTATATGGCATATGGAGTATACGTGAATATGTATTAGTTGATAGTCCACGTTCAATTTGACATAATTAATACGAATACAGATAATGTGCTTTCGAGATTATTATCAGTCTTTAAAATAAAATTATATGCTTGATGGTTATTTCCACTATAGGTACAATTTAAATTTTACACCACTAATATATATAAGTACAACGCACATACATTAACACTTCAAATGTAATTTTTAAAGGAATATTTCATTTAAATATTACTATATATACAGGCTGATTCAAATTAAGAGCGTCCCATAGCTAACTCCATGATTATTAATTCTAGAAAGTAGGTTAAATTAGTAAAGTAGTAGTGCTTTTAATGTTGATTAATATGCAGTTTACGAATAAACAATTGAATGACGAATTTCCGAGAAACATAGAAAACATTTTTTTTTAATAGAACACACTATATTTTTTTAAAAATACTGATTAATAATTTAATTTTTATTATAAAAGTTCCTATGCACTATTGTCTTAAAATGGATAATAAAGAAGTTATACGTATGTAAATATTTATTGATGCTCATTTTAACATATTGCAGCTTAAAGTAATGTCATTGAAGTTAGAAAGATAGTAACTATATAATTTATATATAATGAAGGTGTCACATTCCTTCACATTTCCGTGCCCGCTTAAGTACACTCTGAGTAGCTCTTAATATTATTCTTCCATCCAATTCGTTAAAAGTATCGTTGAGCATGTTCTGCAATTCGTGTACGGTATTGTACCGCGTTTTGTACACCCTATTTTTTAAATATCCCCAAAGAAGAAAGTGTAAAGACGAGAGGTTCGGTGACCGTGCTGGTCATCGAATGTGACCATTGGTATCAATCCATTTATTGGCAAAGGTGGCGTTGAGATAGTTTTGTACTAGGTGACAGTTGTGTGCAGGACCACCATCCTGTTGAAAGTATAAATTTTGGCGCATCATATAATTGGCGTTGTCAAGGAAATTCTCCAGAAGGTTATGAAAAATTCCAGATATCTTTCTCCTGTCAAACGAACATGGAACCGACGACTATCAAACCTATCAATCCGCACCAAACATTAAAACCAAACCGAACCTGTGCAGCATATGCACGCACTATTAGTAAATTTTGTTGGGACCAGTAGTGACTGTTCATGTTCGGAAATTATATGGGATATACTTATGCTTTTTCAAAATTCTTTGGATTGATGAATAACTTAAACCCAATTCTATCGTAGCATCCCTAATAGAAAATTCACAATGAGCTTCAAAATATGCTAACACCGTATTTTATACTTCTTCATTAAGGATGATATTTTTCTTAGTTCTTTTCTTTTTAAATAAGCAATCATGTTGTCTAAACTGACTGTATAGTTTTCGAAAGTAAAGTCGATTTGACTGCTGTCGTAAAGGATATCGTTCAGCTAATGTTCGCTAGTCCTTCTTGAATTTTTACTGGACACGATGTATGCTTCCAATGTCAAATAGCATACTGTTTTTTTGTTGTTGGTTTAAAGAATTAGAATTAATAATAACGGAGATAGCAATGGGGCGAACTTGATTTGTATAATTTCTTTTTAGCCGTTTTAAGACAATAGTGCATAGGAACTTTTATATCACAAATTAAATTATTAATCAATATTTTTAAAAATATATAATGCGTTCTATTTTAAAAAAAAATTCAATGTTTCTGGGAAATGCGTTATTCAATTGTTTATACATGAACTGCATATTAATCAACATTAAAAACACTACTACTTTGATAATTTCATCTAGTTTCTAGAATTAATAATAACGGTGTTAGCAATGGTGCGCACTTAATTTGAATCAGCCTGTATATACGGAAATTTGATCCAGTGGTCAGAGGCGCAATCTTCCATTTCGGAAAATTCGAATATTTATTAATATATATAATGTAATCTATTCGAAATTAGAAACATTTGTGTGCATTATCTGTATAAGCAAAACTCCACAGTATTCGAAAATAATAAACCTAAACAACATTTATTACACATTTCGACATATTTCTAATAGAAATACAGATACAGAGGAAATACCTTTAGATGACGTAATCTGTTTCATCAATTGTCAATGTTTTTCTCGATGTGGAGTTAATTAATATTTTATTACTAGCTCTACCTCAATTTCATATATTATTTGACAATAAGATAGGATTTATGATGGGCGCTTCTGAGAAATCATTTAAATTACACATAAATATCCAATTAAAACTTAAAAATTAATGACGCTTGTAATACTGTCTATATGATCAATATAAAAACAAAATTAAATGTTATGTAAGGTAAGCAGTAATAAGAATGCCCAAACTTTTTACAGCATAACAGATTTATTAAAAATCTAGTCATTAGGAGACAACCTTTCCCTTATCTATCGAGGAATTAATTAGACAGATCTTTTTTTCCTGGCGACAAGGTAATGTGTATGAGAGCAATGTAATACTATATTCTCTTGATAGCTCGAATGGTTAATGACAAGTTAAAATCTCGCAAGCTTATAAATATAGTACATATAGAATGAAATAGACTTACACTGCAAACAGTATTAATAAATAATTTAAAATAAAGAGCAACTACAGTCACTATAATTATATAAGTAGTTAAAGTCTTATTTAGGTGTTTACCCTTAAGGCTCCGGGCTACCCAAATTATAGGTATATGCTATTACATGTAACCGTTTTTTTCTTTTTACTTGCTTATTTGGTAACATGAAGCAATGCACTATTTTTTCTTATATACGTATGAATGAATGCAATGTATCTATGACGCCCTTTTTTCAAAATAGTCTTTAAATGTGTTTAAAAAAAAATAAAACGTCGAACCATTTTTTTCTTTTCTTTCCTTTATTTCTTAACATAGAAGAATAATTTTTTTTTTGTTTAATAGAGCGTTTGAAACTCTTGCTCGCTATGAGGCCCCTTTTTTTTCAAAATTGATATTTTCTTAGATATTTGATATAAAAGAAATTAAAACTAGGCAGCCCACATTACATTCCAGAAACAAGGTGAAGGGGAGGGATAGATCTCTGGCCAACAGCTTGTCTAGAGGGCGGGTACAAATGTGTAAATATTCGGGGATAAATGAATTTTTATTCTCTTGGATATTGTAGTAGATATACCTATAATCTGGGCACTTTTACGAAAAGTGTTCGCGTCTCCCTAAAAAAAAATGAGTTATAATTTCCAATATATTATAGTATTTTATGCTGGTTCTTTGAAAGATATAGGTACCTCCACTTTTTTTTTGACCCTGAAAATATTTCTTTCGTAAATAGAACACAGTCTGTTTTTGAATCGTAAGATGGGAATTTAATTCTTTTTCAAAATGTATATCCTTCTACCTACCGCTAACGAATTTTTTTATATTTATACTACAAATCTTTTGCTAAATGTGTTTTTTTTGTTAATCAACTCCTAGTTACACAAACTATAGGCGTAGTATGCACATTATTTTTTGTCTGAAGTCTCCGGCATATTTTGCTAACACAAGTTATACAGCAGTGCAGAATAAAAGGCGGTAAATAACAGGTGCGTCATAAAAACACTGTTTGTACTGAATATTGCTTATCACAATTTATTTACCTATTTTTTTGTTAGAAATATACATACACATATATGCCGGGTGTCCCGTAAAAAACGTCAACAATAATAACTCTGTTATTTATTGTCCGATTTTATTGAAACAAAAAGTCAGTAAATTAGCATCAAAAATACTACAAGAAAGTAGTGTTTTAGTTGTTTTCAGTTGTTTTCATTAATGTCAAACGATAGTCAACTTTTTTATTTTAAATGGGAACAGATATATTTTTGGCAATATTCGGAGTGGATTTTTTTTTCTGAATTCAACAATGTATAAAATGTCTATTTTTTTATAAACGATTATTAAAAGAAAACCATTCATTAAAATTGACCATGTTTTTAATAAATTATGTATAACATTTCGAATGTGCTATGAAACATTGAAAACGTAAGTATTATAAGTATTATTCTAAAAAACAAAACAAAACACTTCACAATAATTGTTCAAATTGCCTGCCACCTTGTTCAATACATAACGCACATCTCCTAATTACTCCACGAGTCGCATTAAAAAGACAAACGGCAGGTATTTCTTGACAAGTGTTAATAATTCTTTGTCTTAAAATGTCAACATTTTCTGGAGGTGTCAAATAAACTCGATCTTGTAGATAAGCCCACAACCAAAAATCTAGGGGCGTAAGATCGGGTGAACGCGCAGGCCACTCGATAGGACCGGATGTTCCTATCCACCTATTTCCAAATTGGGTGTTCAACCAATCAGTATTTACTCTGGCATTGTAAGCGGGGGATCTTGTTGATAAAATATTCTATTTAAATTTGCCCAAGGTAATTCATCTAAAAAGTTTTGGAGATTTTCGTTTAATAAAGTGTGATACTTTTCTTGATTTAAGCAACCTATGAAAAACGGCCCAATTAATTGATCGTCTAAAATACCACACCAAACATTTACGCTGAAACATCTTTGAAAATTATTTTCAATGACAAATCTCGGATTGTCTTGGCTCCATTGTCGATGTATGTTTCTATTAAAAACACCATTGTTGCTAAAAGTGCATTCGTCAAACCAAATTATCATTCTGTAAATACTCCGGTCTTGTTCTAATGCATTTAAAAAAAGTCGACAAAACTGTATTCTTCGGCGTTGATCATTTTGTTCTAACACATTAACTTTTCGAGCTATGTACGGTTTAAATTTGTGTTTTCTTAAAATACTGTGGACTGTAGTCTTTGATACCCCAATATTATGTGCAATTTCGCGAGTCGAAGTTCGTGAATTTTATTATAGTGCAAGAAGAACATCATATTCCATATCTTCGGCGAATGTACGTCGCTGTGTTTTAGGGTTTTTAAATGATCCATAATTCCTCAAATTCGTTTCAATTCTCTGAAATATTTTCGAATCTGGAACTTCTCTGTCCGGAAAACGAACGCTGTAACGCCGAACTGCTTGAAGACGATTTTTATTACATTCAAAAAACACTTGCAACATGTCTGTTAACTCATTGTTATTCATTTTTACGAATATATTTCTTTTTGTGGCAAAACGTTCAAGCAGAACAAAAATAAGACACTGACGTTTATTGACGTTTATAGCATTTTTGTTTTTTCATGGCACATTTCCAAATTTATAAATAATGGAATACAAAGATGAAATTTATTAAGTGTTTTATATATTTTTTCAATAATTGTTTATCAAAAATAGACATCTTATACATTGTTGAATTCAGAAAAAAAAATCCAATCCGAATATAGCCAAAAATATATCTGTTTCCATTTAAAATAAAAAAGTTGACTATCGTTTGACATTAATAAAAACAACTGAAAACAAACAAAACACTGCTTTTTTGCAGCATTTTTGATGCAAATTAACTTTCTTTTTGTTTGAATAAAATCGGACAATAAATAACAAAGTTATTATTGTTGGCGTTTTTACGGGACACCCGGTATACGTATATAATATGAAAATAAAAATAAGAAGAATTTATTTTTGCCTCCCTGTTCGTATTGATAATGTTGATAAATTAAAACATTTTTTTCTTTTCTTGGCAAAAGCGGCCATAAATACCATAAATAAAACTACATTTTCTTGAGTGTTTCGACATTTATTAACATGTGTCTTTTTCGAGTGTGTGAAGAGCCCCCCTTTTTTCGAATATCGGATATCTGACAGTTGTTCCAGGTTGTTCTAGGTTTGTTATAAATTGTTCTAAAGTATTTTTAAAAAAATGTCAAATTTGGCCGAGATAATTGAAGAAACCGATTTTGTCACCCAGCCCTTCTTTTTTCGAAAATTGAATTTTGAAGGTTTTTCCAGGTTGTTCTAGTTGTTCTAAACATTATTCCAAAGAATCTCGGGGAAGAATCAAAACTGACCGAGATAATCGGAAAAAACGAGATTTTGCCAGTCCCCCTTTTCTTGAAAATTTAAATTTTGACGATTTTTCTAGGTTGCTCTAGGTTTGATCTAAATTATTCCAAAGTATTTCATAGAAAAAATCAAAATCAGGCGAGAAAATGGGGGAAAATGAAAGCTAAAAGTATGAAGTCAGATCCAGTTTTTGCAAAAACTAACATTTTGACGGTTGTTCTACATTTGTTCTAAACATTGTTCGAATACATCAAAACCGTATCTCTTATATATCAAAAGATATTGCAAAAAAAAAACCAAATCCAAAAGTGTGAAGTTATCCCCCCTTTTTTCGAAAATCTAAATTCTGACGGTTGTTCTAGGTTTGTTTTAAATTGTTCCAAAGTATTTCAAAGAAAAAATCATAATTGACCGAGTTAATAGGAAAAAACGATTTTCTAGCAGTCCCCCTTAATCTCTTGGGAAAATATATATTTACTACTTATATTAGATACTTATTATAAATCTTGGTCAATTTCGATTTTTTCTTTCAAATACTTTACAACAATTTAGAACATACATAGAAAAACCTAGAACAACCGTCAGAATTTAGATTTTCAAAAAAAGGGGGGCTAACTTCTCACTTTTGGATTTCGTATTTTTGTAATATTTTTTGATATATACGGTTCTGAAGTATTAGAATAATGTCTAGAACAAACCTAAAATAAACCTCAGACTTTCAATTTTCGCAAAAGGGAACTGTGAGAAAATCGTGTTTTCCTATTATCTCGGCAAATTATGATTTTTTCTTTGAAATACTTTGAAACAAATTAAAATAAACCTAGAACAACCGAAAATAACCGTCAGAATTTCGATTTTCGAAAAAAGAGGCGTTGGCGAAAAATTGCTTTTTGCCATTTTTTCGGCCAATTATTATTTATTTTTTGAAATACTTTGGAACAGTTGAGAACAAACTTAGAGCAACCTGGAACAACCGTCAGAATTACAATTTTTAAGAAAGGGGGGGCGGCAAAAGCTCGTTTTTTCCGATTATCTCTGACAATTTTGATTTTTTGCCGGAGATTCTTTTGAACAATGTTTAGAACAACTAAAACAACCTGGAACACCCTTTAGAATTTCAATTTTCTAAAAAAGGGGGGCTGGGTGACTAAGGTATTTACAGACAGGAAACACAAGAACAAAAGACTACAACTAGGGACGCTTATGTAAACTTACAGTTTAGTTTTTAGTAAATTGATAATTGATTGCTTTAAAGTAAAAAAAAAACAACATAAAAACCAAATTTTGTCAAATATGTAGAATAAGTTAGAAAACAAAAAATTAATTTCCTGTTGTATATGTAGGAAATAATTTTCTACTACTAGCACTGTCGCTTTAATTTTTCACTAAAACTGATATATTTTATTATTAATCTTATATTTATGTACTTTGTAAATTAATAATATTTGTGTATTCCCTTGATTCATTTAGGTACTAAATTAATATAAAATCCATTTTCTTTTACTTACTTCATATTTTAATGTAGTTATACCTGTTACACATTGTTTAAAATATTATATAATAAATAATATATAAATTAGTTATTTTGAACACAATATTAAAATAAAATGTCATACGAAAGAACTATCAAGAAATCGAAAATCAATAATAAGAAAATAACTTGGTATGTCTGACCACCCGTTTACCAGTGTGGTAAACAAGATCAGTAAAAAGCATTGGAAATTATCAATTATATGTCTTGAATTTTTAGAAAGTATGGTTTTGATCTATAATAACAGAACAATGAATAAATGAGAAAACAATATAGAAATCTTCTATTAGACGGGTGTATTTCAGATATGTATATGTAAGAAAACACAAAAATTGTGTAGCCAATTTTTTATTCAATAAGAGAATATTCATTCCGAAACATATGTGTATTCGCCAAACAAACACCCCGAGCCCCCCTACTTGTCTGTCTTCCTTACAGTCCCATACATATAAATATGATGTTTATCAAATATTCTCTAAACATTATTCCGTTGCAGTCTCCTAAGTGTAGGCCACGCCCTTGTAGGAGAAGTACTTCAAGAGGAGAAGTTACGGGGGACATTTTCACACTTTTAATTCTGTATATGCTATGCAACTCGTATTACTTCAAATCGCAATATTAAAATCAGTAGTCGGGAGCCTTAAATCAATGGATTACTTCATATAGACGTCAACCAATTATAATTATTATTAAAAAATTTCTAGGTACAATATCATAATCATTCAAATATATATAATATTGTATACTATGTAATCTTTACCACCTTTAGAAAAATGATAGATTTTTGGAAGAAATGTTATCTGGCAAGTGTAGTCTCCGGCTATTTCAAAACTATCAGGTATGAGATAATTATTTAGGACATATCCAGATGTAAACTTTTGTAATGTATTAGATAAATTTGTTAGAATAAATTTATTTGCATTGACTGCTTGTTCATGTAAGCGAAATTATTTAATAATACATTAATTTTCAAATCATAAATTTCAAAATAGTTATGCAAAGTTTGCGTAACTGTACAATCAAACTTTAGTAGCTTAAATAGGTCAAGTACTCGATAACTTTAATAAACGTGTAAATTGAAGTCTTGTGAAAGTTTCTGTTCAACTTTGGCGCTGTTATTTCTAAAGATAGGAAAAATGTTGTGCAATCATTCATTTATATAACGGGTGTTGCATAATTAGCGTCAGGGTTGAACTAGTGAACAATTTCTTTCTTTCTTCTTTATGGTTCCAGAATTGCTTTTGAAAAACTAAAGTTTATAACGGAGAGGCTCAGCCCAAAGCAGATAATGAAGGTTGTTCAATTTTATGTTGAGAGGCAACATTTGATTATTCTGACACTAGTGTATATGTTAGCTTTTTAATGATTGAAAACCGCATAGTGCTCCAACAATTTATCGCGTGAGCGTTTTTTTTAGCAACAAGTCATATTCCGCATTCCGGAAAATTTTGCGCAGTTCGAAATAAGAGTTCGGGTGCGAGAAAGTATTGAGGAAAACTCCGAAATTTCCACTAGGAGACGTTCTCAGCAGTTGGGGATATCTAGACGGCATTTGCAAAAAATATGACAGCAATTACATCCTTTTCCTATAAGATACAGTAAGTACACAAATTAAAACAAAATTATCCACAAGATCGGTGTTTTCAAGAATTGTTCCGAAAGCAAAACGGGTTTATTCATAACCACAATGAGTTATAACGCCAATTTGCTCCTAACTGGTCACGTGAATAAACAAAATGCAAGATATGGCATCAAAAATTCAAGAGTGACTGTTGAACATGCATATTGTTAGGTGCACAGTGTGATGTCGAGTAACCGCAGAAAGTATCATTGGACCATACTTTTTCGAAGACGAAGAAGAATATTTGTTTAATATTGATTGTTATCAATACTGGACTATAGCTGGTTTTCTTAAGGCTAGAGTTGTGGCTCCAATAAGATGGAGCCACAGCCCATCAAACTATCGGTCTCTTGAGGGATATTTTTGGCGACTTTGGAGTATGTAAAAGGTGAAGTGTAGACAAATAAACCAAAAATTATACAACAGCTTCAGGCCAATATTCGAGAAGAACCTAGGGCGGTGTGACCTGAAATTCTCAAAAATGTTATGAGAAATGATCAGAATAGCGCTCGTTAAATCGAAGCTAACAATGGGTGCTATTTGACAGATGTTATATTCAAAACATAATGTAAACGCAATTCCAAACTATAAACTAGATGTTACTGCAAAAATAAATAAAATTAAAAAGAATAATCCATTCATTAAATAAACCATTACGCTATAAGTTATGCGCCTATCTTGACAAGTGTTTATATTCAATAACAGACAAATATTCACCACAGACATATTTGACTCCCTTGCAAGAATCAATTTAATATACAGGGTATATCACGACGAGATTTCGTTAGAACAATATAGAAAACTAATTAGAGCTGAGTTTTGAAATTTCGCAAATAATAGTTTCTTAAGCTCTTTCGATTTCAAATAGTTTTGAATTTTTGCTTCTTCCGGTTACACCTGAAATGGATATCAACTTCCTTATTTTAAATGGAATACCCCATTTTTTATTATTGATTCGTATTTCCAACTTAATTTTAAGGATAGTTTGTGTGATAAACTTTGCCTAAAAGTTAGCCATTTTTGAAGTATTTCAATTTTTGTAAAAAAATTGACAGCTGCAGACTAATACTCATAACAACATTCCCAATAATTGAATGCATGCACATATTTAATGTAGTCATTTTGGAAAGTATACTGCTTCAAATACGGTATTATAAACTTTTCAAAATAATACAGGATGGTCAGAAAACCATGTTAAACATTTCATCCAGAAAATATCAATATCATGTTATTTTTAAATAGCAACCTACATTTTTTTCAACTTCATTGGATTGCGCGTTCAAAATTAGAGGCAGTATGTATTTACTTCCCTATAACTAAACGTCTTAGTTTCAGAGTTATTTTGGAAAATGTAGCAATTCCTTTAAAGTTTCATTTTGTATAATCAGTTAATCTATGGAAACTCATGTAAATAAATAAAAACTGATCAAGTCATCGTTTAATAATGTCCTAAAACATTTTTGTGAAATCGTCGTCTTCTTGTGATTTCATTAAAAACCACTCACAATACTGCGCTCTTGTTACAAAATCAGCTTCATTAATATGTTGAACAGGTTGAAATTTGTAAGCATGCCACTTGTTCCTTTTCACAATTCGATGTATAGTCATTCTGGATGTACCTACTTCAGCTTCTGCATCCTTTAGAGAATTACTAGGATGTGCTGTAAAGTAAGCAAGTGCTGTTACCTCCACATTTTCACTATCAACAACAGGTTTTCTTTTGGTTGTTTTCGGCAAGAATGATCCGAAGGAAATGCAATTTTTTAAAAGATTGCTTAAGATACTCTACTCTTGGCAGGTCTTGACCGATTTGGATATTTCTCTGCATAAACACGACATGTCCTGTCGATTACTCTATTACATTCACCATATATGTTTATTATTATATTTAAAAAATCTTCGTTATTAAATCCAGATCGCGACATTATTATTATTATTCAAGTATTCAGAAGTGGAAGACAAAGAAAATGCTGAATAGCATTAGTAAATACCTTACTGATGACAGGTAATATGATTGCAACTTGATTCTATTTATTCACATGAATTACCATAGCCTAACTGATTATACAAAATAAAACTTTAAAGGAATTGATACATTTTCCAAAATAATTCTGAAACTAAGACGTTTAGTTATAGGGAAGTATATACATACTGCCCCTAATTTTGAACGTGCAATCCGATGAAGTTGAAAAAAATGTAGGTTGATATTTAAAGATAACGAGATATTGATATTTTCTGGATGAAATGTTTAACATAGTTTCGTGATCACCCTGTATTATTTTGAAAAGTTTGTAATACCGCATTTGATTTACTTTCCAAAATGATTACCTAAAATTTTAAATATGTGCATGCATTCAATTATTGGGAATGTGGTTATGAGTAATAGTCTGCAACTGTCAATTTTTTTACAAAAATTGAAATATGTACTTCAAAAATGGCTAACTTTTAGGCAATGTTTATCACACAAACTATCCTTGAAATTAAGTTGGAAATACGAATCAATCATAAAAAATGGGGTATTCCATTTAAAATAAGGAAGTTGATGTTCATTTCCGGTGTAACCGCTAGAAGCAAAAATTCAAAACTATTTTAAATCGAAAGAGCTTAAGGCGAAACTAATATTTGTGAAATTTCAAAACTCAACTCATATTAGTTTTCTATATTGTTCTAACGAAATCTCGTCGTGATACGCCCTGTATACGGGAGTTGTACCTATAATGTATAGTAAAAAACAATAAAAATAGTAATAAGAAACCCTTTGATTCTATGTTAAACACATACTATAAAATTTTATATAATAAAATATAGAAGGTGTCTAAAGTTAAGTGTTCACCATTGCTAACTTTGTTATTATTGAAGCTACGAAGTCGGTTGAATTAGCAAACTAGTAGGACTTTTTTTGCTGATTAAGTTAGTCAAAACAGAGAAACAATTGAAGAGCTACTTTTTGAGATATTCACAAAAGAAACAAATTTTTAAATGGAACATCCTGTATATTTCGACATATTTTGAAAGTGAGTTAAATTCTAAACAAAAAGTAAGTAATACACTATCGTCCTAAATTTAAAAATAAGCGAATAAAAAGCACTTAAACTCTTTGATTATCATTACTTTAATATGTAAGTGTTGTGAGGTACACAAATTAAGTACAATCCATTTAGACGCTGAAAAAACCTATTTCGCACGAAAAATAAACCCTATGTATATTTACATGTTGGTAATACAATTTCAAAGATGAAATTATGCATCTAAATAACGTGTTGAATTATTAACATTTTTTCCCTCCACTAACCTACCTCGTTGCTCTTATTTCTGAGATCACCATCATTTTTTCTTACCTGTGCTTTACAAGGATGGGGACCGCCTTGAAATTCTATTGTACCGTAGGCATCTGTGGGCAGATACTTGGTGTGTTTGGAAGGAATCCATACGTCTTCGGGTGTCACCTTCTTATCGAAAGCTTGTGCGTCATGCCAACCAGTAGGTCTACCACATTGGCATCTGCAAAGAAAGGACAGAATAAGTTGCGAACAAAGCACGGAAAACTCAAGTATTGTATTTCTGCTTTATGCACAAATTAAATATATAATTTTCAAAATATTTTTCCGCATTTATAAAAATATTTCTTTTTTGCAGTATAACATTTTTGAAACTAATAATACGAGGTAAGCGCCATAAATTCTCAGCCTGATATACAAAAAAAAAAGAAACTTGAAACAATATAAGAATTTTTATTTTTCAATGTAATCTCTCCTAACTTCTATACATTTATTTCAACGATTTATTAATAATTCGATACCCTTGTTAAAATAATCTGAAGTTTTTCCGTCAAAACGATCTATAACAGCTGCTTGCAACTCACTGTCGTCCTTAAAACTACGTCCACTAAGGTCTTTTTTTAAATTAGAAAACAAACAAAATTACAAGGAGCTATATGCTGACTATACGGTGAATGTTCCAATTCCTGAAAGCCGCATTCGCGGATGGTAGCTTGTGAAATGGCGGCAGTATACACGGGAGCATTGCCGTGCAATAATCGCACACCTTTTGTCAATTTTCTACGACGTTTTGCACGAATACTGTCCCTTAATTTATGCAATAAAGACGCATAATACGGGCCGTTTACACTTGTATTGCGCTCTTTAAAGTCACTTAGCAAAATGCGCTCACAAGCCCAGAATATTGTCGTCATCACCTTTTTTGTTGATTGAACGACTTTCGCGTTTCTGGGACGAGGTTCAATCGGGTCGCTGCCATTCCATTCACTCCCTTTTCGATTGAGGATCGTAAAATAGAACCATTGTTTCATTCCCTGTGACAATAGACTCCAAAATCGGTTTAGAGTCGTCTCCACACATGTTTAAAAACGACTGCGCACATTCGACTCGACGTTCACATTGGAGAGCAGAGAGAAGTCGCGGTACCCATCTAGCACTAATTTTATTCATACCCAAATGGTCATGGAGAATTCGGCGAACACTTGTTTCGAAAATGTTTGCTATCACTGTTCCTTCACTTTCAAACGGCGATATTTTAGCACTAAATATTCAATAATTGATATTTCTTGAGGCGTTATAACTTCAAT
This sequence comes from Amphimallon solstitiale, assembly GCA_963170755.1. NCBI lineage: Eukaryota > Metazoa > Arthropoda > Insecta > Coleoptera > Scarabaeidae > Amphimallon > Amphimallon solstitiale. The sequence goes on along the minus strand of OY720676.1, from coordinate 93,059,640 downwards.
TGGTCGACTCGACCAATCAGCATCTTCCAGGGATTCTTGTCCCAAATGGACACATTTTGCCCACTTTTTTACAGTTGAGTACGAAGGAGATGAATCACCCTAAACGCCGTCTAAACGTTGTTTAATGTGATAAGGTGTATGCCCTTCTTTTGGTAAAAATTTTATGACCGCGCGGTACTCAATTTTCGATACTTCAGATGTTTTTTGTGGGCTAGTCACGTTGGTTGGCTGCTTACTAAAAACTACTAGGCTTTGAACCATCATATTTATAGTGTACACCTGGCGTATGTGAACCTGTATAAGCCTGTCAGGCCGAGAATTTATAGCGTCTACCTTGTATATTAAATCTTAATTCTACTTAGTGGTCTAAAGTACGTCTGATACGATTCTTCGTATTTATATGAATTCTAGACAACGACTTAATAACAGATAAATCGTTCCACTTAAAAATAATGAGGTGTGGCTACCACACGACTTTCTTATACGTGCGATTTTTTTTTATACAAAAATTTTCCTATTCTAGGTACTTCTATTCTTTTAATAAATTTTTATAGAATGATGACTTTGCAAAATATTCGAAAAAAGTGCTCTCCCTAAGAGTAAAAGTGTTACTTCCGGTCAGAATTTTGACATTTCATGTATACAAAAAATATCGCAAATCCAGCTCTAAATACTTTTGTACTCTTGTTAAATATATAAGGTAAAGTGGTGAAAAACGCCCCAGTGGGGAAAATGCCCCACTACTTCAAAGTCCAACTTCTGTGACATAGATGGAAGCACTAGTTGTAAAAACTAAAGTAGACAGACACTACTAACGATGTATAAATGTTTCAAGCACATTGAATCTGTTTTCTGCTTTGGAAAAAGTTTTCAAGTGAAAATATAGTTTAGGAAGTCAGCAAACTTTGTGGGTAAGTTCCATTATTTATTAATTTCTCTTCAGCGAAATGTTTTTATCCAAAACCTAACTGTGTTGTGAGTAACTGGTAACATAACCTATCGAATACGCTGTGCATCGCATTGTTGGCGCGTTCTTCTTGTTTGGTGGACAGGTGGGGCCTTTTTCACCAGCATTTTGTAAAAACGCCCCATCAAAACCTAGGGAAATAAGCCCCACTTTTTCAACATAGTTTTTCTACATTTTAGCATACAAAATGGGGAAAAAATACGTGAGGAAAACAACAAGAGCCAACTGGAGCGAAGAAGCTTTGGAAGAGGCGATGAAGATGATATCTACTGGTCGAATGGGCACCAATGAGGCTAGCAGAGTCTATGGAATAGCTTCGCGTACTATCAGAAGGCATTTAACGAAAGCAGATGCAAAAGTACGTTTGGGGCGCTGTCCAGAGTTGGGGTTTCAGCATGAGCAAAGGCTTGTCAAGTACATAAAAGAACTTGAAAAAGTGGGTTTTGCACCCGATGCTGCTGGAGTGAAAAAAATGGCTTTTGAATTTGCCGAGAAACTTGGAATTACCAACAGATTTTCAAGAGAAAAACGATCAGCTGGTGATGATTGGTTTCGAGCATTTCTGCGCCGCAATAAAGATCTTTCAATACGCAAGTCAGAAGGTCTGTCGGTAGCCAGAGCCAAAGGTATGAACAGAAATGATGTAAACAATTATTTTCAATTGTTATTGGAAATTCTGACTACAAATGATTTGCTTCATAAACCTGGAAAAATATTCAACGTCGACGAGACGGGAATTCAAGTCAATAATAAACCAGGAAAGGTGGTGGCAACAAAAGGTGCCAAAGATGTTTATTCGATAACCAGCACCGAAAGAGGTGAAAACATTTCTTTGATTGGTTGTTGCAACGCAGAAGGTTATTTCATGCCACCTGTTTTGATATTCAAGGGAAAAAACAGAAAAGAAGAGTTCTCAGGCGGCCTTCCGCCTGGTTCCGACGTATTTATGAACCCTAAGTCGTCGTACATCAATAGTGAATTGTTCCTCAAATGGTTTAAAGATTATTTTTTGCCAAAAAAAGGCGAAGGAAAAGCTGTTCTGATTCTGGACGGACATGCTTCTCATTGTAATACAATCGAATTGTTGGATTTAGCTTCAGAAAACAACGTGGTGTTGTTATGTTTGCCTAGCCACACCACACAGGCACTACAACCACTTGACAGATCATTTTTTGGTCCCCTAAAAACCTACTTTTCCCAGGAGGCTAAAAACTGGATGATACAACACAAAAACAGAAAACTCTCTAGAATAGTGATTTCGTCATTGATTGGCAATGCGTGGGTTAGAGCAGCAACTGTAGCCAATGCAGTCTCTGGCTTTAAGGCTTGTGGAATTTTCCCCTACAATCCGCAAGCTATTCCAGACCATTTTTTCTCCATTTCTGACGCAGCAACAGCGGCGGTAAATAAAGAACATCCACAAACTGGTAGAGACTCACCAGTGGCATCCAGTTCTACAAACCAGATGAACCAGCAAATCTTGTCAACTCCAACCCCTAAGATCACTTCTGAAAATCGAAATAACCAACAAGCCTTATTAAATTCAAGTGCTGATGAGGAGGAAAAAGAAACACCTTCAAAATTTCTTCAAGAAAGTAATCCACTTCCTCTCATCCCATTAGACCCCCCAAAACGAAAACAGCATGCGTTAGAATTAACATCTCCAATAAATCGAGTAAAGAGACGCCTTCTTCAAGAGAAAAAGAAAGTTGGTCCTACGAAATCCGGCGCTAAAGCAAAAGGTGATGCCAAAGCTTCTACATCTGTAGTTGGTCGTAACAAGAAAGAAAGATCAAAGAAAAATGGAAAGAAGAGGAAAGGAAATTACAGCTCCTCTAGTTCCGAAAGTGAACCAGAAATGAGTCCATCTGGCTCTGATGAGCTTTCTGATGAAGCAGAAGACTGTTGCGTTCAATGTGGTGAATATTATTATTCGACCAAGTCTCGTGCTGACTGGATTCAGTGCACAAAATGCACAAAATGGCTCCACGAAACTTGTACGAGCTATGGAGATGTGTGCAATGGATGTGGACCATCCCCAAAAAAGAAAACCAAGCAATTAATTTAATTATTTGCATCGGGGCGTATTTCACATGATTACAGGCGAAAACGCCCCACCTTGACTTAAAAAAAAAATAATAATTTTAGAATATAGATGTTAAGTTTTCTAAAGATTTATTTTTTTACTAGAAGAGTACTTATGTTTTGTTATACTCATGAAATAATATATTAAAATATATTACTATTTTTGAAGTTACAATTTTTTTTCAAAATGTGGGGCATATTTAACCACTTACTGCATAATTTACAATATATATATATGTGTATTTCTTTCTTTATCACTATTTTATATAAAGTTATTTTCTTTTTTGGGTTTGTGGTATTCCTTTTAATTAAAACTAATATATTTTACTAACGTTTCGATGTATTTAACATCTTTTTCAAAGTTTATAAATATATAGAGTAAAAGTGTTACTTCCTGTCCGAATTTTGAAGATTTTTGTTTATGGAAACTTATGTTTTAAGTACTTTTGTACACGTAATGTACCTGCCTAGAAAGCGAGATATTCCCAAAAAACTGATTTTTGATAAAGACCACTTCCGGTAGGAATTTCGAAAAACTATTTTTATAGGGTTTATCTTAAATTTAATTTAGAGTACATTAGAATCCTTTATAAATTTCGTTAAACCTAGTAGTTGACGAAATATTGAGAAAATTCGATTTTTTCACTGAAGTAAACTACTACTTTCGGTCTACCGATTAACTGAAAATCTAGTCAGATCCCAAGAGGAAGATTATACTCGTAAATACAAAATTTGGAATTGATAGCTATAGCTGTTTGACCGCTATTGTTGTCACACGCATACTGACACGCACACACACACTCGCACAAAGAGAATTTTTTTAAAACAATCACAATACTTGCTTATACTACGTATAAGAAAGTAAAAAATTGTTTATATTCGATTGAAAATAATAATCCGGTTACTGCCCTTTCAGCAGCAAATTTCGGTATGAGCCTTGAAAAAGGTGTCTAATAATGTAATTAAGTAATTTTCGCAAGCATCTCTCTCCCTCCTTTCCTCTCACTCACTTTCTATATGTGACACCCCCATAACCAATATGTGAGAATATAATCGTGATTAAGTTTGACTGGACTATCAATAAAATCGATAGATCAGGAGTAGTAGTTTATTACAACTACCAAATCAAATTACGTGATCTTGAACGTAATCTGTTATGTTTAGATAAATTACTAAAGTACTCTAAAGTTAATTTCAGAACAAGTTAAGAAAGAGTTTCTCGAAACTCCGCCGCAAGTAGCTAGTTATAACGTTTAGCATAGATATACTAAGAGGACCAACATATTAAGAACTTAATTTGGAACAACTTTTGTAAGAAAATATTTCAAAAATTCCGACTTGAAATAACACTTGAAATGCAGTTTATAGCAAATATCATACAAGTAATAAATTCTATATACGAGTAGATTTATTAAAACTATTAAATATTTCGAACTTGATTTGTAAGAATTTTACTTTATTATACGTAGCATAGAGAAGTATTGTGCTGATGAAAATTTTCGACCGCGAGATTTTTACAGATGTCCACGTTTTGAAGTCCCCTGATACCCAAAAGTAGATCTTAAAAAATGTCTCACTCTCGCTCTGTCTGTATATGACCACGATAGCGATCAACCAGCTATAGCTATCAGTTACAAATTTTGTATTTATGAGTATAATCTCGCCCTTGAGATCTGATTAGATTTTCAGTAAATTCGGCAGACCGGAAGTAGTGGTTTACTTCAGTGAAACAATCGAATTTTGCCAATACTTCGTTAACTACTAAGTTTTAAACAAATTTATAAATAATTTATATGTACTCAAAATTAAATTTGAAAATAATTTTTTTATGAAAGCTTTTCGCAATCCTACCGGAAATGCTTCTTTTACTCTTATCGAAAATCAGTTTTTTGCCAATATTTTGCAAGTCATGCTTTTCAGAGAGATACGTTACGAGTATAAAAGTATTTTGAACTTAATTATCAATGCCGCTTGTATAAGAAAATGTCAAAATTCGGACCGGAAGTAGCACTTTTACTCTTAGCATGCACCATTTCCTTTCGAATATCTGGCAAAGTATGCATTCTATAGAGATTTATTAAGAGAATAGAAGTACTTATAATAGGATTTGAATAATTTTTATATAAAAAGATTCTTAAAATGTGGCTTATTTTTTTGAGATAAAACTATATAAAACAATTTAGAACAATTTTGTATAATTTGAAACGCTCATACGTATAAGAAAGTCTTGTGGTGGCCAACTTATTTTTTATATAAAATTAATATAAAAATTCGGACAGGAAGAAATAATTTCGCTCTTATGGGAGAGCATATTTCTCCAAATATCACCACGTGATGCAATCCTCACAGATTTATTATTAAGTGGATAAAAGTATTTAATATTTATTTTGGAACAACATTTGTATAAAAAATTAGAACCGCACATAAGTACAAGAAAGTAGTCTGGTGCCCACATCTCGTTTTCTATATAAGTATTATTGTTTGCTGGGTTGGCATTTCCGATTAAGTACTACAAGCAATGAATTATTTATGGTTTAAAGTTGGACCCAAAATGAATTACTGTATTACTTGCAATCTTGTTAAAATTAATCGGTGAGTGTGGACAAACTTCCTAAGTCATTAAAAGTATTTATTGTCAAAAGTTTTAAAGGGGAAGTTTTAATGGGTTATCTGCGATGGGATAAATTAGCACGCAGAGCAATGAAGATTCAAGAGCGTGAAAGTATAATTAAATTTTCTTCGATTTTCCAAACGAACTAAATTTGTACCGGTATTAATGCAGTGTTACTTCACTACTTTAACTATTTTTTTTGTAAAATTTGAATTTATAGGTGAATGTAATATTCCCGAGACGACATACATAAGTTCATATAAAACTGAATTAAAATTAAAATTTAATAATTAGGTGGCAAATTTAATGCCGTTTTAAGCAAAATGTTTCATAATCTAAATAGTAAATCTTCTAAACTAAGATTGAATTAAGTCGTAATATGCGTCTAAAATACCCAGAGAAAAGCAATTGCAAGCAGACCTGCAATGTAGGAAACGCGTTTAGTTTTAGAAACAGTAGGTACCAAACAAACACGCTAGTGAAATATTGTAACGAAACCAGTAGACATCCGGGCGGACTTCCGAGCGACAATAAAAAAAAGGTTGTAAATCATCTCGACGCGACTGATAAACATCGTAAAGCAATAAACCATCCATTTGCGTTGTACTGCATCGAGACAGAATGTCTGTGGAATGTTCTACAAACATCGAGAGGAAGATGGAGTTCACGCGAATGCTCCAGATGTTTCGTATGTGTATATGAGGCGGCTGGGTCACCGATGGAGGAATAATTCCGAAATAAGAACTTCCTTAAGTAGTAGTCGCGCAGACCAAAGTAGAAATAAATATAATAGTTTTTTAAGTCGTAGTCTAAGAATAAACATAAATATAGTGTAATAAAGACATAAATATTACCGTGTTATATAAATAGAAGTGAAATAAATATACGGACATAAATAAATAGTACTGGTAAATAAATACCTGTGTTAATTTAAATCGTAGTAGTTTAAGTGTGATACATTAATTTTAATTTATTAATAGAAGTTTTAAGTGTATGAATATACAGACTGTTTTAAATAAATAAATTGCACGAGTTGTTTATTGCGAACCCGAAAACGTTACAATATTTTACAAAATATGAGCGGTATTGATGTGCTAGGAATAGAAATTAGAAAACATAAGAAAAACACTTTTTAGAAGAAAATGTATGTAAATTATAATTTTTGGTGTACTACAATAAGTTATGAATTGAAAAATGCAATTTTGAAATAAAATAAGAATTAGTTTAGAACAAAAAAATGAACAATAAAATAGTAATAACAATAACGATAAAACCTTGGAAGGCAAATATAATAAGCGCGAGCTATCAAGATTCTGGAAAACTAATATTTACTATGCGCCTACTCTAAAACAAATAATATTGTCGTTCTTAATTTCAATTATAGGAATATATACAGCGATTGATACTATAAAAGAGTGTATTTTGAATGTACAATTACTACAAAATGTCTTCCTGACAAGTTTGATAAAAAAAGGAAATTCGATAAATCAATGGCAAGAGAATTGAAACACTGAAAATAGTGTGTCTGATGAAGAAAGTGACATTGATGATATATCTTTGTTATAGTAAACCTATACCTAAAATTATTGTTGACGTTAAACTTCAATTATCTTAATTTAAAACATAGTTAAGATAAAAATTACATATCGTCTACCCTTATACAGTCAGGTTCGCGATTTGTTAGCATTGATAATTATTAATTCTAATTAAATATTAAATATATATATTAGAGTGTCCCATATATGGCCAAATATTTTTTCCCTTAAATATTGGAATGCATACCCCCTAATTATTTTCAACTACTACGCCATACCTACATATGAAATTTTATTCACCTACGATGACGTTAACCCTTGCCGACAGGACCGGAAAGTTTTTGTAAGTAGTCGTTTTTGAGCATCTCTTGATATGTATCTAGATCATCGCAATCATGTAAATATTAGGTAAATAATTAACAATAATTTACACAATTATTTTGGAAATTTTCTTTTTAATGTTCCTGTTTTACAGTCTGGATATAATTTTCTATGTTCCTGTACACACCGTAAAAGAAACTGTTTCTATTCTTCATCTGCGGTAATTAATTCATGAAAGTCCAGCATAATTTTGACAGCTCTTTCAGCGATATCATTTACCACCATCAGAGAAAGAACATTTAGTTGAGCTTCCACAAAATCAGCGTTTTCTTCCCAGGAAAAAACGCTTTCTAGAAGAAAACTATTATTAATTTTTAAACGAGAAAACAAATTTTTGCTCTTCACGGACACGAAATTATCCAAGGTTTTCCCGTTTTCCTGGAAACAAAAAGTAAAATTAATTTAAAAGAAAAATAACGTGAGGTAGATCAAATTTTAAACAAAAATATTTTACGACTTACAAAATCATATAAACTCTCTCTTTGTAAGTTTGCTACAATATTCATCTTGGTTTGTTTATGAAACGGCTATTTCCTCAGATAAATATCACGAGTGTTAACAGAACTTCCTTAGACCTGCCTTGGAAATTAATTTGTCGACTCTTTCATAGTCTTTTAACGTCTTCAAAAAGCGCAAATCTTGATTCGGTGCCTTCACTGCTGAACTGCATCCAAGCCAGGGCTTTACATAAACTGTCATAATAAATAAGCAAACGTCTTGCAGTGCTCGTTTGTCCTCAACGCTCATTTTGAAGTGAACCTGCAGCAAACATATTTTTAATGAGTAAATAGCCCATGCCATCCATCTTGCTCGATGCTTTGCACCATGAGGTTTGATTTTAAATTGTTTCTCTTCATCTTCTTCCAAAAAAAATAATAAATAAATCGTTCAGTTTCTGATAATCATCTCGTACAATAGATTTTTAGAGTTCATTTACATAAAACGCCAGCAGTTCGCTAATAACCACGTCATAAAAATTCTGTTTGATAAAGTCAGAGTACGTTTCGATGGTACTAGGATTAAAGCTTTTCCAGTTGTCTCTACATTTTTGAAGCAGGAGAATATTGGGACTGCTAGTTACTTGTTTTTTTTTTTTGTTTCAAATACTCTTTCGAGAACCAGTTCGTAAACATGGTGACGACAAGCAAAGAATACCAACTCCTTTTCTAGTTTTTGTTTCAGAAAAACACAAGCTCCATTCAATCGACCTGCATTTGACGCTGCCGTGTCACAACACATTATTTGGACCTTGTCATTAAGATTCCAATTGTAAAGTGCGTTTGAAACAGCCTTGGCTTGAGCGTTACCAGAAAAACTCTCAAGTTTTGACACAGCAAGTAGTTGTTCCTTATCTCCGAAGTGAGGATCAGCAGCAGCTCTTCTTTGGAACCTCTTACATCTCGTTATTCTTAAAATCTGATTTTATGGATTCTGCTCTGTTCTTTCTCGTTTGTGTTCGATGCATTGATTGGAAGATTTATTAAAAGAAAATTCATCACAACTAAGACCTAGTGCTTCTACTGCCGCTTGAAGAATATAAATAGAATCTCTTAGACTCAGCTGGCATCTGTCTAAAGCTACAAATAACTTTGGTAAAATTAAACCCTTTCTTCCTTTTTTTGTTATACTTACAGACTAAGATGTCGTAGGCAAAATTTCTTCCAGGCTTTCGTCAGAGCTAGAAGACTGATCGTCTAGTTCTTGCGGCGGTAATAAGTCATGCGAAACTGAAGATGATGCAATCTCTAAAGACATTTGCCTCAGTCCTTTGTACTCTTCTACTGATTTTTTTGCCTTGCTCTTTCTTCCCTTTCAGCTAACTTTTTGTCTACACCCGCTAAGCAACCCGCATGCTCTGGCTCTCTTTGTTTCTGTAAGAATATCTTATATTCCCCTATTTTCATTCTTTCGAGGTCATCGGCGTGCGCGATTTCAAACAAATTATCCAAATCCATTTGAAAATCCTCCTCGCGGCGTTTATAAACATCCTGAGTTTTCTTACAGTTTGTTTGCAGCTCTCTCCAAACTTTATAGAGATCGACAAGCTTCTTTATACAGTTAGGTAGTGTTTTTGTAGCTATTCTTGCTTTTTCTCAAAATATAATACACTCCCGAATCACATGATTTGCGCTTTCACTAACAGTCTATTTTACTTCGCGAATGTTAAAAAATAAAACTGCAAGAACTTGTCGATTCGACTGTAATTTTGCACCCGCTATTGGTGATTTACGTCTCCGACTAAGAAAATATTATTTTTAGCACTTCTTAATTCCACTGACATCTCCGATTGGTGGAACAATACGTGTTAATTACCCGACAAACTGAGTACAACGGACAAATAGAGCGAGTGCGCGCCACACTTCGCGCACAACTTGTATGAACATGTTTCGGCGCCAGTCGGCACGCGTTGCAGTTATTGAAATATGCTAAAATTTAGTTTGTGAGTATTTTAGGGGCAAATGAGCAAAACTAGGGCCTATGCGTTACAAAATAAATACTTTGAAAAATAAGGGACACCCTAATATACAGGGTGAGTTATTAGTAGCCGCTTCTTCGATTGCTGTTTTGTGTTTTAAATAAAAGAAAAAACAATTAGTGGAAGATCCATGGTTGCTTGTGGCGCATATGTAAAAATACTGCAAGTTCTGACGCACTTCCGGTTTCATCGAAAATGCACGGAACTTAATTTTTTTAAATGACTCACCCTATGTATTTTTGGATTTTCTTGTACTGCTTTAAATTGTCTGTTCAACAGTTTTTCCTTCTTCAAAATAGAGCCAATTGTTTTTGAGTTATTAATTCTTTTTGAAAATATTTGACCAAAACACGTGTTCAGAAAAAAAAACATTTTTACATTGTTTTTAAAAGTAAAAACACTAACTTTGGTGGGCTTGTAGCCAAGAAAATTCTGCATCATTTGGTAAAGCTGCACTCGACAATACGTCAAAAAACTTTGTTTTTTCAAAACCTACTTCCTGAAATTTTCACATACCAAAAACGTATTTTTCTTAAACGGAACACCCAGTATTTTATTGAGACATTTTGTTCCTTTTTTTTATTCTCTTTCATTTTTGTTAACAATGTCCTATACATATCTTTTGTAATTTCTGAAATAATCACTATAGGAGCAATTAGCGGTCAATTAAAGAACTACGAGCGCTGTTCTATGCACCAAAATATTCGTTCAACCAATGGAAGGCAGGAATGGCGCCCGACTTCCTTAGTCAACTGTCAAACAAAGTAAATGTTAAATCCAACTATCCCAAAAGTAATAATTTTACAGAATAAAGAACATCGCATTTCAATTTTTTAATTCCGACAATGTCCAGTTGTAGTATTTCATTTTTGACACTGTTGGTTGACATTGAAACAAATAATGGTTATGTTTACTGACATATTTGAAGATCTCTTCAAAAAGTTTTGAAAATGCGTCCGTAGATAGCGAAGATACTCTCCTCCATTAACATTTTCATCAAAAAAATAAGGTACAATAATGTAACTATGCACTATTCCTCCCCACAGTTTGAATGACCAACAATTTTGAAAATTCTGCGGGTGTGATAAAGTGGGGGTTTTTATGTGTTATAATAACGGAAATTATTTCGATGAACCTATTCACTTTAATAGAAGGTGGCTTTGTTGGTAAACAACAAAAAATTGAGTAAGCCAGGATAATTTATCTGCTGCCAACTGACAAAAATGTAAGCGATTCTGAAAATTTCTTTCATTTAACACTGTGTATGAATATGTTACGGGTGAATATCATATTTCCTAATTATTCTGGATTCTCAAATTTAAGTCTAAAGTTTGACATAAATGTGTACCGACTTTCTTTAACAGTTGACTCAGGTGGTCAGCCGCATTCCAGCCTTTATTGGACGAATATTTGGTTGCATAGAACAGCGCCCGTAGTTCTTTAATTGACCGCTAATTGTTCCTATAGTGACTATCTCAAAAATTGCAAAAGATAGGTATAGGACATTGTTAACAAAAATGAAGAAGAATAAAAAAAGGACCAAAATGTCTAAATAAAATACCGGGTGTTCCATTTAAAAAAATAAGTTTATGTTTTGTGAAAATTTTAGGAAGTAGGCTTTGAAAAAACTAAGTTCTTTGAGGTATTGTCGAGTGCAACTCTACCAAATGGCGCAGAATTTTCTTAGCTACAAGCACCACCAAAGTTAATGTTTTTACTTTTAAAAACAATGTGAAAATGATTTTTTTCTGAACACGTGTTTTGGTCAAATATTTTCAAAAAAAATTAATAACTCAAAAACTATTGGCTCAATTTTGAAAAAGAAAAAACAGTTGAACAGACAATTTAAAGCAGTACAAGAAAATCCAAAAATATATAGGGGGAAGTGCGTCAGAGCTTAAAGTATTTTTACAATATGTGCCATAAGCAAGCATGGATATTCCACTAATTGTTTTTTCTTTTATTTAAAACACAACAGAGCAATCAAAGAAGCGGCTACTAATGACTCACCCTGTATATATATAAATTAAAAATAATCCAACTACTATATTTCTAAAACATAATAATGATCTTATTAATAAATGGGAACAAAAAATCTTTCAAAATCTCTCAAAATACATAATTCCCATCCACTTAAAATTTATGGTTTTCCAAAATTACATAAAAAAGGTATTCCCTTAAGACCTATTGTATCATGTATTCAATATCCCTTTTACAAATTATCAAAATATTTAGCCAATTGCATACATAATATTACAGCAAAAAATAAATGTTTGATAAAAATTCTTTTAGTTTTAAAGAATTTATTGATAAAATTGAATTAAACAAAAATCATAGATTAATTTCTCTCCATGTTACGTCAATGTACACAAATATACCTATTGATTTAGCTAAAAACATTATTAAGAAAAATTGGATGAAATGAAAAGAATTCACTGAATAAGATCTTTATTCCCTTTTAGAAGGTTTAGATATTTCATTAACTTCAACATTTCTTCAATATACAGATAAGTACTATAAACAAATATATGGATGTGCTATGGGTGCCCCATTATCAAGTGTTATAACACAATTAGTAATGAAAGATTTAGAAGAAACAATTATATCAAAAAATAATTTTGAAATTCCATTTTACAAAAGATATGTGGATGATTGTATTCTTACAATTCCATAAAACAAAATAGATCAAATTGACAAATTATTTAATAGTTATCATGAAAACATTCAATTTACAAAAGAAACAGAAATTGATAATGAAATTAACTTTCTAGATATGACTTTAATAAGAAAAGATAATAGAATTTTAACTTGCTGGTATTCTAAACCCACATCTTCTGGAAGATTAATGAATTCTAAATCATGTCAACCATTTCTTTTATAAGAAAAGTGTTATAATAAACATTACAGATAGAACAATCAAGTTAACAAGCCCAGATTTTAGAAAACAAGTTTTAGAAAATATTACCATAACTTTGACAAATAACAATTATCCTCTAAATTTAATAAAAAGTATTTTTAAAAAAAGGACTTATAAATTCTACAACCAACAACAATATTGCAATCAAAACGTAAATAATAATCAAATTAAATTCTTACCTATTCCCAATGTTCCAAAATTATCAGAGCAATTAAAAAAATGTTTAATAAATTTAATATAAAAGTATCTCACAAAAATTTAAATACGAACATTAAATCTTAAACTCCATTTTAAAAAAACCACACTGTTTATAGTATTCCTTGAAATAATTGTGAAAAAATATACAAGGTGTCTCTAAAAGGTCTTTAAACAACTCTACCACGTATTTTTCGGACCAAAATAAACCGATTTAGCAAAACTTGGCTTAGTCAAAGTTGCTTAGTTTGTGCGCAATACGGTCCTGAAGTTGCAGTTGGAAAATTGTTTTTTTGTTATAAATTTGAAACGGCTGGAGCGATTGCGCTAAATTTTGTCACGTTTACTACTAGTTATCAATTCAAAAACGACGTCAAAAGACGTGTACATACTTTAAGGAGACGTCTAAACGGCCTAAGACACGTGTACATGGCTTAAAGATACATGTATGTACATGGAGCACACAGTATGCGCTGCCGTCCTCTAGTTAATGTTCTCAAATCTTAAAATGCGATTTTTGAGAAAACGATGCAATTTTTCGAGTCTTACCAAGAGTACCTTTTTTCTTGTACTTAAGAGACTTAATCTAAATTTTATAGACAAACTCTTTTTTATCCATTGGCGTAGAAAATGGAAATGTTTTAATATTTATAAACGCAGGTTCTCCGCCTATGGATTGATTACTATCACAATTTTGATACAGAATTTCTTGACTCATAAAACTATGTAAACGTGACAAAATTTAGCGTAATCGCTCCAGCCGTTTCAAATATATAACAAAAAAACAATTTTCCAACTGCAACTTCAGGACCGTATTGCGCACAAACTAAGCAACTTTGACTAAGCCAAGTTTTGTTAAATCGGTTTATTTTGGTCCGAAAAATACGTGGTAGAGTTGTTTAAAGACCATTTAGAGACACCTTGTATATTGGACAATCAATGCAATATCTAGAAGAACGGATTAGAGGTCATAAATACTGTAAAAATTCAACAGCATTAAAGAAACATTGTCAAAATTTCAAACACAATTTTGATTTTAATAATACTAAAATTTTAAATACCTACTGAGTTTAACAATAAATCCAGATCAATATTGGAACTCATCTAAATTAAAAAGAATGAGTCAGTTTGTGTTAATGACCGTAATGAAGTCAATTTGCTATCCAAAATTTCTTTTCTTTACTAACATAAACAAAATGTTCTTTTGATAATTTTAAAAAATTCAGTTGATTTATAATTTGTAGAATGTATATAACTTCATGGTATTTAAATTCATATAGTCCGTCTCAACCCCATTATGCAGTACACATCTTATAGCAATTGATTTCGTGGTTGCCAAATTATCTGATTTGATAATGTCGTTACAGTTCCGGTTCATTATCTGACAGTTTTTGTAATCAAAACATAACCTATTTGACTGTTTGTCATTCGATTGAAGCATACAAACAATTAATAGCAATATGAAACACTAAAAGGAAAGAATATATAAGAAGATGGATTAGTTAAAACACGTTATTTGTAATAATATAATCCTTTGGGATTGTTCTGTAGAAATTTATTTAGAATCTAAGTGAATATAGTAAGTCATAGTAACTAAATTAATATTTCAAAGAAATACATAAGATATACAATTTTTTTCGTTTCTGAATATTGACATCTTAATCTACTATCCGCTACAAATTTAGACAAAGTAAATTACAAATTTATTTTTCATAAAAAGACTTTTCCATTTATAAAAGCAACTTAATTAACACATATTTATGAAAAGAATAACAATAACAACACATACACATATACTTTTATTTTTTAATATGTTTCATTACATGACTCATATAGTCTTATTGAATATTAATATACCATTATACATTTAAAGATACAAATTCCTCACAAATTCATTTTTCAAAAATTTCCCATTTATAAGAACAAGTTAATAATACATGATACTATTTAAATAATTTAGAATTAGTTTTGAGTGTTATAATAAATACATGATAACATTTATGAAAAACCATGATTCACCGATATATATTATAGTTTTACCTAAAAAGAAAACAATCACAATCAAACACAAACAAATGACGAATTGCATAATGAACATAAAAGTACAACAAATTAAATGCTAAACTATACCTTCGTCTCTGACTTTATGTCTCCACCTAATAATGTTATTTCTTTCAACAAGAATACTCTTTCGTCCCACTTTTTAAAATACAAAACCCATATCATGTAGCAATCTGTGAAAAGTTGCTCCTGTGAACTTAGGCAGATCGCCATCATTATTAACAGCAACAAGGATAATATTTAAAGGAGGATGTGTATTCTGTATAAAAAGCCATGCACTTTACGTCGAATAAGTGCCTGCGGACTTGATAGTTGACCCATTTGTTGTTCCCTTTTTACATTATATTATTTGTACGCACTAAACAACATAAAGCTTTAATTCCTTCTTGAACAGCAGAGGTCACGTTCCTGGATGTGTTGAAATAATTATATACCTTCATAATCATCTGCTTTTCCTCACGACTAAAATCTTCTCCCTTCTGTCGCTTTCTGTCTGCGAGTACCATAAAGAAAGTGAATACAGCAATAAAATATGTATATAGGTTATCACGTTTATCAGAATTATAGATATAGGTATGCATACTTACTTTTAAATGCTTGAAAAAGATAATATGCGTTCTAAAAAGAACGATTTAATAGAAATTATAGGTAAATTAAAGACAATATAAAAGTATACACACTACGACAAAAACTGACAATTGGCAGCAACGATTACCCATAATAGTCATATACATGGGCGTAGCCAGCGAAGGGCAGGGAGGGGCAACTGCCCCCCCCCCCCTGGAAGCAAAAATAAATTAAATAATTTTTAAATTTTAATAAACGAAAAATTAAATCTAAAATATACATATTTTCCTGTTCTGCATATTTTTTTTTGTTATCTGTTTTATATATTTTGTTTGTTGTTGTGGTCGTTTGGTTGGTTTTATGAACATTTTAAAATTAATTAATAAGCTCTAATAAATATAATTATTCGCGTGTCCTTTGTCACTAAAATATATTTCATCAGCAAAAAACAAAGCTGTTTGAAAAACTGACATAGTGCTAAATATATATTAATAGCGTTTTCGATCTATGCATTGGTGCACACCAGAATTGTCCCACACCAGAATTGGATAAAAAGGTGTGTTCGATTTACTCTCAGGATACGTCAATTTTTAGTGTTCGATTCAACCACTTAACAGTCGGACATTTTTGAGAAAAATGGTAAAAAAATTGTCACTTTTTTTTTGTTTTCATTTAACTACATTTTTTAATCCTATTAATTAAAATAAATTTACTCAATAAGTAGTTTTAGCGTGAAATATTTTGAAACATTCAATACACAATCCTACATCAGAATCCGAATTAAATACTCTTATAACAACTATTGAGTTGGTGTGTAAGTGCTCTTGTCTAGCGACAGTGTCCTATTTAATAGTGTAACAAAACGCCACTGGTTTTCTTCGAGTTCGAGAAAAATCGAGATACAAGTGAGGAATATACGGGAACCGGCGATGCGAATGTTCTGGCAATTTCTAGGCTCAAAAGCGTATATAAAGTTAGTTGTCTATCCGGCGCGAAGACAGACAGTACAGTATAGTACATAGTGCAGGATACGAAGTTGCATACGGCGAATAGAAAGCGAGGCGCGAGAAACAAGAAGGAAAATCCGTAACAATAGTTTTACCACAGAATAAAGAGACAGAAAAGAATGGATATAAGAAATTGGTTACAAAAAGGTAAGTTAAATAATTTCAGTAGAAAATTAAATTTTCAAATAAAACTTTAGAGTCAGAGTCATTCCATTAGAAATGGTCCAAAAATTTGAAAATTGGTTGCTCGACCAGCACCAAATAAAACAAAACTATCATGTAACGATAGCTTATAATGCAGATATGTTATATCCCATGTTAATTTTTGTTCACAATTAAAACTTGAAATTTGTACATATTAAAGATCAAACAGCACTTTGTACGTGCTATTAATTTCATTTTGTGTTTTTAATCTAGAGAAAAAATATTAACATCAGATATAGTATATCCACATTATAAGCTATCACTATCATTACATGGTAGTTTTGTTTTATACTAATTTTTATACTAGGGACTAAGAACAAGAATGATATTAGGTTATTATTTTTAGGTCAAAAATCTCTAAACCGGAAAAAAGTTCATGATGACAGTAGTGGAAGTGGAAGCAATGATTGTGATGAAGATGAAAATAAAATGGTCGGAACATCAAAATCGGAATCTATTTTTGTAGAAGGCTCAAGTAGTTCTTCATATCTACATGAAGCTGTCTCTGGTTCTGGGACCTCTAAACAAACTGAAGAACGCGATGGCTACCATGAAAATGACATTGGTCGTTATGTTAGTTGTGCCAATAACTTGCCTTCTGAAAAAAAGAAGGAATTGTTGACAAACCCTTGGGTTCCATCATCCAATTACGATTTTGCTTCTGATGCCATTCACTTGAAAAGAAAATTTAACCATCGCTGGTTAGATCAATATAGTCCATGGCTGGTGTACTCAAGTCGTTTGAAAGGTGCTCTATGTTTGTATTGTGTTTTATTTCCACCAAGAATTGCCACAGTTAAAGGAGTTTTGGGGTCATTTATGGGAAGGCCTTACATGAAGTTTAAGGATATACATGAAGATTGTAGAAAGCACGTTGGCACCCATTACCACAAATCTTCAACAGCTGCTGTAAAAGCATTTCTTGAAAATGCTCCTGTTGATGTCCAGTTGCAAATAGGGCACCATAAGACGATTGAAGAAAATAAACAAATATTGTCAGCAATTATTTCATGCATAATATTTTGTGGAATTCATGATTTGCCGCTTAGAGGAAAAGTGGGAAATGAGGGAGTTTTCTTTGACCTTTTAAATTTGAGGATTGACTCTGGTGATGAGAAGCTAAAGAGCCACTTGGATAAATGTCAAAAAAACGCAGTCTATACCTCACCAACAATTCAAACTGAGATCATACAATTATGCGGTGAAGTTATCAAAGAAAAAATAATCGAAGACTGTAAACGGGCAAAAGCTTATGCTGTAATGGCTGATGAAACAGCAGATATCGCTGGAAAAGAGCAGCTTTCTATTGGATTAAGGTTCTATGATGAAAGCCAAAAAATAATCAGGGAGGAATTTATAGGCTACATTGAGTTGAAATGTCAAGATGCTTCTACAATCGCTAGCGCAATTCAAAGTTTTTCAGAAGATAATAATTTTTCCGCCGATAATTGTGTGGGATTCGGATTTGACGGGTGTTCTACGATGGCCGGCAAAGAAGGTGGTGTGCAGGCCATTCTTAAAAAAAAGTACGCTAAGTCTTTATTTTTCCATTGCTCCAGCCACAGACTAAATCTTGTGGTCAATGATACTAGCAAGCTACCAGAAATAAGAAACACAATTGCAACGGTTAAAGACACAATAACCTTCTCTCGTGAATCGCCAGCCCGTAGGAAATCGGTTCCAAATCTTTCAAGGCTCTGTGAGACCAGATGGTCGGAAAAATACAAGAGCATAAAAAAATTTTCAGAGAGCTTCACTGACATTGTTAAAGCACTAGAACATCTATCTGTCGAAGGAAACTATGCAACAAGAAAATGTGCCTACCAATTGCACTGTGCAGTTACTAAACCAATTTTCATCTTAGGCTTAAACATAATTGCAAGATACTCTGCAATTTTGGAACCCGTTGTAAACGTTTTACAAGGTAAAAGTATGGATTTGGTTATGGTGAAGAAACATATTGATGATATTCTAGATGTAATCAAAGAAGATCGACAAGATGTCGAAAATGTTTCTTATGAATTATATAAAAAATCACTTGATATCGCAGAGAAAGTAGGGGTTGAGTTGTCAGTACCACGAGTCACTCAAAAGCAAGTACACAGAATTAATCCACCATCTGAGTCTGCAGTTGTATACTGGAAGCGGTCAATAATCATCCCCTATCTTGATTCTTTAACTTCGTCTTTGGGTGCTAGATTCTCCAACGGAAATACACCTGCTTTTGCTTTAACTTATCTTCATCCTTCAAGCATGCTCAAAATGACTACAAAAGATTTCAAAAATAATGCAGAATCTTTCATGGAATTTTATAAGTTGGGTGATGTCTCTGCAGAATTAGATTTGTGGTACAATATGTGGAAGAAGAAGAATTTAGCAGAAGACAAATTAAGGGACATTGAAGTGGCTGCACTTTTGGAGGAAGCTAATGTTTTTTTCCCTGCAACAAGGCACGCACTGCTAATATTAAGTGCTTTCCCATCCACTACTGCTACCGTGGAAAGATCGTTCAGTACCCTACGAAGGGTAAAAACTTGGCTCAGGAGTACAATGGGTGATGACAGACTAACTGGGTTGTGTTTGATGAGTGTGCATCGACAATTTTTTAAGGAAAATCAGGACTGCATAGTGAAGAAAGTCTTGGATAAATTTAGTTTCAACCCAAAAAAAATGTTATTAATTTAATTTAAGTATAATTAAAATCTCAAAGTTTTGTTTTCATTTGCCTTTTCTTTTTATCCTAAAATTTTACATTTTGAACGACCATGGACCATGGTTTGCCCCCCCCCCCCCCTGTTATAAATCCTGGCTACGCCCATGGTCATATACTTTGCGTAATAGAATTTGCAACAAGGCAACCGCCGATGTAAAGATGGAGTTATTAAGAGGTTACTAAAGATAATAAGAGATGCAATATCCCTATTAAACCTGTACTGCATAATGGGGTTGAGACGGACTAATTGATATTTATATTTGAAAGATGTCAAAAATTTTTAACTGACATTTAGTTTTAAATGTTTTTATTTCTACAATAATCTTATAATTTTATTTATGTAAGTTGTATTTTAAATATTATTGTAATTACTTATAACACTTATGTACTTTTAATTCTTCTGATGAAGACAATACAATAAATTGTCGATACGTTAAGATCTTAATTTTTAAATAACAGAGCGGCATTACCAAGAGTTTTGAAACTTGGCCCTTATGAAAGCTCGCAATTGCTTGTTTCTAAAGCTGATGTAGACACCTCCTGTACTGAAATTTGCAATTTTCAACACGATTCAGCCAATGCTACAAATCTGCTGTCGTCGAACTGTTCGCTTGCAAAATCGAATGCAAAGGACTTTTCTACGTTTTCTGGGTGTAAAACCAACAATCCAAATAGATGTAAAAGCCATTTTCCTACAACTGAGTTTCCTTATACAAGATGAGTCAACATTCTGACAAAGTAAATTTAGTCTTCAACCGTTAATATAATTAAAAGTTCGCGTATTGTACTTGATAGGGTTGCTTCACAATTTAAAAATATGCACGCTAATACAGGCTGAACTATAAATCATTGGCACAAATAAGATGTATTTTTTTAAATTGATCATCCTACTTATATATAAGTTCAAATATTGATTTCGCGTTATAATCAAAATATTTTTTATTCTGAGTAATTATTCGTTAAAGTTAATAGTTTTCTAGTTATTTATGACTAAAGTTAAGAAGTGACATTAACATGTGTCTCTTTAATTGCCTATAATTGAAGAGTGCCATGACACACAAAATAATTTGATATGACATACACAAAAGGGGAGCCAAGTGACACTAATACGCAGAACAAGTTCTAATCTATACTGGGTATTCGTGAAGCACAAAGACTTACTTATATTAAATGGAACAAGAGCAACTTTTTTTTAAGCATGTCCTACACCTATATTTCATATAAGAATATATTTAAATTTATTTTAAAATCTTATCCTTGAAGAAATAAAAAACAGAGGCCATGGAAAGATATTGTTGTTGTTTAAAAATATTCGGGCAAAAATGTTGAAACTCTGTCAAACTTGTCAAAAAAGAATGAAACAATCGTCGTGTGACTGACTTCTGTCAATATTAATTATTATTCTTGTCATTGTTGTTGTTTTTTCTGCTTTCTTGTTCTGAAATACTTTGTTTATTTTAACCCGGAACAAAGTGTATTTTTAGTACACCTGAGATTATTAATTTTTTTTTTGTTAATTGTAATTTATATCACATCTCTGTGATAGTCAAGGAAATACTTAATCACTTTTTAGCATCACGTTCTATGTACAGTAATAAAAAAAGTTGTAAAGACATACAACAATTATGTGAAAATAATATTTAAAGTAAGAAATTACTAAATTTAATAAAACCATATTAAATGATTAAAGATACGGCCTTCCACTTGCGTACATACACCAATTCCCTGTAAAAGCTGTGTTCAACGCGTTTGAGACCTTCGGCTGATATTTCTCGGCGAACAGTTCTTATCCTTATTTTCATATTCTCCCTTTTTGTTGGTTCTTCCTCATAATCTTTGTTTTTAATATATCCCTATAAAAAGAAATCCACCGGGGTAAGATCACATGATCTCGATATTCATTCCATGAAACCACCGTGGCTGATCCATCTCTCAGAGCAAGGAATGTTTAAAAATTGACGGACACTACTATGGTAATGCGCTGGTGCTCCATCATGCAAAAGCCACTTACCAGGGACAATAAGTTTTAATTACCATTAAATTTTCAAGTAACTGTATTGCAAAATCGAATTCAGTTTTCAAAATCTCGAGGTTTTAATCCGTGTTACAATCCTATGCCCCATCGATGAAGCTTATAACAAGCGATTTATCGTGGCTTGAGATGTTTCTGCAGTAACACTGATGTAGATGGCTACTACTAACTTGCCGATTTTTTGTGACATGCAAAAGATCTTGAAGACCTTAATATGAATCTGTAAAAAATATGAACGTTATATTTAAAATAATTAAGTTTTTGTGCTTAAAGTCTCATTATTATGCAACACTTTCGCGAACACCCAATATAAATTAAAATAAGCTCTGCATATAAGTATCACTTGGTACACCTTGTTTGTATGCCATACCAAATTATTTTGTGTTCTGTCATGGCACTCTCCAATTATAGGCAATTGAAAAGACAGCTGTAAATGGCACTTTTTGAATTTAATCAGAATAACCCAAAAACTATCACCTTTAACGAATAAGTACAGGTAATAAATTTTAATGCGAAATCCAAATTTGAACTTATATGTAGAATGTTCAATTTAGAAAAATTCATCCTATTTGTGCCAATTATTTATGGATCAGCCTGTATAAGCGTATATATTTTTAAATTATGAAGCAATGAAAATCCTATCAACTACAGTACGCGAATTTTTAATTATATTAAGCATTAAACAGTAAATTTACTAGTACTCTATATTTAGAATTCAATCCCGAGTTTTGTATTTTCACTTATCAAGCTTTAGTTAAATAAGCACATCGCACAGTGGGGCAGAAAGCCCTGAAAGTTGGGATAAATTCAACGGCTTAAGCAAGAACTCTGAATTTTAGTACACTGATTCTCATCGAAAAAAGTAGATCTGCATAAAATTTCATAAGAAAATTAAGCATACGCATTAAGTTATCGCGCATCATCTGATCTCCTTAAACCGGTCACACATAAAATTGTCGCGTGGTGAAGCTTTTATTGGCATCTAATGACAGACTTCATATTTTTTATTTCAAATTATATATACATTTCCATATATGTTAAACAAGTGTATGTTCTCTATATATTATTTATTAAATAAAACAAATAATAACTTAAACATAATTGTTCCGTTCTAAATGTTTACAAAATTTCTTATTTAAAATTAACAAATATCATCTTCAGAATAGAAAGTTCCATCGTCTTCATCGTCGTCATTAATGTTTTGATCTCTTCATCCACTTTTGCTTTCTCTGCTACTAAGATTTTCTTAAATTCTTTAATAAAATCTATCTTTTCAATTGCCTACAATACCTAGTGGCTCCAGGTCGTGGATTTTGCCAAATTATTTTTTTATCGCAAACAAGACGAAGGGACACAACGCTGTTATAAAAACAAAAGCAGTGCCTGCTTATATGAACTGACTGGAACTGCCATCAAATCGACATTTTGTATATAAACAAAGTTGGCTTTGTCCTCTTCCTGAAGAGTGTTAAAGACAGGTGCTTGCTCTAGAAGCAACCGCTTAACGGTGTGGTCGAGTAAAGCTTAGAGTCCAACATGAGCAGAGTTGGAAGTGACAACAATATTTTCAAGATAACAATCTATTTTTGTCCTCTGAACAACTTTATAGTATGGGAATCTTGCTGCTGGACTCCTTCTTATTATCTTGTATTGATGCCTTAATAACTTGGCATATACTCAAACAGCTGGAGCTTCTTTTACAGTTATTTTCTGTGATGATAGCGATTTGTTGTAGGCAAGTCTACATTGACTTTTGACGTTTAGTTTTTGAACGTGTAACTGCGTTCAATAATTTTAAGGCTTGTTATTGTCCTGTCCTAAGACTCATTTGTGTGGCATAACTTAAAACAGCAACAGAAGTGGATTTCCTAAGTAACTTTGTCTTTAGCCGCTTGGTTCGTTCTGCACCAGTTGGGAAAGGAACTCCAGGGCAACTTAACGTTTCCATTGCTGTTTTTCTGAAGGGAAAGATATTGATATTTCCACCCATCTTCAGTTTGCAAAAGAAACCTTTTCTTAATTCTAGAGGACTTCGTTCAACGTGCTCTAAACTGTGAGAAGAAGTGAGCTGAAGTTTTATTAAAACTTTTACATCCTCTTCTCGACAATTAGTTCGACTCTTCATGTCTTCTCGCAAAAAGTTGAACCTTTCTTCATTCCCAGTATTGGTGCAACTTGTCATGATGTCGAATAGTTCTGGTCGACTAAAAAAAAATTGTGTTAACTTTCGCAAATGCAATATAGGCAAAAAAATTAAATACTCTCGAAATGTGCAAGAAATTATAACTTATGAATAATATATAAAGTGCAATTATTAAAATAAAACTAAAACTAACACTAAAACGTGATCTACTTACGTTGATATATCACTATTTTCATGCACACTTTTTGCAAATATGTACAACTCAGTACACATTTACATAAGCCACTATTTATTACATTTTCCAAATGATTTTTATGACAATGAAACTTTGTGATCTTCAAATACATACTTGATGTTGAATGCTCCATAGCAAGAAACTCAAATATTATAAAAAGTTTTACAACAATAAATTCACAAACACAAGGCAAATATAACACAATTACGATAGACGTCTGCATTCTTAAGCAGTTAGCGAAAACTAGACCGGTACCGTTGAGTATAGGTACATTTAAAATACCTCCAATCCTGCTTTCTAATGCATAAGATAGTGCTAATTAAGAAAATAACTATACAGAAGGTAAACACGACATTTTATATTTTGTTTTTTTTTTGCCAAGTAGAAACTCTCTTTGCCCCAGTGTGGGTCGGCCATCAATATCTGCGTTTTCTCAAGCTCATTTACGAATTAATGAATTAACTGATTGTAGTTTATCATCACATAAATTAGGTCATAAAATTTACCGGACAGCGAGTAAAATACTAACAGCATGGAATGTCCGCTTTCCACAATGTGTCGTGTAAACATACGACAAAATAATTTCAATACTCAAAGGTACCGTATATAAATACATTATTCAAACAATACAAATACTTGAGATTTTGCACCCAAAAACATATTACTTGCATTACTTTACAGGACGAAAACGATTTCATATTCTGGTGTCACAGTTGCCATACTTTCAGCTCATGCAGTTTGTTTACTCCCGAGCAAACTTTAAATCACTTTTTTGTTATTATACACTCTGTATATAATATTTACGTTAATCTTCGAACCGGACCCTTTTCTTAAATTGCATGTACCATATCTGCTATTTGTTAGACATTGTAAATTATTCCCGAGATACACTCAACTTATTCTTTATTGTATCTTATTTTATTACTTAATGGTACTTCACCGAAACTAAGGGCCCACTTGACCCCTAATAAATATTGTAGGCATTTAGAAATATTTAAAGAAAGTTTAACTGTAATTTTATGTTATGAATTTTAGTGTACGCTTCCCTTTGTGGCCATAAGTCAATATTCGTTTTCTATAGTGTATATGAAATTGGCTAGCAAGAAATTGTATACTTTTGTTTAACTTCTTAGAAACCTCCGTTAAAATATCACGCGGACTCTTCTTGTAAGAAAAATAAATTTGAAGTCAGTTCCTTAAAATACATCCAAGCTTCAAGAAGGGCTCCGCATTTTCTGTAATAACAAATTAACAGTACAGTGTGTAATGCGCCATTTATTTCTAATATTATTGGGGTGATACTTGTTTATTTTAATAATTAAAAACTTTTGCATTTACCATTTTGATTGAGTTATCTACACAAATATACGAAGTTTAGTAAGTTTGTGTCTTTTTAATCCAACTAACTGTCGCCGATCAACTAACAAATACAGCCTATACGGCCTTACAACCCGTGGGTGGCGAACTCATTGAACATTACGCCTTTGAAATAATAAATTATCATCGTCAAATAGTGCTAGTGTTCGCAATAACACAGTTCACTCACAGATTGATATCAAGGTATTGAGTTCTTCTTAATCTGTAAAAGGATTTTATTGTAGAACGGATGTCCTGTTGTTGTCAGACACATTTTCAATTCCTCTTCTAATTATTTTTTAAGCCTCTTTCCTACGTCAGATACTATTTCTCCTATGTACATAATACACACAAGGTGTCGATCAACATTTCCCAATGCCACATAATTGTCTCTGTATGTATAGATTTTAGCTGGCCACAAAGCAACACTATATAGCAAGGTTTTTCATGTACAAGCACCAGGAAATTTATGATGTTCAAAAAAAACACGTTGTGTAGTGTAGGGTTACAGTTCTATGCGGTGTATATGCTATAGCTCCGTTGAGTGTGAATGAGCAATTTTCAGGAATGGTAGATAGTATATCTTTTGTCTCGAGACTGGTTGTTTGAACTGAACTACTAACCTTAACACAATATAAACCAACTGCCAACAAATTCCAGTCTGTTTCAAGTAAACACAGAAGCTGTATATTGCTGCATATTTTTAAGCTTATTCATTGAAAATTGCTATATATAGTTCCTTGATTTTAATTCGTTTTAAATGACTTAAGCGAGCAACTTTGACTTGCGGCTCAAACGATAAAACGAATTAAGATAGTAAGTGAGTACGCGGCAACAATAAATATACGGTTATATCAAGAGGCTGAAGCAAAATTATTTAAAATATTTCAATTATAATGATAAGTAATTCAAATTTAAAAAAGAAAATACACGTAGAAACAACTAAATACATAGACAACACCACTGATTGACTATCTGAAAGTTATTCTGAAGTACACAGTTATCATTCGAGCTATTAATACGTGTGAATATTTTAATGTCATTAGCATATGCCAAAATAACACAGGTTAGCGACTTCAGTAGATAATCTAAAAACTTCTAATGTAAGTGGGGTACGAATATGTATTCAAAAATTGTTACAAGTTAAAGCAGAGATGTGCTATATAAAACTAAAACTTATTTTATCAACGAAAAATCAAACTAACTATTATTATTTGATTTGAAACTCACATAATGTACTAATATTCGTATATCTAAAATGTGATAGTTCTCACCAAGAGCAATTTGATAGCTCTTGCTCCACTGTATGCATGAAAAATATTATTATTCTAATAATATAATGGTAATGGTCCATTTATGAAATTAATTCACAATTATATATGTTTGCAAAACAAGGGATTACGACTATTGTTATATACGCATTCCTGATGAATATATATTCCACTACATAAAATGCAAACATAGCAATATCTGCAAAACGCAATAGCACTTCTAATAAAATAGTAATTTGTTATCAAATAGTAAAGGCTAAAGTAATATATATACATGCAAAAACCGACTAATATAACCTGTATAACATACAAATATATACTAGTAAATGACAGAAATGGAAATTAATACATTTTATAGTGTTTCCAAGCAACAGATTATTATGCTGGTGACTGATGACGCGATGGCACCTTGATAACAAATATTGAGTTTTTAAAATAAGCTGTTTTTTATCTAAATATGTAACTTTCTAGCAGTAATTGAAAAAACATAGAATTTTAGACCACTTCTTGCATTTGAAATGTAAAAAATGAAAACATATGCTAGTAAACATTTTCACTAACCAGGTTTAGTATATAAACTATCCCACTTCGTTAAGTTAATAACTACAATCATCTATGAGGGACATAATACATCTCTGTAAGTTATTCTGTATAACAAACAGCCTTTCTGTTTTTCAGTGTAAATACATTTTCTTTCCAAGACTATAGTAACGATTGTATTTGAATATGTAATCCAAAGCACGTATAGCGTTAGTCATAAATGTAGCTTAAATTAACCAGTTCCTTGAAAAACACAAATACATTCTATCAAGTGCTCCATAAAAATAAATCAATGCTTCTGGCTTTATTAATGGTAATGAGATTCTTTTTCAGGAGTTAACGTAGGTAAAATTCTACTATGTGTTTTATTAAAGCAATTATTGCAGGCCTATTTTGGGAACAAATAAAATTTAATAATAGTACAAGGTAAAATAAATGACCTACATAATGTAGATTAAGTAATTACTATTTTGTGTTTATTATTACTAGGGCGCAAAGAGTGATTTTTTTGTTGTATAGCTTATATCTATTGCAACCAAAGCAAATGCAAATTCTTCTAAAAAAGTTAAAACAAAGTTACAGTGCTCGATTTTTAACATCTATATAGGTAAACTAAAAAATGAGATGTACCAATAAATCTGTATAGAATGCATAGCTTTTGCATATCGGAAAAGAACTACGTTTCAATAAGAGTAAAAGTTTTACTTCAGGTCTTAATTTTGATTTTTTTTATATAAAAATTATTCCAAATCCAGCTCTAAATACTTTTATGCTCTCAATAAAAATGTATAAAAATTATATTTGGCGAGATATTTGCAAAAAACTACTATTAGATAAAATTTACTGTTATTTCCGGTCAATATTTTGACAATTTTGACACAAACAACTGTTCTAAATCTAGCTTTTTTTGCACTTGTAGTTTATCTATATAATTTGCACTTGTTATAAATCTTCATAATTTACACATTTACTGCTATAGTAGGTAGTATAAGAGAAAACCAGCTACCTTCGGTCCAAATTTTGAATTATTTTTATAAAAAGTATCAAAATAAAATTTTAAATACTATTATACTGCATGATGATATTAGCCAAAAATTGAAGAGTGGAGACCTACTTCCGGTAGGCACTTCGAAAAACTTTTATAATAATTTATTTCCAACTTAACTTTTGAATACCTTGCATTCCCTAGAAATTAGTCAAAACATAGGAGCTGAAAAAATATTGGCAATATTTTTCAATTAAATAAACTACTATTTGGGAATCTACTGATTTCACTGAAAATCTTGTCAGATACAGAGGAAGATTATATTCCTAGGTATAAGTTTGTAATTGATATATTTTCATTTTACGGTTTGGCAGCTATAGTGGTCAATTACATACATTAGAGAGAGGAGAAAGAGAGAAAGAGTGGGGAGGGAGAGTATATAATATGCTTGCTTAAAAAATCACTTTTTCGGTATCAGGGAACGCGGACATCTGCAAAAATCTCGAGGTGGAAAATGTCTTTCACTACAATACTACGACGTATAAGTAAAGTGAGGTGTAGGCACTACAAGATTTGCTTATAAGTACCGTGCCTTCAAATACTTTCCTCATTACCGTAGTCTGTTTTTTAAGTTTTTTAAATAATCAATTTTGGTGAACTTGAAATTTTAACAGTTGTTATACTTAAATTCTAAAGTCACTATATCTATAAAGTACCGCAATTGGTAAGGACCATGAGTAAGAGAGAGAAAGATATATTTTGGAGACAAAATGGCCGTGACCCAGCCGCCTAATATACACATATGAAACATCAGGAAGCATTCGCGTAAACTCCATCTTCCTCTCGATGTTTGTAGAACATTCGATAGACATTCTGTCTCTTTACAGTACATATTTATTGCATTACAATGTTTACCAGTCGCGTCGAGATGAGATGAGATTATTGTCGCTCGGAAGTGTGCCTTTCTTTTGTTGTCGCCCGGATGTCTACTGGTTTCGTTACATTGCCCCCTTCTTAAAAACCGCGTTTCGTCCCGAAACACGCTATTCCATGTTCTTGTCGCTGGCGGATGACGAAATCCACACCGGGACCCACGGGTGCACCCAGCCGTCTTGTGGAAATGGCAATCCACCGTCCCAAGCGGCACAACGGGCTGATTGGGCCGACAGCCGCACACGACCATTTCCATACCAGTATACCGAAACACTGCCTCCAGCATGTTTCTTACGGTTCTTCATTCCAAACGGTCTAATCCGCAGCCCAGTTTCGGAATTGCCAGCCTCCTTATATTTTGCTCGAGTGATCGTCCTCGTGAATCGACAAGGGATTCCCATAAATTGGCTCTCTAGGTTTTCCGGTAATTTATCGCACATCCGCCACTTCACCGCTGTCACGTTCAGGGTATGGGGCCAATTGGTTGAAACGCACCACCCCTGGCTCACTATGGGGTGTTAGTCTTATGCGATAAACCACATGATCTATTCGCTCTAGTATTTCGCATGGTCCCTCTCAGTATTGCTGGAGCTTTGGGGACAGGCCTCGGCGACGTCGAGGATTATATAACCAAACAAGGTCCCCTTCTCGATAACCACCTCTCTCGGCTTGCACGTCGTAACAATTGTTCATCCTGTCGCTGGCATCCTAAGTGTGTTGGCGTACTCGCTCGTGGGCATCCTCCAACCTTCGCCTGGGTTCGCTGACGTAGTCTTCTCCATTTGGGTTCTCCACAACACGCTTAAGTAGGCCATCCTCCACCTTCAGAGAGCCCCATTGAGCCCAGCAGGATTCCAGTCCCTGTGAACGAGCAGCTACTTCTTGACAAGCCGGTCCGCGACCAGTACCTTTCCAAAGCATCAATGAACCAAGGTCTTCATCAGCTTCTTGACCGATCCGCAAATTATCAGGTTGCCACTGATCGTCAATCATGGTAGTTCTGAATGTGTTGGCCGATTTTTCTTCTAGTCGGTTGCTATGCCTGCAGTCTTCTGGGCGTGGTCTCCTTGCAACAGCATCAGGGTTTTGGTGTTGCACAGATGCAATTCGCGCTATTGGCTTTGAGGCTCTACGATACTGGGTCGACGATTGCCTCTTCTCATCGACCCGCCTTCCCGCATTTACTATGCACATGGCCCATTTCCATTACCATTTCCATTTTCAATTCCAGAATCGGAGCGTTCTTCTCTTAGGTTGCACCTTATTCGCTAATAATCGTCGGACTAGCTGTTCCAGGTATGCATGCCCATACTTCATCTCAAAACGCTTGATTGATTTAAGGTAGTCTTGACACGCTTCCGGACGTAAGGTCTGCAGAATGTTACTGGCCTCTCCTATTAATGACGCAATCAGGGCAGTAGCTTGTATATTCATACACGTAAAATTAATTACAATATAAAAATATAAAACTAATGTATCACACTTAAAACTACTATAAATGAATTAACACATGTATTTATTTACCAGTACTATTTATATGTCTGTAGTATTTATATCTTTATTGCACTATAATAAAGACTGCACCGTATTTATATCACTTCTATTTATATAACACTCTAATATTTATGTCTTTTCTTCGGCTACCACTTAAAGAACTATTTATTTATTTCTTATTTTTATTTGGTCTGTTCCGCAGGAGACTACTTAAGGAAGTTCTTATTCCGGAATTACTCATCCATCGGTGACCCAGCCGCCTTATATACACATACGAAACATCTGGAAGCATTCGCGTAAACTCCATCTTGCTCTCGATGTTTGTAGAACATTCGATAGACATTCTGTCTCTTTGCAGTACATATTTATTGCTTTACGATGTTTACCAGTCGCTTCGAGATGATTTACAACCTCTTTTTATTGTCGCTCGGAAGTATGCCTTTCTTTTGTTGTCGCCCGGATGTCTACTGGTTTCGTTACAATATAATATTATACAGGATGATATTTTTTAATATCCCCATTGTTAAATACAAATAATATGTTAAGAAAGTTTTTGCATTAGGTACTACACATATTGGGCATTTCTTTGATAAATTAACTTAAATTATCTGGGGTGTGATTCTCTATATTTAGATGTGGGTGTATTTGTCCTCAATATGTTAAACCTGTCAATTGAATTTTAGTTGTAGCATGGTATACAGGATCTACATCGATAATCTCTTAAGGAAAAATTTTTAATTTAAATAAAATGTTATAATTTTACAGCATTAATGTCTGTACTTCTTGCGTATTCTTTGTTCTAATTATACACTGAAAGAACAACTGCACAGTGGAGATTAAATATTAGTAAATTAGTAAATTTGGATGAGATTGTAGAGGTGTTCGATTGACCAACTCAACCTAATGGCAATTTGTAAAAATTGGTGAACACAAAAGCTTACGCATTTTTTTTGATGTCATGTTACCTCAGCACCAGTTGTGTTATCCGAATTTTTTTTATTAATAAAATTTATATTATTTACATAATCAAATTTAAATAGTTATATATACGGGCAATTTTAAAATTTTTAACGTTTAAAGTAATCATTACATTCTAACTTTTAAATGAATGAGAGGTTGCGCCATGTTCCATTGCCACACTAGAGAGTAACTTTTACCCAACCTTTCTCCGCACAGAGCAAAGCGGCGACAAGAAATGAGTAGGTGACATAGGTAAGGTATATTTAGAGACTGTTGCACAAGAACTTCAGAAATATAGGGCAATAGATATTCAAAAACGCCTTAGTTGTCCCTGCTTAGGACGAGGGTGTAGCACCGTGATAATAATACAAATAATTAGATGTTACACATGTGGGGAGTATAGTCACTTTGCCAAGGAATGTACAAATTCGGAAAGTTGTGGTAATTCGGCTAAACAAATGTGATAGCCTAGTCGTGTATATGTGTATAAATAGTGTAAAAACAATTACAAAAATTAAAGTGGATATTGACACTAATCACACAGCGTTTGACAGAAAGTGTATAAATTACAAACGAACACTAGATAACCAAGAATCGGAATTTATAAGGTATGTAGCAATCAGCAAGTAGGCTTGAGTCACTCGGTAATGATTAAATTGTAGTTTTTTAGAGGTTAAAAATGTTAATAATTGAACAATTAGTCCAGAAGTATATTATAGAAATAGTAATATATTTTCATAGCTATTACTAAATAAAAGATTATTATTATATTCATATAGAAAAAAATAATGTAGAACATAGATGGTATAAGGGAGCATATTGTCGCGAATCAACACTCTGTATAGTGTTAGTGTTATTACAGCGGTAACATTATTCCTAGCTTACCTCACTCTTAGAAGACAACCGAAGATCGACCATGTAACGTAAATCCATATCGTCTCGATGGCATACTCTCCCGTTCGATCAGTTGATCGAACGGGCAGAATTTGCAAATGCAGCGAGGTAAGGAGGAAATCGGCGTTACTGAGGTAATGAAAGAAGGAGATTTCAAAAAGGAATGAGAATTATGTGTTCTTTCGCTAGGAAGATTACTTTGTCCTTCACGGTGTTTCTTATGGTGATCCTCCACTTTGTTACTATTGGTATAATGAAAAATATAAATGTGTTAACATTAACAAGTAGTATTTCACTGAGAAGCCCTCTTGCTCCTGTGGAGAAGTGCAGGTATTTTTATTGTAACATAGCCAGTGCTCCCCCAGAGTAAAACCTTCGTTGCGTGTTTAGATGCCGTAATGTTAAATGCCGACCGTGGCATTGTGGTGGAGGCCGATTCGATTTAAATAAAATATATTAATAGGATGCCTATGCGTTTCCTAGAAAATTAAATATTATACGTATTTTGCAAATATTTTACAAAAAATTTGTAGCAAGTGTTGGTCTGTTGAAGAATAATACTACACTTTATGGTATTGTAGCTGCCAGATAAAAATAAAAAATACCTGTTTTATTAAACAAAATAAGAAAATACAGAGTTTATCAGTGGTTATTATGATATTTTTTGTTTTATAAATATTGTGCATCAAAAAAAATCTATATTTAAAAAAATTGTTTAAAAAAGGGATAAACTCACAACAGAAACCGGTACATCGAGTCACGGAAGTCATGCAAATATAGTATATACATTAATAGGTATTTTTATTTTGCTTGTATATTTAATTTTAGGTAATTGATATTAGATTTTAAATATACATAATTAGATTTACAAATTGATACATGTGTAAGAGAGTTAACGTTTTCTGATTATGCTGTCGCGTAAAAATAAGAAGGTTAACAAACCAAGTAATATCAGATTGCTACGCGACTGTAAACATAGTACATATGTTCAATTGTTATATTTCATTTTTCTTGCTCATTGTGTATCTGCCGATATGAAGATGAATGCTGGGTTAGCAAAACAATCTAAAGAAAAACCGTAACGCATGCAAAAAAAATACAAGGATGAACAGACGCAAATATTGCAATTTTTGAAGTACAAAATTAGTTTACCTTATTACTCTTATGACAAAACTATCGATAAAACCTCTATTTAGGGAGTATTGTATAAAATAAATATAAAATCCCACCTAATACCCCCCTTACTTAGACACCATAGCGTTAGAAAAGGATATTTCAATATAATACGTGATATTTAAGAAAAATCTTATTTGGTACGTTACATGACGAGGATGCATCTCACTTCGAATATCAATAGATCTAGTGAATAAGAAAAAAAGACAAACACTTTAACAAATTATTCTACAAACAAACTTCCGTAGATAAATCAACTTTAGAAAATATGAATGCAACAGTATGTCTATTAGAGCATTATTATTACCTACACAATTAAATAAAATAGCACTCACAATGACATTGGCTTTAGGAAAAATTAAAATTTCTGGTTTAATTGGAAATGAAATCAAAATCATTTCTCCCTATTATCTTTAATTGTTAGTCAATATGAAATGAAACACATACTCTTAATGACATCATCTTAAGTGCAAAAAGGGCATTTACACCCATTAGTAATACCTACAGCAGTGATAGAGGAATTATCAAAAATAGTGAAGAATTGAAATTTCCGATAAAGTTACAAAAAGACTATACTAACATATTACTATATATTATCAAGTATTTCAAAATAATAAATTAATTTGTGTATTAAATGTTCCATTAATACCAATTCAAGCTCATGAGATAAAATTTGTAATGTTAAACATAAAACTCCCGTATATTGAATCAATGAAAAAAAAATAGTCACATAGCATTAAAATTATACTATACCGGGTGTCGGCCACCGGCCATATCTCGACAACCGTTTATCGTACAACCTGGCGGAAAAAATCTTGATAGTAAAATGGACGACGGAAATTACAACGAAAATATTTTTAAGTTTCCAAAATGATCGCAATTCTCAAGATAAATTAAAAATTCGATAATTTTTCATTAAATTCTAGATTAAGATAGATTGAAAATTTTTCTAGCAAAATTTCTAGACGTTTTTATACAACTTTCATTTGAAACTTTTTGATCTAACTCCCATACGAAGGGAAGAGGGAAGGGGGTATGTCTGCGTACAAAAGTCGGTATAATTTTGGTTTGCACCAACGGATTTTAATGTTTCTGGACTCATTAGATAGAAGAATACAAAGAATACAAAGAATTGAAGGACATGTAGCACGAAATTACGTGGTTGTCAAAGAAAATAACAGGGGGCGCTGTTTTCAATGTATGTATATTACTTGTTTTTTCTTTAAAATTTTTAATGGAACGGCATATTTTTAATATAGTAATATTGAAGCATATAAAAAAACTGAAGAGAATGATGAAAACCGGAAGTTGCTACCTTTTTTCTTGACAAAGATATAGTCATACGAAGACAATCCAAAAAAAATAAAAAAATTTTAATATAAATTAATTTATTTATTGTGAGTAATAACTTTATTTTAATTTTAAGTGTCACTAGACAGTGTATAGTTCGCTTTCACTTGAATTTTCATCATAGTCTTCCATAAATGTATTTATTTCAATCTTCTCACCGATTTTTTAATTCTTGCATATGTTACATTAGATTCTCTTCTTAAACGTTTTCAAATTCTCTAGCTATTTTTAAATTTATTGTCTTGCCTTTTTAGACATTCAAATAAAATAATAATAATAATGATAATAATAATAATAATAATGATAATAATAATATATCTTTATCACCCAACTGATATAGGTAGATCTAATTATAGGAAAACAGCAAAAATAATTTCCATAACTCATGAACTAAGTAGACAATAACGAGAAAAAAAACGATATAATATAATGCATTAGTTATAATCAAATCATTTACTCATTATTAACGAAAGGGTACTCAAATTGATATCTAAATCATCCCCGCCTGAAATGAAAGTAAATAAAATAACCGATTATATACCTAAACATAAATATGAAAATATATTGACCAAGTAATATAAGAGAGAAGAAAATATATTTAAATCAGAAAGTACAAAAAAAAACAAGAAAAAACTTCAACTTAACAAATGTTCAAAGTGTTCACCTTCATTTTCAATACACGTTTACTTGTCGATTAGTAGAGAGCAGAGTTACTTCCATTTCGGAGGCAGCAATTGTTGTACTCGGCTTTTTGTGATAAACTATGTCTTTTATTCTGCCCCATAAATAAACATCAAGAACATCTGGCAAGGTGAATAAAAACTCAATAATGTCTTCTTTCGGGATAATTTAGGGAATATTTCCCCGAAGCAAGAATGTATTTTCAAAGCATTGAAAATACATTCTGATCATGTCATAAGCTTCAACTTTAGAATACGACATTTGACAAACTTAGTAATTATGTGCAGGTGCCCAAAAAGGCTTAATTTGCTAAATACGTACAAAAGTTTAACTACAAGTGACACTAATATTTTTGCATTTTGATTTTCATGGCCTACCTTGGAAATCTCATCATAATGTAATTTAGTATCACTGTGCATGCCATGTTGTATGATGAAAATTTTAAAAAAAAGCAAACTACACTGTTCACTATTATTATTTTAATTCAATGTTGGAAAGGATAAGAAATGATAATGATAGCTAGAGTATTTAAAAACATTTAAAAGGAGAATCTAACATAACATACGCAATGAATTAAAAAATCGATAAAAAGATTTAAATAAATACATGTAGCGAAGAGTATGATGAAATTTCAAGTGAAAACATACTATACACTGTCTAGAGACCCTATTAAAATTAAAATAAAATTATTGCTCCCAATGGATAAATAAATTTATATTTAAAGAGTTTTATTTTTCTGGATTGTCTTCGTATGACTACATCTTCCTCAACAAAAAAAATAGGAACTTCCGGTTTTCATCATTCTCTTCAGTTTTTTATGTGCTTCAATATTACGATATTAAAAATATACCGTTCCGTTTGAAATTTTAAAGAAAAAACAAGAAATATACATACATTGAGAACAGCGCCCCCTGTTATTTTCTTTGACAACCGCGTAAATTCGTGCTACATAGCTTTCAATTCCTTGTAAAATTCTCTATCTAATGAGCCCAGAAACATTAAAATCCGTTGGGACAAACCAAAGTTATACCTACTTTTGTACGCAGACATACCCCCCTCCACTCTCCCCTTCGTATGGGAGTTAGATCAAAAAGTTTCAAATGAAAGTTGTATAAAAACGTCTAAAAATTTGCTAGTAAATTTTTTAATCTATCTTAATCTAAAATGATAGTGAATACTTGGAATATCTCCAAAAGATAAAGCAAACCATATACATACATGTACGAATTAAAAATTCATACATGCATGCATTTCATTTCATGCATGCATGTATGAATTTTTAATTCGTACATGTATGTATATGGTTTGCTTTATCTTAATCTAGAATTTAATGAAACATTATCGAATTTTTAATTCATCTTGAGAATTGCGCCCCCTTGCGATCATTTTGGAAACTTAAAAATATTTTTGTTGTAATTCCCGTCATCCATTTAACTATCACAATTTTTTCCGCGAGGTTGTACGATAAACGGTTGCCGAGATATGGCCGGTGGCCTAGCTTAAACAGACACCCGGTATAAAGATATTAACACATCCAAACAATCATGAGTTTATAAAAATTAAAGCATATCAATTTCAGGAGATGATTGTGAGATGTCACTATTAAATGTAATAGACACACTTCCTAAAAACTGTGAACGTCGGTTAATAAGGATAAATTCAACAAAGTTTGAGAAACTTGTAGAAGACAACACGTGGATATTGTTCGCTCCATTTAAAGAAAATTTAACAATATCTTGTAATATTCCAAATTTTATTGTGGAAAAATTTATTATAGGTACGGGTAAACAACATTTCTTATTTTCTCTAGAAATATCTATATCAGTAACACAATAAAAAGTTATATACCAAAACTGGCACATATAAACTTCAAAACCACAACGGTGCAATTGGATACACAATCTTGGATAATATTCCAGCACTAAAATTAATTTTGATAAACCACTCCAAAGCAATAAAGACAATTAGAAAATAGCGTTGTTCTTCGGGATATTTCGCCGCGTTCGGATGATTTTGTCCCCATAAGAACATCTTTCTTCCTGACGTTTCGGTGACATCACTTTCACCTTTCTCTTGAGGATTTTCTATCTAAGATCCATATTATTAATTACTAAACAACAACAATAACTTCTGGATTTTCGCTATTTAATATTTAAAACATAAATATGCCATTTGTTTCGTCAGCACAGTGACCTCTTCAGCATAAAATATTACAGGTACATTTATATATCTGCAACATGTTGTGTACAAATGTGTACTCTCAGTGAGAGTT
The DNA here is from genome assembly GCA_963170755.1 of Amphimallon solstitiale. Classification (NCBI taxonomy): domain Eukaryota; kingdom Metazoa; phylum Arthropoda; class Insecta; order Coleoptera; family Scarabaeidae; genus Amphimallon; species Amphimallon solstitiale. The sequence continues at coordinate 93,021,602 of OY720676.1, read as the reverse complement.
TCCTATATATACAAATTCTTGTGTGTATTCAATATTTATATGTAATACATTTATTCATTACATATAAGTATAACATGGATATAAATACCAACAGTCAGGAGTCTATAAGTTAAAGTGTAGTGAGAGCCCTAAATTTTACATTACAATAGTTTAGTTACAATTTAGATATTTTACATACAGAAAATAAATGCATAGTTTTTAATATGGCTAATTTAAACATATTAGAATCTATCGAAATTAATAAAAATAGAATCTCAAATAATTTACTTGACAATCGATTAGACACAAATAACTCTTCGTTGCTAAATGTATTTTTATAATGTGCTTTGTACAACAGATGATTTCATATTACTACCTCTTCATAACTTGTGCCATGTTGTAGATATATAAATGTACCTGTAATATTTTATGTATTCCTGAAGAAGCCTTTGGCGAAACAATTGTCATATTTATATTTTATACAGGGTTGCGATTGTGTATGGAACCGGGTTCGTTATGCTAAGACGGTCTGAGCTAGAATACTGAAATTTTAAACAGACATAAGACTCAATTAGAACTACTTATTACTTGTTTTTCTTTTTGTTTTAATCCATAAGTTTTTGAAATACAAAGCCTACTTGTTTTTTTTAATGGGTACATGGGCTAAATGTAACATGGTTAAAAAGGTTATTTTTCCTCGAATTAAATGGTATTATAGGTTTGGTGATTCTTTTGATAGAATTTTAGAAAAAAATTTAAACTTAATTAAATTAAAATAAAACACGCAAATCAAGCAGCCTTTGCCCATTCGTCAAAAATTGGAAGAACTTAACAATGGCAGTAGAGAATGTTCCATTGTCATTATTGCCTCTATCATTTCCCATTGAAACCCCAACAAATGCTTGCAATTAAACTAAATAGACAAAACTAGACAAAGCAACAAAAATTTAATAAAATGGTTCAATTAATATTTAAACAAAAAGTTTATAATTTATAAACAACATTTCACTTCAGAATTTAGATTATAAAAGATGTTCAAAGTGTTCTCCATTTACTTCCTGACAATAATGAAGTCTGTGGATAAATCCGTCTATTGTATTATTTAACCAATTTTCAGGAATATTTCTTATTTCTGTCTGAATACGTAATTTTAATTCGTCCAAAGATTCTGGTTTGTTGTGGTACACACGGCACTTTAAATATCCCCATAAGAAAAAGTCTAGGGGATTCAGATCAGGAGATCGAGCCGGCCATTCAATAGTTCCTCGCCTCCCTAGCCACCTTTGAGGAAATGTATTATTTAAGTAATAACGTATTTCACGTCCATAGTGTGGTGGAGCGCCGTCCTGTTGAAACCAAATTTGATTGTTGTGGTTTGGGAAAAGATATATAATTTGAGGAACAATATTTTCTCGCAATAATTGTAAATACTTTTCAGCAGTTAGATTTCCGTCTATGAAAACCGGGCCGCCATCCAATGAGGATTACTATCAGACCAATATCTACAATTGTGCCTATTTACAATACCATTTAACTTCGTCTGAGAAAACAATCCTTTTAACAAAATTTTCATCGCCGCCAATCATCGTCATCATTCTTTCACAGTATTCTAATCTTCTGTCGAAATCATCCTCGTTGAATTCGTGTACTATATGAATTTTGTGTGGGTGGTACTTTCCTCGTTTTAAAATATTTTGAACAGATCTTCGAGATATATCATGATTTAAAGCCACTTGTAGTACAGGCGTTTTAGGGTTCTCCGCGACATCTAATAAAATATTAAAAGAATTGTCTTCGTTGGTGCATGTTCTTGGCTGTCCTAATTTAGGTTGGTTTTTCACACTACCGGTTTGATTAAATCTTCTTAATGTTTTTGTCACTGTTGACCTACTTATTGGATTCCTTTCTGGATGGGTGTCGTTAAACACTGCACATGTTTCTTGGTGACTTCGTTTGCTATCTCCATACCCAATTATCATGAGAATTTCTATTCTTTCTCTTTCAGTTAAGTGATTCATAATTATTAGTTAGCTGCTAATGCAACGTTAACTGATGACAATTAAATGTCAACAATTTTATGTTTGACGGATTTGCAAAGGCTCCATGATTTCCGTGTCTTATTTTATTTTAATAATATTTTAATTTTTTTCTAAAGTTTTGTCAAACGAATCACCAAATCTATTATACCATTTAATTAGGGGAAAATGACCATTTTAACGATGTTCCATTCAACCCATGTTCCCATTAAAAAAAAAAGTAGGCTTTGTATTTAAAAAACTTATGGAACAAAACAAAAATAAAAAAAAATTAATTAGTAGTTTTAATCGAGTCCTACGTCTATTTCAAATTTCAGGATTCTAGCTCAAACCGTTGTAGCATAACGAACCCGGTTCCATATATAATCGCAACATTGTATATTAAATAGTGAGAAAGTCCAGCAGTTGTTGCTATTTAGTAATTAATTTATGATGTATTTACGTATTACTTTCATAATGAAAAGAATATTGCATACACTATTTATATCCTTGAGTTTACATATTAATTCAAAAAATCACTTTGCACTATAAATACTTATTTATTTTTAATATAATTTCTGTAAAATCTATCAACCAAATAAAATTTTAGTTTGTTGACAAATTCCTGACTTTTTACATGTATAACCCAATTAGGAGTAACTTTTATTTTAAAGCTATATGTTTCGTGTTTTAGCAGGGTATTTCAATCACATCTTATTCTGAGAGAGAGTATAAAATGATAGGTATCTGCATATATATATCTGCATTAAAAAGAATAAAAAAGCTCAGTATCTTTGGAACGCGTGTACTTTATTCTACTTTACTCAACTCACGTATATGTAGTTACATATATCAAAGAGACAATCGAATAGGACGATACTCAAGTGAAAATCGAAAAAGAATTTAATAGTAAAAATCTGATATTGAGTGTGACTAGAAGTACGACGCTAACTCGCACTGTTCAACATATTATTGTAGCAAACTATAATATAACTTCTTTATTTATTTTCTCGAGGCACATTCCTAGATACTGTATTAATTGTTTTATGTATATTTTATTTAAACATAATTAAAAACACAGAAATTGTCGAATTCAGGTAATACTCTTTGGTACGATTGTGATATGTGGTGCTAATGTAAATTTTAGTCCATTTCTTTAAAAATGTATTAAAAAATATGTATTATAATTCTCTGTCGTATCCCATGTTATTTTTGAAACTTAAATGTGTCTACTAATTTAAAATAAATTTTTAAAGATGTTCTTTCGTACATATGATACCAGCAATTGTGTATCTTGAAAGTATTAGTAGGTAGTTGACACAGATAGGTAAATATTTATGGCAAAGTTGGACTTTACCACATGTATTCGTAAGGTATGTAATTTGCTACAGATACTATCTTCTTCAGTAGTTTGTTACTAAAAATAACAGAAAGGCATGAATTAGTTAGTCTACCACTATACAGTCCTAGACAGTATAGATCCAGCACATTAAATAAAATACAGTTATTGTTATAAAAATGTTCTTAGTTCCCGCGATTTGCCATTTTCAAAACAAAAAATAGGATTTCGGTAACACTGAACTTTTTTATACGTATGTGCGTTCCGAATTTCTTATAAAAAAGTTGTTTTAAATTAAGTTTTAAATACTTTTACCTTTCTAATCAATTAAACTTGTGAGGAAAAGTGTTACATCAGGATCCTATTTTGAAATTCTTTTTATATAAAAATTATTCCAAATTTAGGTCTAAATACTTTTACACTAATAAATCTGTATAGAATACATAATTTACGAGATAAATGCAAAAAACTACTATTTCATAAGAGTAAAAGCGTGGTCATCACAAGTAAGTACGTATTATTTATCTTCATAATAGACCTATGAGTAAAAGTGTTAATTTAAAAATTCTTTCTACAAGAATTACTCCAAATTTAAGTCTAAATACATTAATATTCTTAATAAATCTATATAGAATGCATAATTTACAAGATATTTGCAGAAAACTGCTATTCGATAAGAGTAAAAGTGTTACTTCTAGTTCGAATTATGAAATTTGTTTTATACAAAAACGGTTTCAAATCGAGCTCTATATATTTTGGTACTCAATAGAATGCGAGATATTTACAAGAAGCTGCTATTAAAGAAGAGTGAAACTGCTACTTCCGGTCCGAATTTTTAAATTTTTATATAAAAGTTATTCAAAATCAAACTTTAATTACTTTTATTCTTTTAATATACCTCTTATATCATAACTTGCGAGATATCTGCAAAAAACTACTTTTCGATAAGAGTAAGAGATCTATTCCCGCAACAATTTCAGAACGAAGAAATTAAACTAATTAATATTTGGGGATATATAACTTCCACTACAGACGTACTAGTACATAAAAGTCAGTTAAAACTCAATATTATAAATAAGGTTATTAAATATTACTTTTTTTTATACCTATATCTTATATTACTTGACTATTCTGTTTAGTAAGTAAGCCTTGTTAACATATTTGTATTGTTTTAATGAAATTCCTAATAGACGTCAACGATTATTATGAAAAATGTCAAAAGGTAGAGAATTGTCCAAGACAGTTTCAAATTGAAATCAATATGGCTACATGCAGCCATGCCATAAAAGTTCCTATATGCAATGTACTTATAAATTCACTTTTAAGTAATATTTCTAATCCACAATAACGTGAGTATAAATTTAATTGTTATTTGTTTACTTAGATCTTGTAAATAAACGTGTTTTCATGTGTTTTTTTTACAAGAGTTTGTAATACCGATGTTATTAAATTATTTAAATTAGATAATAGAAGAAATCTAGCCATTACTTACTAAAATTATTTTTTGCAATTAATAATAACACAACTGTTACACAGATTTTTTCAGTTTATAGCTATATAACACAACACAAAATATAACAATTGACTTTCCAACAGTGACTTCATAATTTGTAGGTATGTATGAAAATTATACTCTAATAGATTGTTACATTTTTGGTGGCAACGCCGGATAATGTGACTCCATTTATAGCAACCATTTCCTACAGAAATTTGTGTCTTTAATTATTAATAGTGAAAGTGGATTTAAATAATTATCCTTTACTAGCAATATTTTCCTAAAAAACGCAAATTATACGAAAAGTAAGCAAATGTCAAAAAGTATAGATTTACCGAAGATGTCAATTTTGAAATGAAAATATAATTTGTGAATCTATTAATGGGGAGATATAATACAGTTTTAAATATGCACTCAAACTAGACTATCTTAATTTTGTTAAAAAATAATTTTAAATTATCCAAAATATAGGGGGAGAAGCTAATCTAGACTTTCTAAATAAGTATGCTTTAATGGAAAATTAATCATAAATATCTTATTTTCGAGGTTTCAATAAAAGAAATTATCTCTTAATATTGATTAATAACTTTTATTTTATATGTCCTGTTTTTCTTTCGTTTTTTATTTCATATCAGAGTATTTTTGAGAAGTTCGATACCGACAAACCTCTCACTGTCGCCTTCAATCTCTCGGTTTGCGACCCACGCTTTTCTGAGTATAACATGAAATATTTTATGGAATTAAACTTCTAACAGAGCTAATACATTTTTGTCAAATATAAAATATTTGTATTGCATGTTGTGCATTTTTAAATATAATTTACCCCTTACTATAAACATTGCACTTACATGGATAAATATATCTTCCAACATAATCAACTATGTATGTAACTTAGAATATAATTTTCATACGAGATAGGCGCCATAAATTCACGACCAAACACACTTGGAACAATATAAGAATTTTTATTTTTCAATGTAATCTCTCCTAACTTCTATACATTTATTATAACGATTAATTAATGATTCGATACCCTTGTAAAAATAATCTGAAGCTTTTCCGTCAAAATGTTCTATAACAGCTGCTTGCAACTCACTGTCGTCCTTAAAACTACGTCATCTAAGGTCTTTTTTTAAAGTAGAAAAAAAAATCACAAGGAACCATATCCGGACTACACGGTGGATGTTCCAATTCTTGAAAGCCGCATTAGCGGATGGCAGCTTGTGAAATGGCGACAGTATGGACGGGAGCATTGTCGTGCAATAATCGCACACCTTTTGTCAATTTTCCATGCCGCTTTGCACGAATACTTTCCCTTAGTTTGTGCAATAAAGCCGCATAATATGTACCGTTCACACTTGTATTGCGTTCGTTAAAGTCAATTAGCAAAATGCCCTCTCAATCCCCGAATATTGTGGCCATCACCTTTTTCGTTGATTGAACGACTTTTGCCTTTCGGCGAACACTTGTTTCAGGAATGTTTGTTATCACTGCTAATTCCTTTACTTACAAACGGCGACCTCCTAGCACTAAATGTTCAATAATTGAAATTTGTTGAGGCGTTATAACTTTAATTGGTCGACCCGACCGATCAGCATCTTCCACGGATTCTTGTCCCAAACGGAAACATTTTTTACAGTTGAATACGAAGGAGATGAATCACCGTAAACGACGTCTAAACGTTGTTTAATGTGATAAAGTGTATGCCCTTCCTTTGTTAAAAATTTAATGACCGCGCGATACTCAATTTTAGTTACTTCAGACATTATCGTGCGCTAGTCATGTTGGTTGGCTGGTTACTATAAACTACTAGGCATCGAACCGTCATATTTTATAGTGTACACCTCCCGTACGTGCATGCATGACGTGACGGAGTTTGAACACGTTTGAACCTGTATAAGGCTGTCAGGTCCAGAATTTCTGGCCATAGATGGCGTTGTTATAATTATCTCGAAACGATTATTATTTTCCAAATGCCAAAACACTCTTATTATTTATAAAATAACTACATTATAAATTTAAATACTGTTTCCTTGCTACTACAAGTTCCAGAAACGTCCACTATACTTCAGAAATTATACGAATTAGCTATTAGTTAGAACGGATTATTAATGATCAACATTTCTATTGTATTTGGTACAGCTAAGTTTACGAGGAAAGAATATAACAGGAGAGAGTCTCGTTAAAAATAATATTTGTCCAAAGTGGTAACCTCAATATGGCCGCCGCAATGCTTAGGCGTGCATAAATATTTTGTATAGAGTATATGCACACTTATGATTATCGAGAATATACGAAGTGTGCATACTTCGTATGTTCTCGATAATCATTTAAAATTGGTTGTTAGTCCAATAATAATTAAACAAGTATCGTAAGTGTTTATTTTTTCAATCCTTTTATTCTTTTTAATATAGTAACATTTATTCTAACTGTATTAAAGAAATCAAAACACTCATTTTTGAAATCATTATTGCCTATGTTAAATGCCAATTTGAAACTCACTTTACCGATGAAGAGAAAAAACGAGATTCTTGGTTCTTGTCGTGTTAGAACGGCCACAAGCCAGACAATTTATCATTATAAAAGCACTAAAGCAGTCAGTATTGACATTATTTGACATAACTGACCTGCCTTAAAGTGGTAACTTCCGTCTAAATAATCCCTATTCCCCCACCACTTTATTACCTTTCCTGTTCTATTCTTTCCTCGTATTGCTATTATTTTACGTATAAATAGTACTGGTAATTCATTTCTGTGTCAGATTACATTGTTATTTCAAGATAATCTTTAATAAATATTTACTTGTCATGGTTTCTATTGTTTGGTTATTTATGACAACTCAATATGAATCTGACATTTTTGTATTAAGTATATCCTTATTACTGTTTTTCTTTTTATGTCATTTCTCATTTATTTATTTTACAATTATTTACAATTTTCAAATTATTTACCGGATTTATTTTTCTTGATATATTATAAATTAGGTACAAATTATTGACCTATAACTAAAAGATTCTGTGTACAAACAACTAATGCAATAATTAACAGTCGCCATAGTTTTGAAAAAGAAAAAATGATTGTGGAGGATGGCTTCAATTTCAATATATTTTTCACCACTATTAGATCGAAATCTCAACCATACACTTATGCGTAGTGATCCGGTCAGAGTCAAATAAAATCATATGCCGTCCTGAAGAAAAATACTTAAATCCTGGGGTAGTGTACTTCATTTACTACACCTTAAATGAAGGAATCATAGATGGCAGCACCTTAGACAGGATCGACAACATAATTTTCACTATGGTTGGCTACGCTAGTGAATTTTGTTAGAGTTGTTGTCATGTCTTTTTCTCCGCCGTTCACAAGTATTGCGAGTAACGGTCAATACGTTAGCTCTTCTCCACAAGTGCAGCTTTCAATAATTTTTGAGTTTCTTTCAATATTGTTAATTAAAAATGAGACGTTGTAGTGTTCCCTAATGTAATGATAAAATTAGTCGCAGATAAGCCAATTTTTACAAACTTTCAAGAGTTACGTCTCTTGTCGTTATCATTAATTATTCAATTACAAATTAATATTATAATTGTTGACGGTGGTTGTAGAGGAAATAACAGGAAAACTCAACCCAAAAGTGGTACCTTATTTTTGCGTTTTTATTTATGTAGCACTGTATTTGTTTTCTTTGTTACAAATTCTCAATAAAAAATTCATAAATAGTAATTAGTTAATAATTGTTGCTTTTATCAACACAAATGTTATATAGTATGTAGGTTTTCTATATTTGCTGACGAAAGGTTGAAGAAGATATACGACGACCCCTGCGGTATGCATTGCCGATACTAAATTTACCTAGTACCTACGATTTCACTACTATATATTCCAGATTAATTAATTAATTTGTTTTCAGAAGTTTATGATGTCATCCTCCTACTGAATATAAATATGTGACACCTGTAAAAGTGAAAGGTATTTGTTTCTGTTTTATTTAAAATGATTTTATATATAATATTGTGTTTTAAGATATGCTGCAAACTACACCATCTACACCTGCCTATTCTCCGGAGACTTGGGCAGTAAAAATTTCTGAGAAAGTATATCCTCCGAGTACTAAGAGAAGAAGAGGCCTGTCATTTGGTGGTGATATCTCATGTAAGTATAATTATTTAACTATTATTATTTTTTTACAATATCTTATTTCTTGTCATAGGCATTTCGAAACATCAAACCGATGATACTACTTTAGAAAATATAGATGTACAGGTGTTATTTTCCACCTCACAAGCAAGTCCTAGTGAAAGACCAGAAATGCAGTATATGTCATGTATTTGTAAGTGTTATTTATAGTATTAAAAAATGTAATAGTTTTTTAATCACGTCAAAAATTAAAAAGAGATATGCTAATGATCTCCAGTCATAATTATAATGAATGGATTGCACTGTTTTACTTCTAAGTAATTCTTTATAATACATTTTAAAATTTCAGATAAAGAAACCCCAAAAAGAGGAGGAAGATTACTGCCATCGGTAGGAGTCCAACGTGTATCCCACCTCAGCCCCAAAAGAAAGTTTTTATATAATAAGGCACACAGTTTGCAAGAAATTGCTACAAGATGGATAAATCGTAAAGTATCTCTGCAAAGACAATTTAAGTTTTTAAATAGTAAGAGTCCTTTAATAGATTATTTTGAAGTCGTTAATCCCGTTACTGCAAATTTTTTATTTTCACAATTACAAACGCAAAAATATAAACATAAGAGAGGTCGAAGGTTCAGAATTGATAACAAAATATTAGCTTATTCGATCTATAAGCAAAGTGGAAAAGCATAGCGATTTTTGTCGAATATTTTTAGTTTGCCTTTGCGAAAAGCTTTGACCTCTTCGTTAAACAAAATTCCATTTAATTGCGGAATTAATGAATCCGTTTTTTTGCTCATCTCAAAAATCGTGTATTGAAAATCAAAGAAATTGACAAGCAAAATGTATTGATGTTTGATGAAGTGGCTTTATCTCCAGGCTTGCAATACAATCCAAAAACAGATTCCATAGACGGTTTTGTGGATTACGGGAGCGCAGAACGCCGTCTTAGGTTTGCGGATCATGCGCTAACTTTTCTTATAAAAGACATTCGTAAACAATTTGTTTCACTTTTTGCGAAGGAACCACGTCAACTGCAGATTTATTAAAAATTTTAAAAGTAGTAATTCACCAATAAGGGTTTGTGGTTTAAATATAGTAGTCTATATCAGATCAAGATGCTACTAATCAAGTTGTCATAAAACAGTTACTTGCTGCTACCAGTAAACACTTGCTGAATAAAATGAAGAAAATAGACTTCAGGATTACTTTGTAGATGGAGAAGATGTCGTACATTTATACGATTTTTCTCACTTAATGAAGTGCATAAGAAATATGCTATTAAATAAAAATCTGCACTTTGTTCAGAAGGGTGTTCGGAAAGTAGCATCTTGGTCTTATGTTGCGTGATTGTATAACATCGACAAAAATTGCGGTGTTTATAGCCACTTCAAACATCTCACCGATGAACATGTCATTTCAACTGAAAATAAAAAAATTAAAATAATGAACTGCACCAAAGGTTTAAACTTTAAACCATAGAGTAGGTACTACAACGCATGTAGCACCTGAAGTAAGTACACAATTACACCCAATTTCAGAGTTTTATTTGGATCCAAATTCCACCCACACTTCAGACTTACTTCTCTTTTTTGATGAATTATTTGATGTGTCAATGATAGTGGTAGACTTCCACCACCTGGAAAAAATTGAGGAGTATGGTGACACAAAGAACTCAACATCTTTCGCTTTGGCAATCTTGTTTGCCCATTTAACCTTCCATGTACTTTAAAGCACTAACCTCTGATGCACAATTAAGACCCCCATGTCTAAAAAATTGGATATTTTCAATTCGTGGTCTTAGCTACTTAATATTGCTTGTGTATCAGGAGCCATGGAATATGTAATACAAACCCAACATGCTTATCATTTATTACTTCCTGCAAATCGTTGTTGGTTAACAACTTTGTGTCACCACATTCTACCGGCGCTAATTGTGAAATTTATATTTTTCCTAGAGCAGCAGACCATATCAAATACCAAACCAGATATTAAACCATTCACTTTTGCTACCACTATATCTGTGCCACCTAATATTTTGGAAAATTACACTTTGTCATATGTTGCTGGCTACGCTGGCAAAAGAGTGTTACAGAAATGCAAGTGTGATTTGTGTAAACAGAGAATGTGCAGTAATGTAGAACTTGCAGAACATGTTTTGTTCATTAAAAGGCAATACGAATAATATTTTTCTATTAACAACAAAAACTCTGTTAAGTGAAATTCTCAAATTAATTTTCTGCTATAACATAAAAAAGAAGTCTGTATTACTGTTTTGTTAGAAAATTCTTTGTCCTCAACATGAGGAACATGTGAAATATTATGCAGAACATTGTGTTAATGTCGTCTTGCATGATTTATAAGCAATGTCAATAAGACATTACTAGGCAAAGACACCAGACTTGTTAATGAAAATTTAATATTGAAGAAAGGGTATAAGAAATTTTTAAAACGTCGTAAAAACTGAATACATATATAATACTACACGTTAAACACTTTAAGGAAAATATATTGAAGTTATAGATAAAAATACATTTGTTTTAATCAGTTTCATCAGTAGCACTTAGACACAGACAAGATGTTGCGATACTACACTATCACTACGTATACTAATTTGTTTTTCATGTAAAGTTAGCATCAAATATTTTGACGTTTAATGTTGCAGACACATGTTAATGTTCCAGCAAATATAACACCAAAAAATATTGATGCAAATTTTAACATGAATTTCATACTTTAATAATTTGCAATCAATAAATTTCAAAGTTCCCGCTCGCTAGAGAGTTATTCTCTACAGATTCCTACGATGAATTCTATCAAGTACTCGTGAGGGAATTACAGATGACGCTGAAATATGGTTTACTTTTTAGTGAGAGAGTAGGCCGTCTATACTCCCTCTCTTTTATCTATGCTTAAATCTCTGCAGTGTGTGAAACAATCTATTATAGTTATTTGACACATGCAAGCAAACGTCAAAATTTAATTTGCACATATGTACTTATATTTATGCACAATATGCATATATAATATGAATGACATGATATGTAACATTTAAAGTGATTTAAAATTGGAATTTTGGATTATATGTACATATAAATGGAATAATATATACCTAACACAAAAGTTTGTAATACAAGTATTTACTACTTGTATGATTTTGGTAATCTTATCTGAAGTGTCTACCTGTAATTTTTATATGTTAAAATGAGTGACAATATGCTGTCTGAAGACGAAAAGAGCAAGTCATCGTTAAGAGTTAAAAAGAATACAAAATTCGAAGGTAAACGCCAATCAATAGAAGGAACAGCAGACGCAATTCCCTGCATTCAATTCCAGGGAGTTGAAGTTGTCGCTAAATCGTTCGTAGACACCTTGGTACAAGCATCAACTGAAGCAGCTAGCCTTCACAAACTTCGCGAGGTAGAAGAAGAGGAAAGTGGCGGAGATAGCGAGAGCGCTATAACATTCGTCGAATATTTTGGCAGTTTCACATCTTGGCCGAGTATAGAAGAATTTACTGTGGAAATGGGTGAAGATAGAATAGGAGAATACCTTTCCACGTGGTATTATGAAGAAGAATGGCTCTACTGTGTCGAACTTAAGTTAGAGCAAAGTGATGAATGTTGTGACTATTATATATACGAGACAAAGTGGAGTTTACCTACGAAAGAATATCCTATACCTCAGGCAACTGCCAGTATATATTTTACAATAGCAGTCTCAAGAGTTAAGCCGTCGTATTGCTTGGTAGATGTAACTTATCAATATGAAGGATGTCGGTATGTTCATATACCATTTAAGCATACTTTTTCAGAACAATGGCTTTTCAATATAATCGAAGCAAAATTGAAGTTCTTTAAGACGCTCAGATTTTAATGCAATATATAAAATTAAATAAAACACAAGTTAAAAATTATGAATCGTTTCCTTTTTACTTTCTTATACGTAGTATAAGGAAGTATTATGATGACGAAAATTTTCGACCTCGAGTTTTTGCAGATGTCCGCGTTTTGAAGTACCCTGACATTTACCAACATCCGATTATTTTAAGGCACATGTTGCATTTCAACTTATTTGATTATCTCCGTCGGTTAAGAAACATTAATTAATAAAACACTAAAATATTAAGGAACTATTAATAAAACTGTAAAATGTATTTGAAAAACTTTCTTTTTTTGACAAATATATTGGCGGTAAACATTGAATGCTGTATATAAACGTTTTAATTTTTATGATTTAATTCACCCATAGCCGTTTAATCACGGCAAATGCTTATATATAACGACATTCTATAAATCCTTGAACAGTGTCCAGAATTCTTAAATAATTTTCTGACAGACCAAAGACAGCAACTGCTGGCTGCAAACTTATCAATGTTCTTTTGGCTACGAAAAGTAGCCAAATATGACATCTGAAGTCTAGAACATGATCTGGAAATTTCAGAATGATGTGTGTCAGAAATTCTTAGAATAAATAAATATCATTACACTTGTAAGTACTATCGGTAACATAAAAAACTAGGACAAATATTATTTCAGATAGCCATGAATTTTGCTAATTGTGCTAATGTCATTCAGGCTTTTGGCACTTCTGTCACACAAAATAATATGAGGTTATGTAATTTAATTTTTAATGTCAGAAAATACAATTAACTAAAGCAGAGAATAATAAAATAACAATTAGTCATTCCCAGTCATTCCTTCGTTTTTGCCGGTAACACTCTGTAAACGACGAGGCATGGAAGATATAAAAGGTCTTATCAAATTTTGGTCTTGTGTTAGTGTTTCCATGTGCCCTCAATTTGTTCTTCTGCGGTTACCGGCTGACGATTTCTTTCTGATTTTTTATCATGCAATCCCAAACATTTTCGATGGGGTTGCGATCAGGACTACGTGCAGACCATGGCATTAGTTCAATATTCTTATGTCGGAACCACTTGGTTACATTCCGTGCAGAGTGTATAGGACAGTTGTCGCTGTCGTTGTTTTTCTAGAAGTAATTATTCTTGCCTTATCAATTAATGACTTGCGGCATGACTAATGACAGCTTCAAATAATTTCGTTTTAACTGACAGCTATTGATATCCGTCGGTTTTACACAGCCAAAACAAAGCTGTCCTAGTTTTTTGTGTTAGCGATAGTACTTCACAAATTAAGTGTAGAGAATATTGACCAAAGAGTTGACTACTGGAAAAATATTGAAACATTTAAAATAGGCTCTACATTTTCTAGAAGAAAAATTGTGTAATAATCTTATACTTAAGACGGGCGTTTACCAACAAATAGAACCTTATGCAACTTATATTTCTCGCGGGACGGGTAGACGCAAGGCGGTGTGAGTAGGTGGAGGTAGAAGATATTCGGTTCTGTCACAGCGCTTCGGTTTTATTCACAGATTCTGTCATAGATAAAGAAATACTATAGATGAGAAACATAATGTATAAAAAATGAGTACTTATGGAACTGTTGACGTTGTTGATGTTTTATAATAAGCCAATTTTCGCTTGCCCATAACTGTTATATTATTATACACTCGAATATTATAGGTATATATGACATTTAAATGAGAGTGACAGTTTGTAATTGAACTATCACTCGCATTTAAGTCTGCAATAGCCGACCGATTCAGATAGATTTTCGTCTTCGCTAGGACCGGTAGAGATACAGTAAAGTGGGGATAGACGACGCGATTAGCTTGCAAAAACCGCGTGTAAAATGTGTGTGACAATGTTTACTGTTTAATGTTTTTTTAAAAAAAATTTCAAAATTCGGATCGGAAGTACCACTTTTACTCTTACCGAATAGCGATTTTTTTGCAAATATGTCGTAAATTATGCATTCTATATATATTTATTAAGAGTACAAAAGTATTTAGAGTTGAATTTGCAATATTTTTTGTATACATGAAATTTCAAAATTCGGACCGGAAGTGGCACTTTTACTCTTAGCGAGAAGCACTTTTTTTCGAATATCTTGCAAAGTCTGCATTCTATAGCGATTTATTAAGAGAATGAAGGTACTTAGAATAGGATTTTGAATAAGTTTTGTATAAAAAAATTCTTAAAATTGTATAGTTTGAAACGCTCATACGTATAAGAAAGTCGTGTGGTGGCCACACCTCATTTTTATCTTTAAAAATAATTACATACATTTGATTTTTTCTTTATATCGTACATCAAATGTGCAGCTGGCGCGTAGAGGTCGTAGTACAAAAACTGACCTTGACATTATAAATGTATGCCTTTTGCATCACTTACCCAAATTTGAGATTCTTAAATTACAAAATGAGTTTAAAAAACGCGAAACGGCGTTACCTTAATTTTCGATAGGTAAACGCCCCTCTTAAATAGTGTTTACAATAGGCATAAGTCTAAATAATAGAATATTCTGAATCCTCATTGTATGCAAAAAAAAACATGTTTATGTACACAAACAAACACAAAAAAATAGTTTAAGAATGAGCATTGCTACAATTTCATTCATTGAACCAATTTATATTGAAGGAATTCTTGATGCCACTAAATACCTGCACTTGCTTTAATAAAACATATGTTCAATAAAAAAAAACCGTAATGCCTTATTTTCACAAGATAGCGCACATCTTCATATTGCATAGGAGCTCATTTACGGCGTGCTATCGATTAGTTAACTTGATATCCATATTATTTCGCTCTGACTTTATTTTACTACCTGTGCAAAATATGAAGATTGTCATTAGTTAAAAAAATATTAATCAAGTTAGAAGATTTGTGAACTACAGCAGACATTATACCGACAGGTCTACTAGGTAACATTCTAAATTAAACAATGAAAGTGTTAATTCGTTACAACAAAAGAAAAATAGTACCCTGATAAATCAAAATAGTCATCTTAACACAAAGTGGGTATGTATCTCTTTGAAACAAAAAATTTTAAAAAAATAGATTATCTACGACCAAGCGTCTTCAACTTCGCGGAATAGACAGATTGGTTGGTAGTGAGAAAGATATTTCTTGCAGTAACGTATTCATTGACTTATTATTAGTATAAACATGAAGTTTTAACATAATTGCGTCAATATTATTAAACTATCGTTGACCAAGCAATTTAATCAGAGAGATTGTGTTCCTTACAAAACAAGAACAGTCTGTTTATACCATATTGGAAAAGATGTTACAGGTTTACGGGGACTATTTCCCGTGAAAAATTATGGGTTTTAAGTGGCACAGTCGCTATAAGGAAGGTAGGGAATCACTTGTGGACGACCGACGGCTGGGGCGGCCTATCGATGTGACAATTCCAGATTTAAAAAGTCTAAAAATTAATAATGAAAGATGCTCGGCTAAATGAGACACAAGTAGCAGGAAGGACTGAAGTATCTGCCATTACCATTTTTAAGATTCTTCATGATTATCTTGGCATGACTAAAGTTAGCGAAGATTCGTGCCGAAAATGCTCGCGATTCCGCAAAAACAACAGATCGTGGAATGTTATAGTGCGATTTTGGACCTTCGTAATGAAAGCAGGGATGGAGTATTGAGGCGAATTTTTACTGTAGATAAAACTTGGGTTAATCATTATGAACCTGAGTCCAAGCAAATCCATGCAGTGGCATAAAAAAGAGCACACCACCACCCAAAAAGTTTAGGGTGTCACAATAGACCGGAGAAGTCATGCCTACCGCTTTTTGTGACTTAGAAGAAAAGCTATAAATTAATTATAAAAATTAAGGAGTCTCCATAACTGAAAAATACAGAGTTTCTATCCCGAAGCCCTTATAAGAAATTATTAAAGATAAAAAGAAATCTAAAATTAACGAAACGTGTCCTAATCCTGCACACAATTATCCCGTCTGAAGAAGTGTGGTGTACTGACTGTTCTGCATAAACTGGGCTTTGATATCTTGAATCACCTGTTTCTAAGTCGTAGGCTTCTACTATCGTCGTTAGTACCTTCTTGGTTTCTGGGTTGAAAACGCATCGTTGTCTCTGCTACTACTGCTCACGTTCCGTCCGCTATCTTAAAAGATATATTCAAGGGTTCTGCTGATGTGATTACCTGAAACAAACTAGCGTGTATTGGCAGTGGGATGGTTTATATTTTGTTTAGTGTTGGGGTTCAATGGAATGTGTATGCTATGGTTCTGTTGAGCTTGTATGATGGATTTCCAAGTGTGATGAAGAGAGAAACCTCCGTCTCGGTTCAAGTTGTTAAGATGTTTCTGAATTACGATGGATTCATGGATTTTGCGGCTGTAATATTGGGAATCTTTGGAGAGAATTTTAGTGAAATTGATTTGGATCTGGTGCCCGGTTTCCAATCTGTGCTCAGCCAGTGCAGACCCGGCAGCGCGCAGCAACAGGGTGCAACGCTCATCCTCGGAGTCACGATTGCTGACCTATCGTTTGGTCTCGCCGATGTATACACTCCCGCATGAACATAGAACCCGGTACACACCGGAGGATTTAAGAGGTTTTTTTTGAACAGACGAAAGGAAATCAGATAGTTTGGAATGGGGTTTAAAGATAGTTTTGATGTTGTGTTTGTTGAGGATTTTGCTGATGTGATCGGTTACACCATGTATGTAAGGTAGGTAAGCGTGTGTAGCGTGGTCTGTGTTAGTTTTAGCGGTGGGATTTAAGTGTCGACGAATGGTTCCGTCTAGTCTTTTATGGAGTAGTTGTTATCGAGTAAGGTTTTTGATATTTGTGAAAGTTTCTGGGGTAGTGCGTCAGGATCAGACAGAGCAAAAGCTCTGTTTACTAAAGAATTGAGAAGGATTGTCTTTGAGAAGAGTGGTGATGAGACTGGCCGTTGAGGTATTTGTTAGTGTGTGTGGGTTTATGGTATACGGATGTCCTAGTTTGCTATCTGACCGTCAACGTACTAGCACATCAAAGAAAGGAAGGGAACTGTTAGACTCGACTTCCATGGTGAACCGGATATTGGTGTGTTGGGAATTGAGAAATGAGAAGAAGATGCTAAGGGAATTCCGTGTCCAGATTACGAAGGTATCATCTACTTACCTGAAGCACAATTTAGGTTTCATGTTATGGTTAATAAGGATGGCTGTTCGAGCGCTTCCATGACGACTACAGAGGTTAAAGGTAAATCCATGGCAGCACCTACGGTTTCCTCTTACTAAATGTCACGGAACTGGAAGTAGTTAGAAGATAAGAACGTTTCCACGAAGCCAGCCAAGTCGTTTGGTTGGTTGTGTTCGGATAGGATTTGTCTGAATATGGAAATGTGACCAGTATGTCCTAAGGATCAAACTGTCAGTTTCAATATTCGGTGGATGAAATGACAGGAATTTAGGATAAAGGACTCATTTCTACCAGTATAAGGTTTTAAATAATTGAACAGGTATTTGTATAGCTTATAGGTGGTGCTGTTAATGGTGCTGGCAATGGGTCGAAGTGGGACATTCGGTTTGTGGATTTTGGATTAACCGTAAACTTTCGGTACTTTGGAGTCACTGGGTAGAAGATATTTGTATTGTTCTTGAGGTATAGAAGAATGTTTGATAAGGTCAATGATAGAACGTTCTATGCGTCTGGTGGGGTCCTGTTTTAGAAGTCTGTAGGGCCGTTTTGGATTAGGGAATGGAGTTTTTGTTTATATTCACTGCTATCCAGGATAACAGTAGCGTTTACCTTGTCAATAGCTACTATGACAACAGCAGAATTGGATTTGAGGATTTTGAGGGAGTTAAATTCAACTTTGGTAAGATTAGATTTAGGTGTTTTGGCTCGTTCTAGAATTTTGGAAGTTTCCAACCGGATAGGATCAGCTATGGAAGGTGGTAATTTGATGAGTGCAGATTCTACACCAGTAATAATTTCTTCCGCAGGAATGAATTTAGGAGTGGGAGTGTAGTTAACGCCGTTGGATAAAATCCATTGAAATCCAGAAACATCCTAACAACTTGAACCAAGACGAAGGGTCCAAGTGTGATGGAGAACACTTGGAAATCCATCATACAACTCAACTCAACCATAAAATATACATTCTTCTAAATCGCTCCACTAAACACAATATAAACCACATCCTTGCCAACATACGCCAGTCTGTTTCAGGTAATCGCAGCAGTAGAAGCCCTGAAGATATTCCTTAAGATATTGGACGAAACATCGGCAGTAGTAGCAGAGACGACGACGCCGTGTCAACCCAGAAACCATGAACGTTTTGACTGTTACCTGTTTCCTAAAATGAAAGAGGAGCTGCGTGGGAAGAAGTTTACGAGCGATGAACAAGTAAAGGACAAAGTGTCGGCGTATTTTTCAAAGACTAAACTTTTTGTTAAGAAGGCATACACAAGCTAATTAAAGGATCTGAAAAAATGCATTACAGTTGCAGGTGAACATATTGAAAAAGAAAATGAATTTTGTATTTTTATTTTCTCTCCTTTTCCTCCAATCCGCGAATTTAAAAACGCTCCCTCGTACATTTAACATTTTAGTCAAACATTCCCATTATAAGGTTCGCAATTCTCACTAAATCTCTTTACTATATATTATTCTATTAATTCTACCTATGTCAGGTGTTCGATGGAAGTGTGATTATAAAAAGCAAAACTGGCCGTTATGCAGATAAACAAAATAAAATGGCACACGGAGAAACTTTTGGCAACGATGGAATTTGCACGTTCATTGCGTACTTGAAAGTCAAACTGTGAATTAACATTGACATTAACTTTATCGTGGACGTGGACGAATAAGGAGCCGTCAGTTTGAATTGCGGCAAAATAAGCCCGTCGAAATATGTTGGCCAAGCGTTATAGATGTTTAACGCTTGGCCTGTTCACCGGGTTTTGCTGTATGTCATTGCAATTTCCTATGGCCAAATCAGCACTTAAAGTAAAGGAATTTCATACATCAGAAGCTGCGAAAGAAAAAGCGACGGAGACCTTGAACATGTTTTCTAAAGATGATTTTCAGCACTGCTTTGACAAATATAAAATTTGAATGAAGCGGTGTACAAATGATGGACAAAAATACATCGACAACAATAATACTAGAACAATGAAAGAAAACCAATGAAAAGCGCTATAGCACTAATGCGGTCTTTTTATAGCCAGACTTCGTATATTGTGAATATCATTCAAAACCATAATGTAAATCTTATTTTTAAGTTACCCTATATTTAACGTAAAGCTAACAGCTAAAATGCCTTTTGAATTAGTACTAATATTATTCAATGGCACCAATTCCATTTCAAAATTATACTTAAAGGGATATGTAAACTAATGCCGACACAATTAAAATTTGGGATGAGGTACAGCGATTAATGTTTCTGTACTCGAGATAAGCCGGACATACCGGATAAATGAATCCCGGTAATCATTGAAACAACAACGGATATTCCTAAAATTTATAATTATTTTTAAAAAGTGACTTTTCTCATAAATAACAGAAATGATTTGGATATTTTATGTAGTTAAATACTAAAGGAAATATCAAAGAAGTCATGACCAAATATTTAATATTCCAAATAGATATCATTGTATTGCCTGCCATCTAGTGATACACAGATAGCCTCTAATTTTAAATTCATATTCCGTTAAAGCTTTGTATTTTATGTTAATAATATTTATTGAATATTATTATGTCCTTGCTATTAATACTTTAAACTAATAATGCGTTTCTGTAATTGCCCTACGCATTATAATTTATAAATGTTCATGTTACTAAATCAGCAACTTGGAAGCGTCTTCTTTCGAATGTTCTACTGCTAGTGTAGTGCATAAATATTTCATTTGCAAAATAAGCATCTCTTCTTAAAAAGCTTTTAAGCTGCCCTTAAGGGATTTTAGTGTCTAATTTGACAATCAATTTCAATTCATGCAGGGGTAGAAATTGTAGAACGTAAAAATGGCTAATATGGAAATGTCGACTACGTATATCAATTACAGACACATTATACAGGATGAGTCATTGTTAGCTGCTTCCTCGATTATGCTTTTGTGTTTTAAATAAGAGTAAAAACAATTAGTGATTTCACCGGAAATGCAGAGAACTTAATTCTTTTAAATGACTTGCCCTACATATTTTTGGATTTCTAGTACTATTTTAAATTGTCCATCTAACTGCTTTTTGTTTTTCAAAATTGAGCCAATACTTCTCGAGTTATTAATTTTTTTTTGGAAATCTTGACCAAAACACGTATTCTGAAAAAAAATCGTTTTTGCTTTGTTTTTAAAGTAAACTTTGGTGGTGCGTGTAGGCAAAAAAATTCTGCATCATTTGATATAACTTTGTTTTTTCAAAGCCTACTTCTCGAAATTTTTACATATCAAAAACTTATTTTTTTAATGGAACACCTGGTATATTTCTGTGGTGTTTTGTTTCTTTTCTTAGTATCTTTCATTGTTGTTAACAATGTTCTATACCTACTTTTGTAATTTCTGAGATAATCACTATAGGAACAATCAACGGTCAAATAAAGAACTACGAGCGCTGTTTTTCTATGCACCCAAATATTCGTTCACCCAGTAAGGCTGGAATGGGGCCCGACTGCCTGAGTCAACTGTTAAAGAAAGTCGGTAAACGTTTATATTAAATTTATAAAAGCATCGGTATTAATTATCATCAAAATGAATTTTCTCATGTAGAATTAATAAATATGATTTATGTTTTGGGCGAATCTGAAAGAAACTCTTTGGAAGTATCCAGACTTTATGCACAGCGCTTGGACCTTCCAATGAATAATGGAAAAGATTCGAGTGGACAGAAAGCAGTGCATATGAAGAAAAAGGGTGGACAAAATCAATAACTAGTGAGGATAATATACGGTATACACTTGTGAGTATAGTCGAACACCTTCATACTAGTACTACGAAAACTAGTCGTCAGTTAGATGTAAGTCAAATTTGAGAATCCAGAATAATTAGGATTCATCCACATCATATTCATACACAGGGTTAGATGAAAAAGGTTTTCAGAATCGGTTAGATTTTTGTCAATGGATAGCAGATAAATTAGAAGAACAGTCCGACTTTCTCAACTGTTGTTTATCGACAAATCCACCTTTTACGAAAATAGGTACGTTAATCGTCACAATTTTTGTTATTATAACACATAAAAACCCTCACTTTATCAGACCTGCGAACTATCAAAATCGTTTATCATTAAATGTGTATGCAGGAATAGTGGGTAGTTATTTAATTGGATCTTATTTCTTTGATGGAAAACTTAATGGACGATTTTCAAAGACGCGAAAATTAGAACCAGAAAAGCGTTTACAAGAATATGTCGAAACGTTTTACGCAACATTAGTACAACCTTGGAAAACAGAATACTCCCGTGCATTGCACAAAATTGTAGTTATGTTGAACATATTATATGATGAAATTTATTTTTTTTACTTTCGCTTGTTGTTACGTTGCTTAAGAGTTTTAGGTTATTTAAATTGCGTTTTCATATATTCTTTTGTACCAATTTTTTTCTATCAAAGTTTTGCATCAATTTATAATTCTGAAAAGCTACATCCATCTTATTATGATGAGCATCAACAATGAAAGACTATGAACAATTAGGCAAATTAAATAGAAGATAGCAGCATTGTTTCATGTACCTTTTAGTGGGGAGGCATCTTTAAATATGTCAGTAAACATAACGTTTCTTTTATTTCGTTGTTAAGCAACAGTGTAAAAAATTAAATATTGCAACTGAATTTTTGAATTCAAAGATTGAAATGCGATGCGTTTCTTTCTGTAAAATTATTACTTTTGGGATAGTTGGATATAACTTTTACTTTGTTTCACAGTTGACTAAGGCAGTCGGGCCTCATTCCAGCCTTGGTTGAACAAATATTTGGGTGCATAGAACAACAGCGGCCGTAGTTCTTTATTTAACCGCTGCGTTGATTGCTCCTTTACTGATTATCTCAGAAACTACAAAAGATAGGTATAGGACATTTTTAACAAAAATGAAAGAGACTAAAAAAATTAACAAAATATCACAATAAAATACCGGGTGTTCCATTAAAAAAAATAAGTTCTTGGTATGTGAATATTTCGGGGAATATTCTTTGAAACAACGAAGTTGTTTGAGGTATTATCGAGTGCAACCTATACCAAATAATGCAGAATTTTCACGGTTACGCGACATCACTAAATTTACTGTTTCTACTTCTAGAAACAATGCAAAAATGATTTTTCTTCTGAACACGAGTTTTGGTTAAAAATTTCCAACAAAAATTAATAACTCAAAAACTATTATCACAGTTTTGAAAATCTAATTTAAATCAGTACTAGAAAATTCAAAAATATATAGGGTGTCATTTAAAAAAATTGTGTTTCATGCAGTTCCGGTGAAACCAATCTTCTACTAATTGTTCAATTTGAAAATTATGTTGAATTCAAATATCAGTAGGAATTATAAAATGCAATATTCGCTAAACTGAAAATGGTGGGTTATTAAAAGAATGCACTGTATGCCCATGTAGTGTGAAATTAAAAAAAAGTATCTTTCTTGATCCAATAGGGTGGAGACTGTGGCTAAAAATGTGAAATAAAATGCAAAAGGAAAATCCCTTACCAC
Organism: Amphimallon solstitiale; assembly: GCA_963170755.1. NCBI lineage: Eukaryota > Metazoa > Arthropoda > Insecta > Coleoptera > Scarabaeidae > Amphimallon > Amphimallon solstitiale. Next base: position 92,998,119 of record OY720676.1, on the reverse strand, counting down.
AAAAAATATATATCAAAAAATCTAAATACGTATTTCGGCAACTAAGTTGCCATCTTCAGTAGATATCTGTATAAAACAAAAAAGAGTGTTAAACGTGGTATTTTTGGCTAAGGTGTAACCTTAGAAGATATGCTCTTCACCAAATCACCAGTGGGATAACACTGATTTCTTAAGAAACGACATCCCTATATATACTACTCTAATCTAAAAACTAACGGACTATAACAGTACTCTAAACCGTGACAGACTAATCCCCTAAATTACAATAATCCGTACAAGCTGGACTCGGGTAACGGTCCATTGTCAGAATTCATTAACTTACCTCTATTTCTATGTATGTAAATACTTTCGTAACTGTCTAATTCTCTAAAATTATTTACACTTTTAATTAATCTAAGACTATCTGTAGGCATGCCATGGCCTGTATCGAAAATATGTCGAGCAACACTAGATTTTTCCGGTCTGTTGTATCTGAAATGTGCAATGTGTTCTTTGTAACGAGTTGAAATTGAACGCCTAGTTTGACCTACATATTTTTTATTACAGTCTTTACAGGTTATTTCATAAATACCAGATTTTTGATCTACCTCAATTTTATCTTTAGTGTTCCCTAAAAGTGATTTTAATGAATTGCCCGATTTAAACGCGATTTGAAGTTCCTGTTCTTTAAAAATGCTGTTCAAATTTCGTGTGACTGAATGATACGGTAAAGAAACAAACTTATTACAAAGAGTTTTTTGAGGTAGCAAACATGTAGTATCCCGAATTTGTTTCTTAAATTGATGTTTCCTAATAAGCTTAGTTACTATTTCTGAATCGAAACCATTGTACTTCGCGATCTTTTTAATTAAACTAAGTTCTTTTTCATATCTATCTTTTGTAAGTGGAAAACTTAACAACCGATGGATAAGAAAATTAAAAGAAGCCATCTTTTGCTGAAAACTATGATTTGAATCCGCTGTTATAAACTTGTTGACATTGGTTTCAAGTGTTATCCCACTGGTGATTTGGTGAAGAGCATATCTTCTAAGGTTACACCTTAGCCAAAAATACCACGTTTAACACTCTTTTTTGTTTTATACAGATATCTACTGAAGATGACAACTTAGTTGCCGAAATACGTATTTAGATTTTTTGATATATATTTTTTGTGGTAAGGGATTTTCCTTTTGCATTTTATTTCATATCTTTCTTGACATTCCTTCTGTATTGAGTGTTAGAAACTTCGGATAACTAAGCCCAATAATAATCTGTCAGCGTTTGGATAATCCACTTTTCTCTGTTATTTTTTTTTCGACGGTGAAACTCTTCTGATGAAACTTCTTCCTAACAATCTATTTTAAGAACATATTACAGCCAAATGCATAGTAACTTCCAATAAGTTGATTAAGAGTTCCTGTATAATCCTCAGGCTTTATGCTTCCAGGAAAGTTTCTTGACAAGTAGAAGATGTCCAAACGAGTTTCTAAAAATCTCTTCTAATACTGATTCTTTTTGTGAACACCATTTTGATTGGAATTTTTAAGTTTTGCATCACTCAAATCAGGATTCCTTTTACAAAAACACTGTAATCTATTTTCTTCCGTTTTCATTGCCTTTACAACATTTTTTTTATTAATGCTAATTTAATAAGTAATTTAGGCCGCACTGATGTATTTATGCTCTATGTTTTTGACATTTTTAAATGATACGATACCTATATGAATTCCTTCGAAATAAAGATTATATGCATGTAAGTATCTCGTATTATGGTATATATTAGCTTTCTGATAGTAGTAGTAGGTACTTGTTTCGTTTATTGAAAAATTTTACTACTCTCTCGTTTTAGTCACATTATTCAATAAAGTAATATACTACTTCAGATCTACCGATTTCACTGAAAATTAGATCTGCCGAGGACGATTATGTTTCTAAAATGTTTGGTATTGATATATTGCACACACTCACTAGAGAGAGAAAGAGAAGGAGGCAGAGGGAGAGAGAGAGAGAGGGAGGGAGGGAGGGAGAGGGAGGGAGAGAGAGAGGGAGAGAGAGAGAGGGAGAGAGAGAGAGAGGGAGAGAGAGAGAGATGTGTTTAAAAAACTTTTTAGGTGTTAAGGAACTTCAAAACGTGGACATCTGCAAAAATCTCGAAGTCGAACATTTTCGTCATAACAGCCTCATTTATTACTTTCTTATACATACTATAAGAAAGTAATAAATGAGGTGCGGGCACTACACGACCTTCTTATACACAATGGTGAGGTCTGCCAGATGTCAAAATTTTATTGATATGGTAATTTTTAGAAACTATTTTGTATAATAGAGAGTTTCTATTAAGCGTTAGATATTTCAAGTGTTTGTTTAAAAATAATTCAGGTATACTGCTACATATGCTTATTAGTGCAAAATAAGTTGAAGAGTAGTTTTAGAGATTGTCTCTGAAATTATAGAGCCCAAGCAAATTTATGGAGACTATCAATGTGTTTTAAAATTAATTTGGAAAAACTTTTGATTAAATATTTTCTTAAGATTCGGACGGTATATATACGTCAAAAGTATGAAAAATTGATTTAGACATCAAGACTGCCGATGTCTATATCAATTTTTCATACTTTCACTTTCACATACATGGTACTGATCTCAAAAAACGACATCATTTTCTATGACATATTTGTAGAAATATGTAGTTTTGTATTGATATATTATATGCATGTTTATATACTACGCTTTTTTTATCACTTAGTTGCTAGATTAAGTTTACTACTATAATGTAGGTATTTATCTATTTAAAGTTATAATTTATTAACAAATGATCTAAATAGAACGTTATGAATATGATAAAATTGAGTTAATAATAACGCTCTCTGTAAACATGAGAAAATAAAAAAGAGAAGACAAACAGATGAAAAAGCAGTTTTCTTGTTTGTTTTCGCGATAAAACTTATTTGTAAGGAAAGTACTTGAAAACAAAAACACGGTTAGCTTACCGTAATGTCGGACGGGTATATAAACACGCAGATGAAATAAACTTTTTGGATAAATACAAAAATATTTAGGTTCTAAATTTTATTCTGAACACTGAGCAACCGTAGTTTTTCTCGCAAATATAAAATTACCAAAGTTTACAAAAATATCTATGTAGTTCAGCTATCCATAAATTTAAAAAAAATAGCGATTGTGGCAGTAGTCAATTATGTATTTAATTTCAATAAATGTTAAAGATACTTGTTTGGTAATACCAAATGCCTTTCGAAAACTGAATTAGAGGTTTAAGGTCGCTATCTTCCATAAAGCTTGTTGCATTGGGTGGTGCTACAGAATAAGTGACGTCCTTATATTATATAATCGATTATATATTATACATGCCGTGTTTTTTACTGATATTTTAATAAAACGAAATTATTCACAATTTCTTAGATAGTAATTAGAAAACAACTCTACAACAACAGAGATAGGTATGACAGTATACAAATATTTTACTATAGAAGCTTCTTTAAGTCCGCAAGACAAATTGATCCTCCTTCAGATGAAGGAAGTTGGTACATATTTTGTGTATCACGAGTGTTTAGCAATATAGTGTTAGATTATAAATTCTTATGTCATGCTTACAGTCCTATATTTAATTAAAATCAAAATATACACTCTAACGTAGGGCTTGTACGATTTACTTTCACAAAGTCTCATTCCAGTGAGTAGAAGGATACAATGCCAACTGCACCACCAGGAGGGTGTGTCGAAATAAATAGAGCAAGCCTATATTATAGGAAGGATTATTTCTGGTTATTGGTCTGATTTTTCTGAACAACTTCTGTAACGTATACATTCTGATAAGTAATGAGGTCAGCATTTAACAAAGCGTTACACAGCACGGATATTACTACATTTGTCCTTATCTAAAGCTCTACTCAGCGCTAGTTAGCAAATAAGTTAGTAGGTTAACATACAATAACATGTTGATGGTGTAGTGGTTTTACTACGTAAACTACTCACGTCCTAAGTATAAGCATCGCAGTCAGATGGAGGCCCGGACTTTACAATATTAATAAGCCTTGGTAGTCCCACTCAAAAGATAAAACTAAAAAGACACTTATTGAAGGAAATATAACAGCAGAATTAGGCGCTATCTACTATATTTTAGTACAAGAAAAACATTAGTATGCTATAAAATATAAACTTAGAAAATAAGTAGCAGTGCACACATTAAAGTTTACTTTCCTTTTGGAATTTAAAGTACAAAATTGATTACTCGGATACAATATTAATGTAAGTCGTTAGTAATAAGTATTCTAAAGCCTACCTATAATTTAAAATTATTCTAAATTGTATTCTGTGCAGTTGATATATATTTTTAAAAAAAATATCAGAAAATTCAAATGATTAATTGATATTTCAAAATCGAATTTAAACTTCATTATAATTGAATCAAGAAAGGAACTAAGATCAGCTTAATAAATTGCCTTAAGTGATTATTTTCAAAGCAAATATGCTACTGCATTGAGATTCACGAGAATCTGATAAGAATTCGCTATAAGCGCAGTCTTTCTTCGTTGTTAAACGAAGCGATATCTGTCGCTTATAACAGAGAAAATCGTGTAGAATATACTAGACTTTATATGTTAAAATACATATCATGAGAAAATTTGTAAAATATTTCATGGGAGGAAATAACCGACATATTTCAACTTTTGGTCTTGTCATGAAATGACATACGTATATTGATTTTACAGGAAGCAGAAGTAGGTTGTTGTTTTAATAAAGGTAGTTGGTAAAGTCAGATCTAATTTCGTTTTGGTTTTAATACTGCAATACCTATATATTTCAAATTTTACATTTAGTAAACTGAAGATATTTTTGGGTTGTCTTTTATAAACAACATTCGTAGTCTTATTTCTTAAAGTCCAGCAATAAATCTGTTGACATTACAGGATTCCACCATGGCACCGTTTTTCCATTCTCAAAATACCTTGGTGAAAGGGCACACCGTGTTTATTGCTAACGTCGCCTATATTTTCCAGGCAAGAGTCTAAATAAGAATATAGAATGAGCACCCTAAGCGACATATTGCATCCAGCAACTTAAAGTTTTGTGATTTTCTGCTTTCTTGTATTCAAAAAAAAAAAAAAAAAAAACTGATAGAAAATTGAACCATCGTTCTACGTGCAGAAATCGTACTACAAACTTTTCTTTTGCCATTAAGGGCTCATTTAGTATCACATTCTGTCGTGTGGCCATTTCTCCTTAATGTATTGGTATTTTCAATCACGACTGCTTCACAGATATAAAAAACAAGAGTATTTGGTGTAACTTCATTGCATAGTCAAAACTTTAAAATCTGCACAAACATCCCAGAAACTGTTTTTTAACAAAATTTACAGGTTATTGTAGGTTTTCTGTATAAAAGCATCACGTCTGAACAAGTCTCAATCAGTACTTTTTCGGTAACCATATCTAAACCAATACTTGTGCTTTTCGATTTTGTACTTTTGTACTACAACTGACTCAGGTTAAAAATCCTGTTGGTCAGTGTTATTTGGAAATATATATTATCTATTGATTATTTGAATTAGTCAAATTTTGCTATAAACATGTCGCGCAGGTGTGTTTTGTACATTTATAGTCCTAATGCCGACCTTATATTATTTTTTATTGATTTTTCGTATATATAACTAAAGTAATTAAGCACCTACGTAAATTTTCTATTATAACAGTTATCGAGTCAATAAAAGAAATGCATCTATATCGTTCAGTCTATAAAAAAAACTTAATTCAATCATTGGCAATTCGGTATTATATGACAAAAAGGAGATATATCTTAAACTATCTGCTTTGAAATGTCGAACTGAATAAACTTTCTGGTTAAGGGTGGGCTTTCCTTAAGAAAAATTCCCGAACGGCGTATGTCCGGTTGCCTAAAATAGATTGAATATATTTACGGAGTTTAATATGCCTGTACTTTTTACACGATGCAGGTAGACGAACAGAAACATGAAGCAATACCTGGTCAACTGGCAAGCAATAAATTTGGGATATTTGTCTCTTGCATTTATTGCATGAAAATATTGGTGGCCGGCCTACTTTATTCGAAATTTGTTTTTGCTCTTTCTGATTATCCTTTAAGCTTGTATTTATTTAGTTTTATTAAGACTCCCGTTTTATGTAATTTATAATTATTTTAATGATATTTGCCGGAATTAATTAGATATTAAATTTTATTCTGCAATAAATATATAGTTTTATTATTATTATGATTATTAATTACTTAAGTTGTACTGATTATAATTTCTCACCAAGATTTGTATTTACTTTACATGTTGAGGCTTTATAATAATATGAGCAATGTTTTAGAGAAAATTAAAATCTGATAAAAAAAATTATATTGTAACAACAGTGCCGGTGTTTATTGCAAAATGTAAAAAATATTTATATTCTCTAAGTAGCTCATGTTTTAAATTATTGAAAATTATATTCTTCACAATCGATACTGATATTGTTAGTTAGCAAATTAAATTATAAAAATGTCACCGTAGGTAAGATACAAACTTTGCGGACTCCGAACTAATCATTGATTAGAAACAAATGTTAATACCACAATTTACAATCGGTTGTTATTTATATTATTTTTTTTTATTTATATCGTACATTGTTTATTTTTTTTCAGTAAAGCTTCTATAAAATTAAAAAAAACCGTTATGTGACAGACAAAACGTTAAACGCACTCCTTTCCGCGCCACCCTAGAGGTAGAGTGCAAAGCGCGTTTTTTTTTCTCATGGTATCCCCAGTGGGCCTAATCCATGTTTTTTACAAAAGAAATGTTTACAAAAGTATAGACAGTGTAGAAAATAAACAAGAATGGCCAAGTAACGTTTTTGCTAAACGTGTCACAATCAGTAGATACATACTAATTCTCTAATTTGACGTCTCTAATTTCTCAAAATACGAGGATCAATAATTTCAGGCAACAAAGCGAGAAAATAAAATTTCTCTAACTTAATTAACATTTCTGCCCAGAGTTCTTCATCTCTGTGTATTATCTCATACCAAGTACCCTTCGGAGTCCAGACTATGAAGTAACATACATCTTTCTGAGCTATATTCAACTGTCCCTGTATTTGGTACATGTAATGGTGCCTAGATTTTAAATGTAATTCGCTGTTCCGAATTTCTAAAAACGTAATTATTTTTTTCCGTAGCTTCAAATGGAGTCACTTCGCGAGCCTTGAATGGACACTTTACTTCAATAACCGCGTTTTGATTAGAAATAATTCCGTCCGGAGATACCGCTAAAAATCTATACACAGGATGAATAAAAAGACCACAAGACTCGACTGTTAGATTTGCCAATCATTCAAAAGCTTTTACAGCTTGCTCTTCTTTTTCATTACCGTACCGTGTCGCAATCGTTCCTGTAAATTCCTGGTATAATAAAGCCTTCACAGTATTGGCCGTTGATGTGGTTCTCCTTAATTTCATTATCTTGCCAAAATTCGATGCTGTTAATCTTTTTACCCACATTTCTTTCCATAGAGTATTATCTTTTTGTCCTTTTGTAAAATTTTGAATTTCATCCGGATTTTCGCTTGCTAAATGCTTCCAAAAAGTATCTTTTTTTTCTTCGTACCTTTCATTATTTATATCTTCAATAAAATATGCATTTGCCTCCGGCCCATAGTCGCGATCGTCCGTAGTTCCTGAATGTGTTTTTCGTTTCATATAACATTTTTTCTTCTCATACCGTTTTTGTTTTTGTTTTTTTTTCGAACACTGTCGTATATTTATTCGTTATACATCCATATTTCGTCTGAAGCTTTGAGTGATATTTTCCCTCACAATTAAATGAAATCGCTGCCGCTTTGCAACGTGCACTGTAAGAATTTCGTTGAATATAATTCAATCTCTTCCCTCCTACAAATTTTGCAATGACTGACTTAAAAGATTCTACAATGTTGGTATCTACGTTTTCTATTAAAGATCTACTATTTTTGCTAAGCCGACTTAAAGCGTTAATAAAGTCATCATATATATTAGAATTCTGAAACTTTTCAAACATATTGATCTCGCCTTCTTTAGATCCTTGACAAAAGTAAGAAGCACAATCCGAGTGTTCACCAAAAATATGTCTTGGTCCATTTATAATGTCACGCTGCAATTGCACTATCTGGTTTGTTGTTGGTAAGTTAGAACTTTTGTAATGTTCAATTGCTTTTGTCACGGCCGATCTGAATCTAAGTAAATTTTTTGTTATTAATTGTCTTATGTCCGAATTGAGTTTAGGTTTTTTCAAACAGTCGCTAATTTTATTTATTACATAATATATAATTTTGGCACCCAATTTTTTCAATAATTTTTTGGGGACCGTAAGGAGCCATCTCAGGTAGTTTTCTAAGAACGCTGCTATCACAGTCCCCTATTAATCTACCATAAATTACACCGTGCATTTCACCAGAATGTCGAAAACCTTCCGGAATAATTGGCGACTCCATGGCTGTTGACGACGAAAACCAGTTTTTGTAGCATACGTGATTTTTAGATTCACCATATTTTGCACAAATTAAACAAAATTTGTTTTTTACGCCTACATACAACATTTTTTTCGCTGGCCATTAAACAATTGCTGTCACTCCTGATAAACTGCTGTAATTAGGCTTATGCGCTCGATTGGCCCATGCTCTTTTACTTATTCACGTATACAAAAAAAAAATCTAAAAACTGTCCTGTGGTCAAAATACAAAGTACAAATAAAACAAAAACATGAAGGCACAACAAACTCAGATATTTAAATAAATGCTTTTACCATCTAGAAAACTGAAATTTGTGTAACTTGCTGTCTAAAACCAATGCATCTTAGTTTGAAGAGTCCGGAAAATCTCTAAATTTCGTATCTTACAATGACATAAAGTTGTTTTTGTCAGATTTTAGTTTTCTACAAACATTGTTCATATTATTAAAAAGCTTCAACATGTAAGGTTAAAAATAACAATAAGTCGTGCAACTTCATAATTAATAATAATAATGTATATTTATTGCCGAAGAAAACTGCATTTCTGAAATTCCATAAAGCCGAAACTTTGTCCTTGAAAAATAAAATACATTTTGAAAGCGAGAAGAATATCAAGTAACAGAAAAAGAGTCTAATAAAGTAGACACATCAATGTTATCACGTAATCAATCATAAATGAACACCGACAAATATCTGATATATATTAAAATTTGCTTGTATATATCAACCGCACGTATTTTCTTTTACAAATATGTTTAATGTATACTCAAACTTATGTATGAAATAATGAATACAACTTTATTTGGTGATAAAATTTAGTTCGAATCTTCCCTGTGACAAAATGTTTTATAATTTAATTTTGCTAATCAACTCCATCAATGCCCATTGGGAAGAATATAATATTCAACAATCCAAAACATCTGATTATTATAATATATATATATTTACATTTTATTAAAAAACAAAACAGGCACTGTTACTGTACTGTTACAGCACAGAATTGTTTTTGTAATATTTTAGTTGACTACAACATTGCTCATATTATTAAGATTAAAAACCTTCAACATCTAAAGCAAAATATCACCGCCAGAAATTAAGTAACAAGTTAAATTTCATAATAATAACAACATATATTTATTCCAGACGAAGAATTCTAATACATTCTCCCAAATATCATTAAACTAATTAGAAAATAAAGCCGATATCTGAATGAAGCATTCGTTTACCTAAGGTAATAAAAAAAGGTGAAGATCTCTCTGTTTATATGATGTTTGGCTTAATACAGTCGACCAGGTATACCTTCCATATAGCTGGTCTTAGACATTACGAAAGTGTGAGTAAGAGGTTGAATTATGTGTTGCCTATTTGCCATTTATTAGTGCGGACTTTGTGATCATTCTCATTGGTTTCAAAGTAATTTTTTGGAGACCAGGGTTATTTTGAAAGTAAAGTAAATACATTGTCGAGTTCAGAATAAAAATATCTAGGTACTCACGATTCAAAAAAGTACTTTTTAAATAGAGTAAGCTTTATATCGCTATAAAACGAAAAAAATTCAAAGTGCTTTATTTTAACTATTTTTTAATATAATTGCAAATTTGAATCGTCAGTCGCTAGAACAAATATTCATTATTTCGTTCACGTAGCGGCAACTTTTTCAAGTGCCTTGATTTTTGCGATTTTTTGCGTTGAATTTGACCATTTTGTGGCATACGCCGATCAAGTAAAACCCCCCTTAAGATGAATATACATGTCGATATACCAAAAATGATATTCACTACTCGGCAAATTACCATTCCTTCATAAACGGAAACGAATATTGATAGAAGCGTGATATGTAGATACCTATATTATGGGATGATGACGATGTCGATGATTGCTCGTTTAGGAAGTTATGGGAAAAGTCAAACAAGCTGTATGTAAGGACAATAGAAAAGATAACATTACCTACATATGCAGGAGATATTTCACATTATCAAAAAGTAAATAAAAGCCTAATCTAATATCTAAACAACTCAAAAAACTATGTGGCAAGAATTATGTGGCACCTACATATAGATAGATAACATTTCAGGGAATTTTTTTTTGTTTTCGATTTCCGGTATATATGACTCAAGCGATTAAGCAATTACGTACTTTTTGAAATTTGATAGTTATCAAGTCAATAAACAAAATGTATCTATCTATACTTTCAGCTTATCCATAACTTAATTTAATCATTGGAAATTCTGTATTAAATAAAAAAAGATATAAAAACTACTTGGTTTCAAATGTCGAACTGAACAAACTTACTGCATAAGATATGAGTATATCTGCCGATATATCAAAAATGATGTTCAGTAGCAGGAAAATTACTATTCCTTCGTAAACTTTCAGTTTAAAAGGAATCGAATATAGACAGAAGCATATACAGAAAAATAGTAACGAATTGGATGATTGCATCATTGCTATACCGCTTTAGACTGATAACAACAACAATAATAATACTAATAATAATAATTAGCATACTTAAGACTAAAAACAACACCCTCCAACACGTCAATAATAAATGTATATGTGCCAATAAAAGCATCGAAAGTAGGCAGAGGAAATCGAAGAATTCTATGAAAAGATACCGAAAAAAAACATAATACGGGAGACTTCAAGGCCCAGAGAGGAAATGAAGAATGTCTTAATACAATAGCATGGAAGAATACACTACATGAAATCGCAAATAATAACGGTTATAAGTTAAATAATTTGGCAACATTAGTCTGAATGAAAATAATAAGAACAAAATTTTAACACAAAGAAAAACACAAGATGGTATGGATGTCACAGGAATGAAAATATTGTAGGTAAATCAACCATATATATAATAAGAAAGAGGCACCTGTTTTTGACCAACCTACAGAAGTGCTTAAACTTAAATAATATAACCAGGAAAACTAGGAAAATGACTGAAATGGAACACTGAAAATTTGAAAGATATCAACAAAAGACAAAAAAATTGATACAAGTCAATAAAACAAAACAAAATTCTATGAACAAGGGAAAGATAGTAATAAAACGATAAAGGAGCGAAATGGTGGTTTCAAAGAAAAGTCGAGGAAATAGAAGAAGCAAACAGGAACTATAATTTAAGAAAGTTTTATCATTGCATAAATGAACAAAGAATTACCAGTAAAGGAAGCAATAAAAATTGTCAAGAATAAATACGGAAATACAGCGGAAAGCAAAGAAGAGGTAAATCAAATATGGGAAGATTTCTTTAAGATATACTAACTGATAATAATGAAAAAAAGGATATTGAAGAAGTGGAAGAACCTGAGATTGACGTAGAGGAACCAAACTTAGAAATAGAGGAATCATAAGAAATAGTAAAAATGTAAACACCTGGGGATCACAACATAAACATGAAACTAATAAAATATAGAGGGAAACGATTGCAGCAAACATTTTAAGGTCATTAAAGAAATATGGAATACCGAAAAAATGCTAATCGAATGGTATAAAAGTACAATCATAATAATACGTAAAATGTCATGTTAGTCATTATGAAAAATTATAGAGGAATCATATTGCTGAACAAGGTTTATACAATCACCGCATCGATCAATTAAATGGTTAAGCACATACATCAAGAAAATTGTAGAAAATTAGCAATACAGCTTTGTACAAGGCAAATGAACATGTAGTCATACATATAGCAGAAAAAAAATATAATTCATCAACTACGAGCACGTGTTCAACGTTATAAAATGCAGTTAATAAAGAACCTAAAGGACTTAAAAATACATTAAACAACACAAAAGCAGCGATGCAAACGGAACACGGAAAAACAAAGGTATTTTACATAATCAAACATGTAAGACAGGGTGATATTGTCGCCATACTGTTTATTATGGCATTGGAGATGGTACTAAGGAAAATAGATATAACAAGCACACTGAGAGCAATATGAACCCGAATCATCAATACAAAGAAAAATAATGGACAGAATCTTGGAGAGAGTTGAGGAAGAGGGAGAGAAAATGCGACTCGAAGTAATGAGGAAAAGACAAAAATTATAAGAATCAGCAATAGCGAAATATTTAGAAAGGTAAGAATCAAAAATTACGAAGAGGTGAATATCTTCAAAAACCTTGGTGCTACCATAACAAACAACTAAGAAAAAATGTAGAAATACAAGAAAAATACAACCAGAAAATAGGGAAAAGCATTTAGCGTCACTACCTACCTACTAAAATAAAAATTTTACAAATCATATGCCACAGAAGGATATTGGGTGTTATTAAGACAGCAGAAAATAAAATGAAAGGAAGAACTAATTGCAAAATAGACGAAGATGTTGGTAACTACATAAAATAGGTAAGGATACAGTAGCTGGGGCATCTATGGAGCTGAGGACCGAAAAATAATACGAGAACAATAATGGAATGGCAATCGAGTAAAGAAAGCGGAAGAAGACTTAAGATGTTTAGGACAAATCAGATGGAAAAAGAAAACTGAAAATATGCAAATATGCAGGAAAATCGTTAAGAAGATAAGACCTATAAACAAGACACCTATCAAATATTGTAGTGAGACTTATCTACCCCGAAAAAAGTATCAAAAGGGCATCGGTAGGCGAAGCGGAAAAACTTCAAGAAGGATTGTAGTGCTTTACTTATTAATAATAATGATGATGATGATGTTGACGGTTACTCGTTTGTGAACTCATGGAAAAAGACAATTAAGCTGATATAGAAGGAAAATAGGAAAGGTAAGAACACTTACAAATGGAGAAGATAGTCCACATAATGAAAAAGTATCTTACTTTCGACTTTTATTATTATATGGTAGATATTTATAAATAGATAGATATATATTACAGGTTATTTTATTGCCCGTGGCATTGTAATTTGTTTTATAATTAATAATAAGTATATACTTTAAGGTAGATAAAATTAAAAAAAAAACCGTGTAAATACATCAATAAAATACTACCAGACAAAATTAATTTTAAATCCGAAAAAAGCATAAAAAACAATAGATTTAATACAGCATTTAAATACACTAAAAATACCCCCAAAGGCAAAACTAATATCATTAGATGTAAAAAGTTTATTTACTTCCATACCAATAACAGAACTTAAAACTATATTAAAAGAACACGTTAATAAATGTAACATAGAGGACAAAGAAAAACCAAAGCTTTTGGAAATGATAAACACATGTATAGACCAAAACTATTTCAAATACAACAATAACATCTACAAACAAACTAACGGTCTGCCTATGGGTAATCCCCTAAGTCCCCTTTTAGCAGAAATTTATATGGCACACTTTGAAAAAGAATTATTCAAGAACGACAATAAAATCATAAAAAAGATATTACACTGGACAAGATACGTAGACGACATCTTTTGTATATTTTTAGGAACTGAAAGACAAACAAGCGAATTACTAAATTACCTTAATAGAATTAACAACAAAATACAATTCACAATAGAAATGGAAAATAACAATCAACTAAACTTCCTAGATATCACAATCAAGAAAGAAAATAACAAATTAACTTATAACATATACAGAAAACCGACATACACAGACACAATAATACATAGATATTCAAAACAATCCTGGAAAATTAAAATGTCCCCGTTCCATAGCTTCATTCATAGATTAATAAACATACCATTAAATGAAACAGATTATAATAAAGGATTAAATACAATTAAAATAATAGCAATGAATAACGGATACAATCCAAAAATAATAGATGAAATAATAAAACACAAACATAGAAAAACCCAACAAACATATTTTTACCCCATAATAAAAGAAACAAACACAAAAAAATGGCATATAATACACTACGTCCCCTCAGTAAATAAACAAATCAATAAAATACTATCTAAGAAAGGATTAAAAGTAGTCAACGTAAATAAATACAATCTAGGTACCATGTTAGGCAATAGCAAAGATAACATTACAAATTTAGAAAAATCTGGCGTTTATAAAATTAATTGTAAAAATTGTGATGCTATCTATATCGGACAAAGTGGATGAAACATAAAAACAAGACTAAATGAACACAAAAAAGCAATAATCCAAGGAACAAAAAACACAGGATTCGCAGAACATTGCATTGAGAAACTCCACTTTCCCGATATAGATAGTTGTAAATTACTACATAATGCTAACAATAGCAAAAAACTAAATTATTTAGAAATACTAGAAATTAAAAAAGCTATACACAAAAAATTACACATAACCAACACACCGATAATAGACACAGTAATAAAATGGTCAAAGTAGGTACAGTAAACACCTTCAAGTAATATATAAAGTTCAGAAATAGACACACAAATTTAGTTCTTTGAGAATGGTAGAACATACCGAAACGATATTGTTAGAGATATTCCAATAAATTAAGTGAAACAAAATCAAGTGTTTTTTAATTTTATCTACCTTAAAGTATATATAAATTATGTTTCACCAAGAACCGACAGCTATATCTATAAATAGAATAATAATAAGTACACTAATTTCTGCATAAATGTTTTCTAACACTTTAAACCAATTAAATGTTAAATTATTCACTTTAATAAACAAAAAATATTTGTGCATAATCTCATCACATAAAATCATTTAGTTTCTTATGGCATTTGCATTTCGGCTGACAAAATTGCGTTCTTCTAACAGTAAAACACAGTTCGAAAACGGGTTGAAATAAGATGAAGAAAATAATTTTGAAAATATTGTCCACAGAAGTTGGGTAGTTTTAGTTTCAGCTTACATGTATGTTTATCGAAACTGAGGTACATTTAATTACAAATTCGGATGTCGGAGCATCTCTGAGAGTATCTGTCACTACTCTGTCAGTTTTTCGGAGAATATTACATACACAACGTATCAAAAGTATTTTTATTTAGTTCTGCAACGCTGTCTTTGCATTTCCACAAGTTTAAACAAAAAAAACTTTCGAATTCAGCCCATCAAATAACGTTTAGAATGAATCTCATCTGCTCCGGTGAACTAACTGTTAGCTGGTTTAGCTCGAGAATGGTATGAAAAATACCGAAACATATTGCCGTGGTATCTTGCATATTAATAAGATAATAGTAATAGCATTAAGACTTAATTTAAGTGTATAAAATATAAAAGAAACAATAATAATAAGTTTATTGTATTTCAAACTTTAACATGAGTATATTGGGTTGCATACGTTTTATGTGAGGAAATGTAGACATAAAATTGAACTTATATTTACAATTTAGATATTAAAAGTAAGTACTAAAATAAAATACGAGATAAAATTTAAGATATATATATATATATATATATTTCTTTTATAGAAAAGAGAAACAAGATGTATGGTTTGTGTATAATGATAAACAACCTGACTTTATAAAATGTGTGAGAATTGCACTGAACATTTTAAATAATGGACCGTTGTTTAAAAATAAAAAGGAAATGAAAGCAAATAACCGAGAAAGGGTTATGCTTAAGGATGGTAGTGTAATAAGAACTAGTCATCTAAATGCAATAAAAATGTATGAAGAAAATAAAATTCGATATGCACGGGAGAAAAATAATTGAATAAATTATGAGAACGTGCATAAGGTAATGAACTTTATTAAATAAATTATGCAAAAAGAATAAATATTTACCTTAACTTATAACTATATAAGTAAATAAATAATAAAAAAAGGATATAAATAAAATATTCTGAGACATATAATCAGCAGTAGTGTTTTATAAACGACAGCTGGTAATAATAGTGGAATACATTCATGAATGCCTACATATAGTATTATGTTTCATAAGCTGTAGAGAGGTTTTGTACGGTTTTTTTTTGATGACCTACAAAATAAAAAGAAAATATAATGTAAACTTGGTTAGTAGTTTATTACAGATAGATATATCACCGTTGGAGAAATCCTGGGTTGAAGGAGGCAACGAAAAGGCAAACCAAATGGACCGTAGTAGTACGAGTAATCTTATTAAAAGGATACCTGTTGTTTGCAATGTTTTTCCAATATTACCGAGAGCTGGACATAAAACAAAAATAAGAATTGTGTTAGCTAATGGAAAGAGGAAATATGTGAAAAATAGTAAAGAAGGTAATAAATTCATAAACAAATATAAAGAAGAGTTATATTAATACAACTATACCTACGTTGGAGAAACGCTGGACAATTTATAAGGAACTTTTAAATTATAAACGGACAATTCTTGGAGTGTTGACATTTTGAAGTGAGAAACTGTCAAAAGGACAACAAGTGCGTGTGTGTAGGTGTTCAAATCACGACGGCAACTTGAAGAGGCCAAGAGCTCACTAGAGACGCAGGGTGACAACTCAAATGGTAGTTTCTGCAGATGACGTTGATAACGGTCACGTGTTTTCCCCGGGAATATAAATGGAAAACAAGAATCGACAAGATTCATTGATTCATTGATTGATTCACAGATTAGCTGGTTATCGAAAACTTAAAATCGTAGGGTTAGATACACCTCGATTCATATTTATTTCTTTTGTATTAGCGTGTTAATTTTTATTTTCATTTAGGTTTCATTCATTTATTTTCTTTGTTAATTGTTTTTATATTTTTGTAAAAATAATGGAGATGCAAATGGCTGAATTTGAAAAGTTATTCAATGATTCAAAGTAAGTTAGAGACAAAGATTTATTAATGTGGCTAGGCGTGTATTGAAATATAACGTGCAAATGTATATTCAATATAACGTTGTGCAACAGGGATAATAAATATTTTCCTGAAATAAGCGTTCATTAGTTTCAGTTTAAAAAAGATGAAATAGTTAATGGTGTTGAGTGTTAAGAAGATATAGCGTGCAAATGTATATTTTCTGGCACAGTATTAGGCATCATTAATGTTTACAATAAAGTTTTGATTATAAATTAATGATTTAAAATTAGATTTGAAATAAGGAAAGTGTTTTTGGGTAGCGGACTCTGAGATGCTAGAACACACAACATATAGTAGTCAGATTCAAGCTTATTCTCCAAACACTGACCATTGTGAAACTCTAAGTTTATCAGGGCATTACGGGCGAATATAATGTATCTGGTGAAAGTAGAACTAGCATAAAATGTAAATAGTATACAAAAGTTAATTGAATTTATTTGTTTTGAAACAGGAAAATATTTTAGATTTCTATTTAATTAAGTATAAGAAAATATATTCGTATCATTAAAACGTTACAACCTAGAAGAAGGTACAAACGTTTTCTTTTAATTATGTTTCTTTTAGAATAAAAATGGTGAATATAGTATAGCGATGCTATATTTTTTTCTTTATGTAATAAATATTAAATAAATTCTACAATCATGTTTTATATGATTTCTGGTTTTCATTTTAAATAAGCTATAACCTTATCCCAATCTAAAGCAAAACAAGAGATTTGACGAGAGGGAAGAAATATCAAATACACTGATAGAATTCACGTATACTTATAAAGTACGTGCTGTTAAGATAAATAAAATACACATTAAGGATGATAAAAATTATCATCATCTTTATTACTTATGTTGCTGGAACAGCACACAACATAATTTATTTGGCAAAGCCTAATGTATGGCAATACTACAATTATCATATTCCAAATAGTCATGTTGCCACAGCAATATGTCGCAAAGACTAAATAAAAATTGTGGAAAGTTTTCAAGAGTTTTATTTTTATTTTTATTTAAAACAGTTATTAATAAAATGTTCCACCAAGAACCGTCTGCTAACTCGATTAATAGAATATATCAATACTCTTCTTTTTTTCTTTTACTTATATAATCTTATAAGTATCTCATGTCTATACCTACCTGTATTTATACGAAAATTGAGGGATATATTTTATTTAAATTCATTGTCAGCAATATATTTGACAAAAGATGAAGAGTTTGGTACAATAACCAAATTTAAAAACCAAACAAATTAATAATTTGATTATAGTAGGCGCAGAAACAGATACTGTTACCTGAATGGATGAAAAATTAGTGGAACAGGAATTATAAAATCAAAATAAATATGAACATTAAAATAGGTAAAAATTATTTCAACAACTATTCAAATGAATATTCATTAACTTAATATTTCTAAGTATTTGTCGAATATGTTTTCGCATAGCTTCTTTTGTGTTTACAGGTGGACTGTATATTTCCTTTTATACCAACCTCTTTAAAAAGACTAATGTTATGATGTCCAAACACCTAGCAGGCTAGTGAATAGGGCCTCTACGAGCTAGTCACATCTCTGGAAACATTTCATTTATAATAATATTTCGTGCGGGCCTATCGTCCGATCAACAAGAATGCTTCCCCATGCATTTATGCTCCACCTATGCTGATGATCTATTTCCTAGTGAAGTAATGGTTTTTATTAGAATAATAATTAAAATTTCAGTAGTAATGAGAGTATCCTTCTCGCTTCAAAGAAAACTGTCTTGGGACGTACTTAAGACATAAAATTGGCAAATTACATCAAAAAATGATAATAGTTGAGCAATTATCACTTTTAAAGTAATAACGTCCAATATGTTTTTGGTGTAAAATTTAGCAGGCAATTCAAAAATGAGTAGATATAGTTCTATTTGAAAAAAAAACATTTAGGAAAAAACATGTCATGTAATTTTAATCCTGTTTTTTGAGCATGCAATTGGTAGTTGAAGAAAAAATTAAACGTGGTTGCAGTAGATCCTTTAATTAGTGTCTAACTATTGTCAGGTTCTAAGTTATGGAACTCTCTCTATAATACAAAATAAATTTAAAAGGTGCTCCTAATGAGCGGCTATCTTAGGAGGAAACCCGCATCGAATTATCTGTTCTCATAAATTCACAATCGGCCTTCCTCGAGGAGATGATTCAATGTGTATATATAAAATTCATATATTCAGAAATATTGCATTGAATCGAATATAGCTTAATACAAATAAATTAACAGGCACCACTACAGTATATGATGTAAGCATTGGTTACAAATTCAAAAAAACAAATAATGAAAGTGTCTAATTAGCATCCTCTGCATCAGGGTTAGAAGACAGAAAGTTGTACGCAAAATATATAGGCAAGCTTACGTCTCAGGTGGATTTACTTTTTATCTATTAAATCACCTTGGTATTCCCGTTTTTCTTCGGTCTTTGTCCTCCCCTTTTCATTTTCAGTTTGGTTTTCCATATATTTTGAACTGGTATATTTCTATTTAGGCCTTTAAGATGTGTCGATTAGATTAGTTACTTCTCGTCGATATACTGCAATAGAACTTTAGTCTCAAGTTCTTGTATTACACTTATTCCCTTGAAGAGAGTGTTTTTGTTTTTTTGTAATATCTTCCAATTATTTATAAATTTATTCCTTATGGCATGAAAAAGCTTGTCGGCTTTAGTAATCCTCTCCGTAATACCATTAAAATGAAAGATACTACTCTAACAAGACCTAAGCAGTTATAAAGTAATGTACGCAAACCAAGGCACATACGTGACGTCCAGTAACGTCATTACATGGACAATGAGTATATATAAATAATTTTAAGTCACATGTTCGACCTGTACTTTTGCAACCTATAACTATCACATTTTATTAATATTATATATATATATTAATAATAGTAAAAAAATAAGAGAGAGGCTTATCAGCGGTTTACTACTTTTTTCTTTGAAATATATATTTACGAACTTATATAAATTTATTTACTATAAATAATCGAATGTTGATTAGTATAGAATAATCATGAAACAACTGTGAAAGTGTATATGTTAAACAAACCCTCATAGGCATTCTCTTCTGTAATAAAATTAATAGTGGTTTCTTAACTTTATATTTTATGTGCCTGATCTTAAGGAAAATTCACTACTGATTGTTCAGAGCCACTCCTCTGGGAGTTCATTCTAGATTTAATTAAGTTGCTGCCTTCACAAAACGAATATGATGTTTTATATTTCTGAATACGCTTTAGGTTTCAGGTTATTAATTTGTAAATTAATAATTAATTAAAACAAGACCTGCGTCAGACAACTTGACAATGTACGTAATCGCTTTATAGTAACTATATCAGGATTGTTTATTTTAACAAGATTAATTCCAATATAAAAGGACAGCTTAAGTTTCAAAATTAACAACGTGGAAATCGTACCAAAAAAGAGTATAAAGTACTTGGGAGTGTTCTTTAATACACGAGGCAGCTTCAGAGAGCATTTTACTAGGGTAACCGGTAAAGCTGAAGATAGAGTGGGTCGATTAAGGCGACTGATGCCTAACATTAATGGACCTAGCAGTAGTAAAAGAACGATTCTCGCAGGGGTAGTGCACTCCATTTGCTTTACGGAGTGCCAATATGGAAGCACAAGATTAAAGTGAAGAGGAACAATCTCCTGTTAGAAAAGATGCAACGGAGAATACTGATTAGAGTAGTATCAGCTTATAAAACACTTTCCACTGTGGCGTTCCAGCTTATCGCAGGGATCCCGCCTATAGATTTATTAGCAAATGAAAGAAAGTACACCTTTGATATGGACGGGAAAGGAATACAGAAAGACGCAAAAAACCGAACACTAAACTGCTGGCAGGAGAGATGGAACAACAACACCCTTAAAGGACAATGGACTAAAAAGCTAATACCGGACTTGAGGAAGTGGATTAAGTGTGGACATAAGAATATTGATTTCTATCTCACGCTAGCTGTCAGCGGACATTGGCCATTCAGAGCATATATAAAAAGGATAGGCAAGGGAGCGGACGATGTGTGTATGCACTGCGTGGAACCAGGCACGGTAGAACATACCATTTTCTTTTGTAATCGATGGGGCACAATATGAGGAAAAATTAAGGAAGAACTACAAATCGAGGGAGAGATATCGCCTGAAAATCTAATCGATAGTATGCTGGACTCTGTGGAAAGTTGGAGCGCTCTGCACGGAATGATAAGAGCAATAATTATAACTAAGGAGGAAGACGAGACACAACGAGCTTAAAATAGAAACTTACTCGGTGCATTCATGACGGAGATGTGTTGCGTCTCAATACCCTTACTTACAAACCTACCCTACGAGGTACCTGCTTCCTCCCCCTCTTTTTAATATTTTTTTTTGTACGTAGTTTTGTATATAGAATATAGACAGTGAATATTTGTAGCTGAATGAATACAGTCGTTAGAAAAACCATACAACAAGTGTTTCATTTCTTTCGACAGTAAATAATATACAAAGAACATAATTATGTCTACACGGAATTAACCTGTGGACTAGAACACACAAAAACATTGGTCCTTCACATCCGGATATACAGTGATCCACAGTGCAACACGCGGTGATATAGTCAAGATATCACTTTAGTTTCAATATTCATTCCGCCAACGGGCACTACAATATTCATTCCGCCAAAGGGCGCTACAAAACGTTTTATACCGCCAACAGGCGAAAAAGCATCATCGAGTTAATCGCTAGCAGGGATTCAGCACCAGGACATCACATTCACGCCAGAGAGGTTTTTGTGTACCATCAGGTTACCGCAAAGGTCAGTGCCTATTTTATTTCCCTCAATAATCTTAATCCTAATTCATTTTCAAACTATCTTTGACAGTACCGCTATCAAATTCACTTTACAGCGTTAAGTATTAAAGCATAATTTAGATTGCAATGGCAAACGAAGAAATTAAAACTTCAAAAATGAAACTGGGTACAATTAAGTCTGCTCTCACACGTTTAGACACGTTTTTAAAGAAAACTGAAAATCGAACAAAATTAATAGAAATAAGAGAACGACTGGATGGAGTTCAATCATGTTTAAGTAAATTTAACGATGTACAAACGAAAATATCATTATTAGATCCCGAACAAGCAACCGAACAAGAATTAGACGATTTTGAGAACGATTATTATCGAATAATTTCTGACGCAAAATCACTTATTGAAAAAAAACAATCAATCGCACGCCAATTCAAATACTAATAATAGCAGTCATGGTACGATAGAAAATGATATTCAGTCAAAACTTCCAAATATTCAATTACCCACATTTGGTGGTTTATTCACAGAATGGATATCATTCAGAGACACATTTGCTGCACTTGTGCATGATAATGAACATCTCAGTGACATTCAAAAGTTTCATTATTTGCGAAGTTGTTTGAATTGTCAAGCCTTGAAAACAATCGAGCATTTACCATTATCAAACAATAGTTATACATCCGCATGGGATTTATTAACTTCACGATTCGAAAATCTTCGACTAATTACACAGCATTATGTTCGCGCTATTTTTTCGTTACCGACCATTTATGCAAAAGATGCAGCAAAGTCATTGCGTGAAATTTTACACGGCCTAACATCACATTTGAGTGCGTTAGAGTCAATAAAAAGACCGGTACAACAGTGGGACGATTTATTAACGCATCTAATTAGTAGTAAGTTTGATGCTGCAACAACAGCAGCTTGGGAAGCTACATTAACTGCAACACCGCCAACCATTGAACAGTTAAAACAATTTTTAACAACGAGATGTCAAATGCTTGAATCGTTAAGTATAAATTCTCAATATAATAAACCGCCGATAAATCAAAATTCGATCGCGGTCAAGCCCACAAAAGCATCAATTCAAAATTATAATCGTACAACGTGTCAATTAACCACAAGAAAGTCATCCGCATGTATTATGTGCAAACAACAGCACGCTCTATATCAATGTGCAAAATTTTTGCATTTATCAGTTACTCAACGTTTATACGAAGTTAATAAACACAAATTGTGTCGAAATTGTTTACGGGCAGGACATTTCGTCGACAATTGCGTGTCCGGTTCGTGTAAACATTGTAGCGAAAAACATAACTCTCTGTTACATAATCAAATTATAATAAAGCCAGATTCCGCGCCGTCAGAAGAATCTACAAATTCGCAATTAAGAACAGAGAGTCAATCTTCAAACGTAGTATCTGCGGTATCACAGTCTTTTCCACATAAGGAAATTTTATTATCAACAGCCATGATAAAAGTTCTTAATAAATTCGGTGAATATATACAGTTGAGAGCATTACTCGACTGTGGATCACAAACTAGTTTAATTACTAAAAAAGCCGTCAATTTATTAGGTTGCAATACACATGATACGCGATTATCCATTAATAGCATTAACGGCAATACAACAGTTGCTACTCGAAAGGTGACCGTTCAACTTGCTTCAAATTTCAATTCATATCGCACCAAACTTTCATGTATCGTACTCGATCGGATAGTAGACAACTTACCGACGTTTTCATTTAATAGCGACTCATTACTAATTCCAAGTAATTTAGAATTAGCAGATAAGGCATTCAATCATTCTCGTCAAGTAGACATTTTAATAGGACAAGAATTATTTTGGGACCTTATTTGTATCGGGCAAGTCCGTACCGATAATTCAAACACAATCCTTCAAAAGACAATGTTCGGGTGGATTGTAACCGCCAAAATTCCGTCGCAATTACAAAAAACATCTGTTTGCAATTTAGCACAAGTTTCTCTAGAAACAGAACTGTTGGAACGTTTTTGGGAAATACAAAGTTTCTCAAGGCAAGCGGTATTAACACCAGAAGAACAAGAATGCGAAAATATCTTTACGAATAACGTCCAAAGGACGGCCGATGGTCGTTTTCAGGTAGCCTTGCCATTTCACACAAATCCTCCTAGTTTAGGCAATTCAAAGGACGTAGCAATAAACCGCTTTCTTTCATTAGAGAAAAAATTCAAACGAAATCCCGACTTGTTTAAAGAATATAAAAATTTTTATTGATGAGTACGAACAACTCGGGCATTTAAAACACATTCCCGCATCAGAGGCCGAGAATATCATACCATCAGAATCGTACTTTCTACCGCATCATGCTGTTTTCAAATCGGAAAGCGTTAGTAGCCATAAATTGAGGGTCGTATTTGACGGGTCTTGTAAATCAAGTAATGGGCGAAGTCTTAATGATAATTTGTACATCGGTCCATCTTTACAACAGGAGCTCTTTTCCATTTTAGCACGTTTTCGTACATATCAATATGTACTTTCCGGTGACATCGAAAAGATGTACAGACAAATATTAGTGCATCCATCGCACACAAATTATCAATTAATTGTTTGGCGCGATAGTACAGACAAACCTATAAATACACTTAAATTAACAACTATCACATATGGACTCTCGCCTAGTCCTTATTTAGCCATTCGGTGCCTCCACGAATTAGCTTCATTAAATGCCGTGCAATTCGCTCAAAGCGCTGAAATAATTCGCCGCGACATTTACGTAGATGATCTTCTCTCTGGCGCAAATAGTATCGAAGAGACGATAAAAATTCGTAAAGAAGTAACACAGATACTCGCAATTGATGGTTTCATATTGCGTAAATTCGCAGCAAATCATTCAAATATCGTACCACCTGCAGACACATCGGATTCCAACCAAACTATCAACCCAGACATGCAGAACACAACAAAAGCTTTGGGTGTGTATTGGAATCATAAGCTCGATTGCATATCTTACGCGGTTTTTGAAAATCAATTTAATATTAATTATACAAAACGAGGGATATTAAGCACGGTAGCGCGCCTATTTGACCCTTTAGGTTTAGTTAGTCCGGTCACAATAACTGCAAAAATAGTATTGCAACAAGTTTGGAGTTTGCACTTAGACTAGGATGAATCTGCCTGTTCATTTAGATCATAAATGGAAGGAATATCTGGCTTTTTTCGCAGAAATTACTCAATTAACAATTCCAAGAAAGGTTATCCCTGAATATCCATATTCACGCCTCGAACTACACGGATTTTCAGATGCCAGCTCACACGCTTATGGCGCTTGCATATATATTCGAGCTATTTATCAAAATAATGACATTGCGTCTCATTTATTATGCTCCAAAACAAAGGTCGCACCTCTAAAATGTCTCACTATCCCAAGGTTGGAACTCTCTGCGGCGCTACTACTTGCACAACTCGTTGACAAATTAAAAGGGGTATTAAATTTAAATATTGACAACATAGTGTATTGGTCAGATTCCACAATCACATTATCCTGGATACAAATGGAATCTTCGTTATTAAAAACATTTGTCGCTAATCGCGTGGCGGAAATTCAAACACTATCTCCTATTGAAAATTGGCGTCACATACAATCGTCTGAAAATCCAGCAGATATTTTGTCTCGTGGTATCAATCCACAACAATTAAAAAATTCTAAATTATGGTGGCATGGACCTCAGTTTCTTCTTAATAATGTAGAATTTTACCAGATGATAGTTCAAATTCATCAAATAATACGAATTTAGAAATTCCAGAATTAAAACTTAATTGTTGTTCGCTATTTACTACATTAAATGCTCATGATAATAAGAATCCATTATTGTACAAATTTTCTTCCTTTCATAAAACAATTAGAGTCACAGCCTATGTCACACGTTTTATAAATAGGTACTTAAAGGTACGTACTCCAACTACTGAAACAAATTCATATCAACTGTCACAAGCGGAATTAAATAAAGCTCATGACATAGTAATTAAATTAGTACAAAGAGAGGCATTCTTAGAAGACATTCATTGCTTGGAAAGACATTCAAACATTCCAAAATCGAGTAAATTAAAATTATTAAACCCTTTTCTAGACAACAACAGTCTTCTTAGGGTAGGAGGTCGTCTCCAGAAAGCATCGCTTGAATATGATCAAAAGCACTCATTACTATTGCCGAAATCACATCATATTACGCATTTGATAGTCGAACATTTTCATATCGAAAATCTACATGCGGGTTGTCAAGCAACTTTGAATGCAATACGGCAAGTTTACTGGATTATATCAGCGCGCAGTCAAATTCGGCATGTCATTTACAAGTGTAACAAATGCTTCCGTAACAAGCCGGTTTCATTTCAATAAATAATGGGAGAATTACCAGTAGAACGAGTAATTCCCTTCAGACCATTTACATGCACAGGCATAGATTATGCATGTCCTTATATAATCAAAAATGGATTCGGTCGTACTTCAAAAACAATGAAGGTATACATTGCGTTATTTATTTGCCTCTCTAGTAAAGCCATACATATCGAATTAGCCCAGGATTGTACCTCTGCTATATTTTTAAATGCATTGAAACGATTCATGGCACGTCGTGGTCATGTTTCACATTTC
This sequence comes from Amphimallon solstitiale, assembly GCA_963170755.1. Taxonomy (NCBI): domain Eukaryota; kingdom Metazoa; phylum Arthropoda; class Insecta; order Coleoptera; family Scarabaeidae; genus Amphimallon; species Amphimallon solstitiale. The sequence continues at coordinate 92,971,526 of OY720676.1, read as the reverse complement.
TATTCTGATAATGCCACGACATTTGTAGGAGCGAAACGCGAATTGAAACAATTATATCAATCCGATCAATTCAGTCAGGTATTATTAATTATCTAAACATGCGTCATATTACATGGCATTTTATACCACCGAGATCACCCCACATGGGAGGTATCTGGGAAGCCGGAATTAAATCAGTAAAGACACATTTGAAGCGCGTACTTGGAACTTCGCTCTTGAATTATGAGGAATTGACAACGGTACTGACAATGATAGAATCGATTTTGAACTCCCGGCCATTGACTCCATTATCCAATGATCCATCCGTTTTGTCTCCCTTAACTCCCGGGCATTTTCTGATCGGTGACGTGCAAGCGGCACCCCCACATCCAAACATGCTGGAAGTGCCAGTTAACCGGCTTTCCCGCTACCAACTAGTAGAAAAAATGCGTCAGGATTTTTGGAAGAGATGGGCTCACGAATATTTACATCATCTCCAGCAACGTGTAAAATGGAACCGTGTCACGAGTTCCCCAAAAATTGGTCAAATGGTCTTGGTTCGCGAAGACAACACTCCACCACTGCAATGGAACTTGGGGCGCATCGAAAACCTACATCCCGGAGCCGATGGACTCACACGTGTAGTGTCAGTGCGAACAGTGCGCGGAATTATAAAACGAGCGATCACCAAACTATGTGTGTTGCCCATGGAATAACATGTGCTTTTTGTACCAAGGTGCACTCTGAACTTATTTAATTGTACCATTCGACAATATTTACATTCACACGTATACTTTTACTAAAATTATGTATGTATTTACTTCACTATGTGTAGTACATTTTATGCTCCATTATGCAAATAGACATATGTATATGTAATTTTTCGTTCAATTTTAACTTGTGGAGCTTATTGTTTCTATATCGTGCATTTTTTACTTTCTTGAAAGTCAATTCTTTCAACGGGGGGAGTATGTTGCGTCTCAATACCCTTACTTACAAACCTACACTACGAGGTACCTGCTTCCTCCCCCTCTTTTTAATATTTTTTTTTGTACGTAGTTTTGTATATAGAATATAGACAGTGAATATTTGTAGCTGAATGAATACAGTCGTTAGAAAAACCATACAACAAGTGTTTCATTTCTTTCGACAGTAAATAATATACAAATAACATAATTATGTCCACACGGAATTAACCTGTGGACTAGAACACACAAAAACAGATGTCTAACAGACGATACCATGAAATGCACTAGGAGAGAAGATAGGGTGGTTTTAGTGGATAAACCAGTTATTGCACTACACCGACTGGGAGTCCCACACTACCAAGCTGCGCTGGACCTAAGTGCTTGGTGTCTATAAAAGATATCTTAAAAATATACACCATTTTGGCGCGATATTGGGATCACTCCTTAATTTGATACAAGGTATAATTGAGCCCATCAATAATCGTTATTTTATAGCAATTTTTTACAAGTTACAACATTTTCGACGAAAAATAGTCATATCTCAGAAACAGTTGAAAATTGATTAACACTTTGTATAAATGAAGTTATTTTTAAATTGTGTTTATCTATATTTTTTATGTTACAATTTTTTCGCTATCTACAAATTAACTAATTGTAAATATTCAAGAACTGAACTAGCTCGATAAAACCATTATATGTATATATCAATATATCTGAAATTATTTTTCAATAAACAGAAAATTAGGTTCATTTAGTAAAGTTGCGTGCCAGATATGCTGAATATTGACGGCTAATTATGTATAGGTATCGATAGGTAGAAACGAATTGAAAGCTGGATCGTAATTAGATTGAAATACAATTTTCATCAGTTTATTATGTTCGGTGCTCAGCACATATGTGTATGAATGTATTACTGGATTCAAGATTTAAATAAAATTTACTACTTGATTAACTTAGTATCGAGTTTCGATATTTGAAATCAGTCCGTTCTGTGCTTGAGAGTGAAGTCTACGAATACATATCACGGTTAAATAATAACATCAAAGGTGTACGGCATTCAAGAATGTGTTAAAGTATAATTAAACCACTATTTTAATTTGATAATGACACACACTGGCTGGGAGTAGAATATTTAGATTTAGATCATACAGAAAACAACGGTAATATAGATATACCACTTGATGGTTTGGTACAATGAATACAAAGAAAAGAACCTAATTTGTTCGGGTTTACAACAAGGGATTATCGGCAAAATAAAAGTATTTCTGAGCCTTAGTGGAATGCTATATTGCATGATTGGAGAATAACTTACAACCGAGCAAGTTTTAGAAAACAATGATTTGGTAAGAAAAAACAACTTGTTTGAGAAGAAAATAATCTAGTAAATAGTGATACTATATTCTTCAAACAATTAATTACGACTCTCCACATGAAAGTATTTATTTAAATTTACCAAACCAAAAATCCACAAATAAAATCATGGTAGTAGTGAACAAAACCTAAATAATTATAGAAGAACTGCAGGTAGAATAACTAACATTATAAAGGAGAAAAAATTGAGCTAAGTTTTACTTTGCTTGCAAAACTCATACGTTTTAATAAAATGCTGTTATACGCTTCTCTTAAACTGAATTGATATGAGATAAAAGAAGTGTCATTTATATGTTATTGGTACTTCAATTAACTCAAGAAGGAAAAATATTGGTTGAACAGAAAGAGATTTCATATATCCTTATGGTATTTAATAATGTACGTTATCCACTTTGGTAATATCTGCAAATCTAACGCATAGAACATTTTTAATTAAGCACTTTATAGAAAATTTGAAGGAAATAATTCCAGCACTTTACAAAATAGGAAGTCACATATCCACTAGTAATACATTGAATGAAAATTATGCACTCACAAGTTTTAGTTTCCTAATATAAAACACAGTGTAACTCCAACCAACTTATTTAATGTTTAGAACTTTGATAGCTTATTATTTATATTGAGAATGCCCGTCTATTATATACAAGCACCATCAATAAAATGATTAAAACGTCTAAAAATCATATATTTTCAGGAAATCGCAACATCGTCATTGTGCACTTCTAAAATCGGAAGAACTGAAGATATATTGAAATATAAAAAATATAAAGGCTTTATTATAATTATTTTATTAATTTAGAATGCAAATATGATTTTAAACACTTTTCTCTACTTGATTAAAGGTTTCCCATTGGACGCACAATCTCTCAAATACCTGAAACATTCTTATGTATTGATCTACTCTGATTTACTTTATATTTATTCATAACAATTTTTTAAAAAATGTTATTTTTAGGTGTGGAATGAGCAAACAGACATATAGCATTAAGTAAAATCTTTTTATTTATATGATTTCGCAGTTTTAAATAAATTTACCTCCTCACCCCAGGCCACTGAAGTGCATGCGAAATTACTGTGCTACTTATTTTGGAGCTTCTGTAATCTAAACAAGTCATAATCATATATTATTTAGTTTTTATATAGATAATTATTTTTTTACTTTCTTATACATAGCATAAGGAAGTATTGTGATGACGAAAATTTTTGACCTCGAGATTTTTGCAGATGTCCACGTTTTGAAGTCCCCTGATACCAAAAAAATGGTTTTTAAAAAATGTCTCTCTCTCTGTGTGTATGTCTGTCTCGTGTGTCTGTGTATGACCACGATAGCGGTCAAACCGCTGTAGTTATCTGTTCCAAATTTTGTATTTACGTATATAGTCTCCCTCTTGAGATCTGATTAGTTTTTCAGTAAAATCGGTAGACCGGAAGTAGTCGTTTACTTATGTGAAAAAATCGAATTTTGCAAATATTTCGTCAATTACTAAGTTTAAACGAATTTATAAAGAATTCAAATTTACTCAAAATTAAATTTGAGGCAAATTGTCTTAAAAAAGTTTTTTGAAATTCTTACCGGAAGTAGGTCTTTTACTCTTATCGAAAATCAGTTTTTTGCGAATATCTCGCAAGTCATGTTTTCTAGTGTTACAATTATTTTGTTGTATTTTATCTCTGAATTGAGAATTTTAGTTTTATCGTTTGAATACGTAAATTGATTCGGATTTAATGAATCATCCTTCTCTTAAATTAATGTTATCGACTCCTTCTGCCATCTAGTGAAGGTTTTCATAAGAGTCCTACAGCGTGCGTTGTGCATTATCTCATGTGCGTAATGTATACCTTTCCTGGCGGGTAGATGGCGCACGGTGGTTTATTTAATAGTTTGGGTATTTTTAATTATTTTCTAATTTAGTTTTGGAGTTTCTTTTTGGGCTTAGAGTTATATGACATTTTAATGATAATTATTTTCCACTTTTGTATTGTCATTTGAATCTACATTTCTGTCGTATGTTAAAATATCAGGTTAGGTCGCTCTGTCATTAGTTCAAATGTTCGTGTTACGCTTAACGTCGTTGTTTGACAAGTTAGAACCTTCCTCTTTTGAACGTTAACTGTCGTTGAAGAAGCATTTAACCATCACAAGAGCAGATGCAATTTCCTTAGACACTACTTGAGAAATGTTGGATTGTTGAATTATATCGTGTGTAATCGCTAGTACAAGGCGGATTTTATGATGTTTCTCAAGCATTAATGTGATTTTGGCGGTATGGTTATAATCTTGCTGAGGATATTGTTATCGTGGCTTAGGAATTGTTTTAAACTGCTGTAAGTATAATTTTCACGTGTCTGGCCGATCTTAATTGTGTTGTTTCTATATTCACTTATAGCTGCTAGTGTATGGCAAAAATTTCATTAGAGCACTTCTCGTTGGGTAAAAGTTTTGGAACCACGTGCCTGATATAATTTATAGTTTCAAGGGGATAGATTGTGTATCCTGCGGTGAAGACATATTATAAGGTGCAGATTGTTGAAATGCTGTAGCCTTTCTACACCGTTATTTTCCGAAGATGTCGTTAACCGAGGGTATTTGGAGCGGATTCCTTTGCAGCGAGTGTGAATTGTAGAAGGTATCGTGTATTGTCGCTGTGGATGTTGAATTTTTAAGATACTGTGACTGTGTATGATTATCTGTTAAATGCCAATCAGTTTTGGTAATATCAAGTCAATTCCGAGTACTATCGGACTGTTAATGGTAACTTTTTCGGCTTAACTAATCGCTCAAGTCATCGTAATTTCAGTAGCCTTTTTTTTTGGGATTTTGAATTTTGGACAAATTTTGGATGTGTATTGGCGTTGCAGCCTCGCATCTGTATTGTGTAAATTTATAGCTTGTTATTTAGTGCAATTAGTCAACCATTTGAATTTATTATTGTACAATCTCGTAAGAAATTATTGAATTTAATTTTGGTCACGTTTTCTTATGTAAAGCATAGTTAACTAGCGCTAATATTTTTAGTATTAGATACCATATAACTTAGAGTCTGCACTCGACTGTCGAATAGATTGTCGGTTGCCTCTGTTATACAGAGTGATTTATTTTGGAGTGTTAACGTGTTGCAATTTACGATCAAACTGTTCGACTTTGGAGAGACTTTTCGGCAAGTTGCCCTATATTGATATGCTTATGTAAGAATATTGTCCGGTAATTAATTTAACTTTAAGGTTGTCTCATGTGTTTCCTTTTTTTTTTTTAATTCTTTAATTTTGTAATTATATGTCATTGGTAATTTGGAATTGTGGATCACCTGGGGTGGCCATTTAAGACTGTTATTCATTCCTTCAGAAATTAAAATACTTGCAACTGGGTTGCACTTATATAATTCAAATTTCAATGTTTGTTTTTGTTTCCTTTTAAATCTTTTATTGAACTCAATTTTTAGAGCTACGTACGACGTATGTCTTATGTGATTAGTTAGCAATAGCTGTTTTGCTCTGTATATTTGGGTCTTGGAACATTTTGGATATTTAAATTTTAATAAACCTGTTGTTAAGTTGAATGACTGTGTGTTGGTCTTATTTTTCTTATCACCTGGGGAATCTTATATTGGATCTTGTCCGGGGTCTGAATTTCTGTTGGGCTCAGCATATTTTAACGGATAGGCGCCCTGAAAACGTAACCTTCGACTTAGTACTGTGTTCGAACTCGCCCTTCTCTGACTGTAGCTGGAGGCGGTGCTGACTCCCATATTTAACATCGACCCTTGGGAAGTAAGAAGGTAAGGCCTGAGTGTTTTATAAGTTGGTGATTATTTAATAGACAAGCGTCTTCCTGTTTCAAATAGAAGGTTAGTTACCGTGGTGGTGTCTTACTTCCTACCTTCTTGGAATTTTGTTACCGAGTCTGTTTAGGGCCTTTTGCCATTTGATATTTTAAACACAAGAAGGTAGCACTAGGCAGGTACATTACGAGTATAAAAGTATTTAAATGATAATTTTAAATATCTTTTGTATAAAAAAAATTTCAAAATTCGGACCGGAAGTACCAATTTTGCTCTTACCGAATTGCGATTTTTTGCAAATATGTCGTAAATTAGGCATTCTATATACAGCGTGTCCCCAGGATTGATGTTACAAGATGTGTGCGGAACTAAAAATCTTTGAATTTCAATTTGATCTTTCGTAAATAAGCCCTGCTTGGTTTGAAAATTATTTTTAGTATAGTTTCGAGTTTGTGAAATTACATAGGCCGTGACAGTTGAGCAAGATCTATTTCCGTTTCAGGTAAAGTACCTTTCTCCTTCACAGTATGCTAAAATATTACTAAGAAAAGTTTTTCAGAATTACAAACTATGGCCCTATACAAAATTTCAGAAAGATCTATCTACTTTGATTGATCACAAATTAAATGTACAAAATGTATAAAACAGTGAGCAGAAAAAAGTGGCAGTTTTGTTGAATAAATGATTGACTGTAGAGAAATACTATTATTACATTTTGTACACTTAATTTGTGAGTAAATGTAATTTCATTTTGTTGAATCTAAAAAATGATGATTTAATAAAAGTATGTGAATCTTTCTGAAATTTTGTATAGAGCCATAGTTTGTCATTCTGAACAACTTTTCTTAGTAATATTTTAGCATACTGTGAAGGAGAAAGGTACTTTACCAGAAACGGAAATAGATCTCGCTCAACTGTCCAGGCCTACGTGATTTCACAAACTCGAAACTATACTAAAAGTAAGTTCCAAACCAAGCAGGGCTTATTTACAAAAAATCAAATTGAGTTTCATATATTTTTAGTTCTGCACACCCCTTGTAACATCAATCCTGGGACACGCTGTATATTTATTAAAAGAATGAAAGTACTTCGAATAGGATTTTGAATAATTTTTGTATAAATTTGTTTTTTAAAATTGTATAGTTTGAAAAGCTCATACGTATAAGAAAGTCGTGTGGTGGCCACACCTCATTTTACTTTCTTATGCGTAGTATAAGGAAGTATTGTGATGATAAAAGTTTTCGACCTCGAGATCTTTGCAGATGTCCACGTTTCGAGGTCCCCTGATACCAAAAAAGTGGTTTTTAAAAAATATCTGTGTCTCTCTCTCTCTCTCTCTCTGTGTGTGTGTGTGTCTGTGTGTGTGTGACCACGATAGCGGTCAAACCGCTGTAGATATCAATTCCAAATTTTGTATTTACGTGTATAATCTGCCTCTTGAGAACTGATTAGATTTTGAGCAAAATCGGCAGACCGGAAGTAGTAGTTTACTTCAGTGAAAAAATCGAAATTTGCAAATATTTCGTCAATTACTAAGTTTAAACAAATTTATAAAGAATTCATATGTACTTAGAATTAAGTTTGAAACAAATTTTCTTAAAAAAGTTTTTTGAAATCGTAGATCTTTTACTCTTATCGAAAATCAGTTTTTTGCGAATATCTCGCAAGTCATGCTTTTAAGACAAGTACGTTACGAGTATAAAAGTATTGCAAACATAATTTTCAATATCTTTTATATAAAAAAAATTTCAAAATTAAGACCGGAAGTACCACTTTTACTCTTATCGAATAGCGATTTTTTGCAAATATGTCGTAAGTTATGCATTCTATGTATATTTATGAAGAGTACAAAAGTATTTAGAGTTGGATTTGGAATATTTTTTGTATAAATGAAATTTCAAAATTCGGACCGGAAATAACACTTTCATACGTATAAGAAAGTCGTGTGGTGGCCACACCTCATTTTTAGAATAATATCTGTGTTTTACTATTGCTCTTGTACGTTGCTGTTAATTACTATTGTGTATGTGAATCTTCTGTTGGGATCAACTGCGGGTATATGTGTTTATTCATGTGTCAATAAACATTGTTATTGTTAGGAGGTAAGTATCTTGACCAGTCTCGAAATCATTTGCCAGCTCTTGCTCCGCTCGGGCGCAAAATCATCCTCGACTGATAAAAGCAACTTACCGGTGTAAATAACTATTTATCCTGTTAATATATTTGCTTTTGTTGATGCTATTAGTATCTTTTTTCTAAGAGTAAAAAAGAGATGAATAATCCGTTTCAAGATGTAGTGCGAATGCAAGCTCCAACAGGTTGTTTGAACACGGCAGGTGGTATACAATAAATGTAATTGATGTGAGAATCACGCCACAGGCCAGTATTATAATACTTGATTAAAAGTAATAAAAGTGCAGCTGTATTATAATATGATTGTTTATTACGAAATGTCAACTACGTGTGAAATACACGAATACATTTTGCTCGCTAATTTATTTTGTTAATTGTAAGAGATATTATCGTTGAATTGAATGTTAAAATTATAAATTAATATTAATTCCTTTATTTTCTTAATACATTTAAACCTGCACATATAGTTTCTAGGTACTTAAAATTTGTGTTTGGCCATCGTCGGATTTTGAAGGGATTAGCACAATAGATCCTTAGTGGTTTTATTTATGACTTTGCACTATATCTTGAAACAGACTATACGGGCCTAACGTTTTACATCGCTACTCTCTTGCGCAATTTTGATAAGTATACTTTGAAATGTCGGTTGTTGTATAACCCTTTCTCGAAAACTGATTAATGGAACGGTAACATAATGATCACTCTCTAATTTCATAAATATTAAAACCTAGAAAGAATTTTCACGTTTAGCTAGGAACTATTTTCACTTTACGTTCAATACATTGGACACATGATATAATGTCAAAACTTAATAATAGCTCAATATTTCCAATAATAATATTCCTATTGTGTATATCCTTACCTAAAATATTAAATATTAATAAAGTCATACATATATTGAAATGTGTAAGACTTTATAAATAATATACAGTATTACACAGTTAACTACGAAAATGCACAGTGATGTCATTGGCGCTTAGCAATAATAGGGGAAAGGTGGGGCGAACTCAATGGACCTTTATATTTTACACGGGAGAGAAACAGCAACGGTATTTCGGTATAAGAGAAAGTAGGACAATAGACGGCTTTGGTACAAAATTTTTAAACTTCGCGGCTGTCCTTACCACCAACAGTGACCAATAATACCAACATTTACTGCATATTTACTGCTACCTGATTTTTGTGGTGATAGCGTGTTTGTGGTTTATTCTTGTTGCTAAATTGGCGCGGTCGGCAGCGCACGCATCTGGTAGAAAGGTCACGCTGATGACGTAGTGGTGGGCGTTAAAATATAAAGGTATTAAATACTTATTAAGTAAATAAGTAAATAAATAGAACTTAAAAATAATAATTTATAAACAAAAATTCTCGGTTTATTATACTACATTAAATGTTCAAATCGTCCTCCTTCTATTTCTAAACAATACGCAATTCGATTATAAAAGTTACGCCGTACATTGGACAAGACTTCGGGGGTGATTGATAACAAACAGTTTCTAATTTTTATACGCATTTCTTCTAAATTATTTGCACGTTGTTCTTCGTAGCCGTATATTTGTGACTTTATGTGACCCCATAGAAAAAAGTCATTTGGTGACAAATCAGGAGACCTGACAGGTCAATGGATTGTGCCCCGTTTCGAAGTAATTCGGTCTTCAAACGTATTTCTTAGATATTGCAGCACAATCCTGCTTGTATGAGCAGGACATGCGTCTTGTTGATACCAAATGTCTTCCATTACAATGTTAGGTATTCCGCGTATAAAAGGAATAATACTGTGTTGCAGTAGATCTAAGTATTTCTGTCCGTTCAACATGCCATCAATATGAAATGGGCCAATGACATTATTGCCTAATATCCCAACCCATACATTTACCTTTTGTGGGTATTGTGTGTGAGCAGTATACGCAATGTGTTTATTTGTTCTGTAACAATATCGTAGTATCGCTGGATTATGCCGGCCATGTAAGAAAAACGTAGATTCATCCGAAAAGAGGATGTTCGAAATAAAACCTTCATTCAGTGCACATTTTTCAATTATGTCTAAACAAAACTGAATGCGATCATAATTGTCCTTTGAAAAAATTTCATTTATCTTCTGAACATGATAAGTTCAGTCCTATTTGTGATGTTGTCAGAGTATAATTGTTTTCCACGCTAGCACATATTATTACATTGAGATCCTGGTTATCATTATTTTGAGTTTCACATGAAACGATGGCGAAACACAACCGAATTTTTCAAAATTAGTTTTGATGCGATGAATGGTATTCAAACAAGGAATAGGTCGATTTTCAAAAGTATCCCGAAAGAGAGCTATAATAGACATCAGTGAGTGGCCTTGAAAATACCATTTTACAATCTGAACCTTTTCATCAATTGTATACACAATATCCATAATTTTACTATAACAGACACTTGACAGATCACGAACAACTCACATAAACGAATGGCATATGTCAGTAAGATCAAGTAAGATATAGTTGCCTGGCCATCAGATGTAATGTATCAATCCCCACTACATTCCCCTTTCAGTATATATTCGTAGTATGTTGTGGTTTACATACCAAAATTCAAAATAACTAGCATTCACGATATTATTGAAATACACATCATATAATTAAATTTGTTTCACCAACACATCCTTTGCACCAACATGATAGTTGTCACCTGCAGAATCAAAATTCGACCCACATAGAAGGAACCGACAAAGACTGCATATAGAACCACCACACATAAAAACAAACGTAATGTAGAGATAAGTTTTGTTCGTTGGAAATGCAATTAATGAAAACCTAGTACCAGGATAGGAAATGAAGATATTGAAAATATTAAGCCACTAAGCTCCGCGAGCATGAATAAAAGAGTCTACAATATATACACTATTTAAAGTTCAAAATATGGCTACTTTCCTGATCCAACAGCCATTCTTTAAGACCACGCTTAAAGAGTTCCAGAGTATGTTGCCTCCTCAAGTCCTAATAATAATAATAATAATAATAATAATAATAATAATGATAATGATAATAAAGGGACAGGGCGGGCCAGCAGAGGTAGAACGCGATGGTGATTGGCAACACACCCCTAACTTAGCCGAAGAATGAAACTCACTAACCAAACCCAAGATCTCCTTTAAAACCGCACTGTATGGTTCCTACCATATGGAGAGTAGTGACTCCACGGCATTCCCAAACCTCATTGAGAGGGTTGGCAGCCCACAATGTGTGACAAATCGCTCCAAAGACAAGAAGTGAAAGTCCAGGCGAGTCGAGTGGTGTGGCCAAGCTCGGTCGGAATTGACAGGAAGTCTGGTTGCCTGTAGAGCACTGTATAGCAAGTGGTGCCCCTCTAAGTGTAAGACCCACAAGAAACACGCATGAACAAAGATCTACCCAACAACTCCAAATGACCCACTCTACCAGACATGTTGCTGAGAACATTTCTCAGCCCATACTGGAAGAGCCGAAAGGCAAGCGTCGAACTAAATGGACAGCGCCCATGAATCAGTGTATTATTCCATGCTACCTTCTAATAACGACAATGGAAACAGTAAAACTGCCCTATGCCCAGGAATTGTACTAGATGGTGACAGAACTGTTCCCGGAACTAAAAATGAAAAAACCGAAAAATCTAGTAGATCAAAGAAGAATCTTAATGTCAAGCTACAGAATACCCGCCGAGATAATGGAACGTTTAAAATCAGAAGTTAAGCGGGAACTGGGCTGGAAAGACGAAGTAGAAGATACTAATAACGCAGCTCAAACGGAAAACACTAGAATAGTAACTACTACTAACGAATATTCCAGTGCAATAGCAAAGAAATAAATGGAAGGCATATTGGATGGGTTTTACTATATGTACAATAGTACTGATCCAGTGAGCAGACCATTACTGCCCAAGTTAAAATTCAATACACTTAATTGATGGAATAACTGCACATAAGTTAACGCAAGCGATGTCAATCACAGATCTCCAAACACTCATATATGCTGGGACGGCAACAGTATGCAGTCATAATGGATGCGGGATATCACTCGCACAAACATGCAATAACAATAAGAAACCACCAAACCAGTACAGTCCAAAGTGGCAAATACGATTAGAAAGGAGGGGACCTGACGGGGTTCATAACTTCTGGCTGAAAAAATTCAAGACTACACATACGCTTCTGGCCGGATTGTTTGATGAGCCGCGAGCCTGAAACAATGCCAGACTTTCTGATTAAGGGAACGACATTATTACAGACCAATCACGTCTGTCCACGCTCTATAAACTGCTAACAACAATCGTAAAGACGACCACATCACTAGAAATAAAATATTGGGTGGGGGGGAACAAAACGGATGCAAAAGAGGAATCAGAGGATGCAAGGAATAGCAAATTATTGACTTCATGCTGAGGGCCCATGCCAAATCACAGAAAAAGAACTATATACGGCGTAGATAGATTACCACAAAGCTTTCGATAGTGTCCCTCACTCATGACTGCTTGAAACTCTGTCGCGCTATAGGATAGATGAATATCTGATAACGTTTCTTAGAAACATCATGAAGAAATGAAGCACGATCATAAAACTAGCCACCAACACCCACACCATCGTAATTGAAAATATAAATTAAAAGAGGAATATTTCAGGGAGACGCCCTGAGTCTCGTGTAGTACTGTACGGCATTAAACCTACTAAGTTACATCTTAAACGAAGGAAGAAAAGTACATACACTGGACACAGTCCATCTGAGCCACCTGATGTACATGGACGACATTAAGCTGTATGTCAGTACTGAGAAAGACCTAAGGCAACTGCTCAAAAAGACTAAGATCTTCAATGATGATAAAGAGATAAAATTCGGAATAGCAAATGCAGAACACATGCTGTGATTGGGGGCTGTTGACGGGAAATGGAACCATTCGATATGACCAGAGAACAGCAAAGGATTGCAGGATTGGATCTGGATGAACTCTACAAATATCTGGGCTTTGGGCAGGCTAGGGGAACTGATCATGCTGAAAGTAAACATGTAATAACAGCATACAAGGAAAGTATAAAAGCAATAATGAAGAGAAATTTGTCAGTTGGCAATAAAGCCAAAGCCACAAATACGTTTTCTATCTCATTATTGGCATACAGCTTCGGCATACTTAAATGGACAGAAACTGAACTTTCGGCTTTAGACAGAACAACCCAAATAATGGCGACGAGTGTCACTGAAAGATTCCATCTGGCAAGGAAGCATGGTTGGAAGGGGATTCAGAACATCCGCAATCTCGACTCTGCATAAATAAAGAAATTACATGTTTACTTCACGGAAGAAGCTTTGCACAGTACTTTACACCACTACACCGTGCAGAGCATTTATAAAGGGACACCACTCAAAGTAGAAGACATGGAAAACAAAATTGAAACTGAACAGCAGATAATAGAAAGATGGAGGGGTAAACCACTACAGGGAAGATTCTCAGGGCAAATTCATATGGAGGGGATAGATGCGGCCGCTTCTGTGGAGTGGATTAAGACCGGCACAATATATGCTGAAACGGAAGGATTAATTTTCGCTATCCAAGATCAGGTTGTCGCCACCAAATACTACCAGCAAACACATCCTCAAAGAAGGCATAGATGATAAATGCAGACTCTGCAGGCAAAAAGGCGAAACCATAGACCACCTTGTTACATGCCATATACTAGCGCCGACGCACTATACGACAAGGCATAATGTGGTAGCAAGAATTCTACACCAGCAACTATTACAACAGACGACCCAGAGGGTATTGTGGAAAGGGAAGAAAAACTGTATAGGGCGCGACCAATCACGACCGATAAAACTATACCAAACAACATTCCGGATATTGTCCTCGTCGATAAAACGTGTAAACAACATATATAATAGACGTGGCTGTTCCTGGTGCTGCCAATCTAACAAAAAAACATCAAGAGAAAATCAGTAAATACTTACCACTAGCCATAGAACTAAAGACCATGTTTAAGCACGACGTAGTCACCATTATCCTCATCATAATTGGAGCAACAGGGGAAGTACCCAATACCTTACACCAATCTCTAAAGAACCTACACATCAAGGATGACATCTATATATTAATGCAGAAGGGCGTGGTATTACAAACCTGTGCAATAGTAAGGAATGTGACAAGCAACCTCTAAAATCCGAATCCGAATCCGAATCGATCCTCTCATAGCGAAACTGTAACCCGATCGTTAATTAATAAAACATCTCGTGCCTAGCACTCAGCTCCGGAGAAGTGAATGTTCCTCCACCTCCCCAGGGTTGAAGAGTGTATAAGTCGATAATAATAATATTTATTAAAGCAATAGACTTAAATAAGCATTGCCAATGAAATGTACAATAGTTACTTAAATAGGACAATAGGACACATAGAAACATATTAAATTTATACAATGGTATATATATACATACACAAATACATATATCTTTGACCATTATAAAAACTCTCTTAGCCAGAACTAATTTTCACAACAAAGATGCTATTTCAATATTAGACAAAATATTATAAATTACTTTCCTACCTTGGTCGCTAAAGTATAAATGGCGGCGGCGTGAATCAATACAAGACACATTATGCGTAAATTTATTCGTTCATGATATGGGGATATATAAAACCATAACGAACTGGTAATGTTTATGATTAAGAAAACATGAAATAAGTGCAATGTCTGGATGCTTTAAGCGTGTTTTGGTTAATGTAGGTGCAATTGAGAACATTTTGCATTCACGATTGGTCTTATTGAAGAAGCCACTACTTTCAGAAATGGAAATGAGTACGCTGCATTCATATTCATACAATTATGTGACAAAATAAAAAAATACCAAGTACAAGTTATTTAGAAGACTTTATGTTTCAAAGACTGGATAAAATCAATCAAGTCAAAGTATATTCAATTTCTGGCAAACACTCCGATATGGTAGAATATCAACGTTCAATATGTATACGGCATGTTTGGAAATAAATAAAGTAAAATATTAGATGTATGTACATGTTTGACTTGAGATAGGTGAATAAATTTGTGTAAAATGTGCGTCTACAGAAATATCATCAATGTTGTCACATTCTTTATAAACTCCTCTCTACGTATCATATTATTGAAATACATTGCGCATAGTGTCGTAGTTATCGATATTTCTCAAAACACTATGTATAAAAGGTGTCACATGTATAGTGTATTTATAATTGATCTACGCCACGTTTTGCAACTTCCACCTCTGCCTGAATTCAAATTAATTGTCAAATTTGAATCCCATAAGCGCAATTTAAAGGTTCTTATCCACATAAATATATCGCTTCTTATTAAAAATAATAATGTAAATAATAATATAGAATAGAAATAAGAATCAAACCAATTCTTAAAACAAGTTCTTATTTGAAAAGCAATACAAAATGTTTTAATATTTTGTTATTCTAGAATGTACTCTTAGTCACAAGAAAATATACATGAATTCTGTAAAAGGCTATATCAGCATTTTACATTGGCCAAAGTATATATACCTATTAATAATAGAGAGGAAAACATAGAAAATTAAAATAAGATATAGACATTAACAAGTGGGGGATTAAACATTTAAATTTATTAAAGGGGAATTATTGAATTCTAGTAGCTTGTTATTAATGTATAATATTTTTCAATTAAGATGAGTTAGAAAGAAAAATGGCAAAAAAATATGTTACTATCAAAAAAAAATAAACCAAAAAAATGAGAAAATCTGTTCAATGCATAACGCTACCATAACTGAATCGACGTTACCACTTCACATGGTCGATTGTCTAAAAGTATTCAACTATTTATTACGCATTTCGTAAAACACCATTTGGGTAAAGCGCTATCACAAATTCTCAAATGTAAACAGCTCTCTCTAAATTCCAATGGCATTTGATTTCGCAAAGCAAAATACATACACAAAATCTGCGTGCTCTTTTCACATATTTATTGAAATAATAAACGTGCATACACGCTATTTATGTTTATTACCGGTTAGGCCGAATGCATTAGCTAAATATGTTAAGGAGTGAATTTCATGAGAATAGAATGATCATTCGAAATTATACCATTCTATTTACTTTTCAGCATTTAATCAGAATTGCTCAACTGATTTATTTAGGGGATACTATATACTGCATATCTATTTTCGTACCTAATTGCAAAGAAGATATTTTATCGAGTAGAATATTCAAAATTGTAAAGGAAGTGCCTGTCATTTGCTCTTTTGAATCTAGAACTCGGAAGAATATTTGAAAATATATTTGAACGACAAGAGTATGAATAAAAAGTTTTTGGTAAAATGAACATATTTCTAGGATTTTTAATGGATTTCTGATAAAACACAATTTATGAACAAATCAGAAGTAAAGTTGTGAAATGTCATATTTTCAAAAAACATTATAGCTGTGAAAAACAATTGGTTCTCTTTATTTTACATTACAGTAATTATTCAAAAGCATTGCACACCTACTCAATCCACTTCAACAATCTTTAATGAAAAATCCTCATTTATTTATAAATATCAGCAATAATTGGATACGCTTGAATGTATAACAAAATATTAATTTCGGTTTCTTCATCAGACTTTTTTCTTGAAAACTTCTTCATTTTCTTTGAATTTCTTATGTTTCAAAAAATATCGGCGGTTCGGGATACTCCGACGATAGTAGTTGCCATTTTTTCTACTTACTATGCATGTTTCCAGCATATCAGTTCTTCTAAAATATAAAATAAATAATTTCTCATAGCTAATTTTATGTTTTTAGAAGTACATAATATCATAATAAGTTCTTTACTTCTTATTTTTCATAACGATGAATTAGACCTTTTCTGTTAATAATCAATTTTGCAAAAAAAACTTGAAAGTTCTATTAAAAAATACACTACAGAGTTGTTAGGAAATATCTCGTAAATGCAATGCTCAATTGTTTTTATGTTTTCACCAATTCAGTCGTAATGTAAAATCTTAGTGATATGTTCGTTCAGTCGACTATGTAGCTCCAATAACCACAGTTACCAATGGTGCGCAATTAATTTAGAACAGTCTGTATATTTGGGACAAGACCTAAAGTGCCCGTATTTAAGTAATAAGTTCCTTTAACATGCCTTGTAGCTCAATTAGGTGTAAATGAAGAAAAATTACGTCTAAAACCTTTTTTTACAATAGTATGGTAACGTGACTTGCTGTACGCACCAACTGCCTAACATTATTTTCAAATTATGAATTTTGAACAGTCTGAATTGAGTTCAGGCCAGGAAAATGTCATTATGTTAGTTGAGACAATCGGAAATAAGTCTAGAAAAATCTCCGACGATAATTCCCCAACAACAAATAACGGCTCAAGAATTGAAAATTATCCTCCAGGAAATTCACCTTGTGAATAATTCCTCGGCAGATATAGAATAATATAGTCGCATAATACTAACGTGTTTAAAAATATTAGTTTTCCTTTATTTCTTTTCTTGGTGTTTTCATTTTGTTTCGATACTTCCCAGTTACATTTCTACTCTCTTTAGTAAGTAAGACTGTGGGATATGCCATGCCACTAACGGAAAGGGTTTCCTCTTCATTCTTGGAAGGAAGAAAAAGTAATAGAATGACTTATCACAAAATTAATTGTGACGAGTTATTGGAAGTTGAACTTCTTAAAATGATAAGAAAATGGGTTGCCGACAATCCAGTGCCTCATGTTATAGATGATATGGCGACAGAAAATTGTCATAAAATATTACGGTGGTGTTGACTATATAACTTCTATAGGAATTAATTTAAAAATCTTACAGTGCTATTACAAACAGGAATTAGAAAGCAGCAGGGTTCCCTCTCTCTCTATATACAGTGTGTCAATAAAGTAAGGAACACCCTAAATATCAGCTTTAAACCATATCTCTAGCAAAAACGCTCAGGCATGTATTTTTTTATTTTTGAAGGCGCATTTTCTTAGATTAAATTGAAGTATACAGAGTTATCAAAAAAGAAGATATGACGTTATCATGTGTTTTTTTAAATGGAATACCCTGTATATTTTTAAGAAAATCAAAAGAGCTTCTCATGAAGATTTCAACGATATATGAGTTGTTGGGGATATCTTTAATATTTACTTGTAGAAATTGAAAAAACACTTTTGGTGGAACAACGTCATAAAATAATTACAATAGAGTTTAACTTGTTTATTTTTAAATCTAAAACAAAAATTTACTTAAGTAAATGTTCAAATTGCTGCCCGTTCACAATCTGACAGTAGCCTAGGCGAGAAATTAACTCATTCTGAACATTGCTGATTACATCTGGCGTGATTCTTCGGATCTCTTGGCGTATGTGTTCTTTTAAATCATTAATATTTTGAGGTCTATTTACATAAACTTTGCTTTTTAGGTAACCCCACAGGAAGAAATCTAGTGGTGTTAAGTTAGGGGAGCGAGCTGGCCACTCAACAACCCCACGTCTGCCAATCCATCGGTTATTAAAAATCAAATTTAGGTAGTCACGCACAGGTCGAGAATAATGAGGAGGTGCCCCATCTTGCTGGAACCAGATTTCATTACTAGGACTGTCAGGGGTATTTGGATCAGGATAAAGCTCCACAAGCGCAGGAAGAAGCTCTAACTGTAAAAAATCCAAATAGATATCCCCATTTAAATTTCCATCAAAAAGGAAAGGTCGTAAAGTCCTATTTTTTAGTATTCCAGCCCAGACGTTCACCTTCTGAGGGTGTTGACTTCGAGCTTCCTGCATCCAGTGAGGATTATGTTCTGTCCAGTATCTACAATTTTGTCGGTTAACTGTTCCGTTTAAAGAAAATGTTGCCTCATCTGAAAATAAAATGTTTCTAGCAAACATTTCATCACGTTCACAAAGTATTTGCAAATTTTCTGAAAACTCCAAACGGCGATCAAAATCATCTTCCGACAATTCATGGACAAGATGTACTTTATAAGGATGATATTTCTGCTAATGCCAAATTTTTCTAACAGTCTCATGGCTGCAATTAAAGTTTAAAGCTGCTTGACGAGTAGCACAATTCCGATTATCGTGCACTGTCAAAAGAACATTTAACTTAGTTTCATCATCCACTTTTGGTCGCCCAGTTTTAGGTAGATCCCTAACATTTCCGTACTCCTCATACTTTAGAAGTATTTTACTTACAGTTGAGCGAGTTATTGATTGCCGATTAGGATGCGCTGCATTAAATAGTTCGCAAACTTCCACTGTACTCCTTCTTCGGTCACCATAACCAATCATCATAAGAATCTCAATCCGTTCTCTCTCACATAGACCCATTTTTATCAAAAGCAATGGCAATTATAAAACAAGCAAGGCCAAACAAACTAACGGTGGTTAGTCACTGTCTAATTAGATAAGACGTCACCTTCCATACTGACAATGCTATCATGACAACGTTCAAAGATTAAAATTACCAAAAATTATCATGTAGTTCCAACAAAAGTGTTTTTTCAATTTCTACAAGTAAATATTAAAGATATCCCCAACAACTCATATATCGTTGAAATCTTCATGAGAAGCTCTTTTGATTTTCTTAAAAATATACAGGGCATTCCATTTAAAAAAACACATGATAACGTCATATCTTCTTTTTTGATAACCCTGTATACTTCAATTTAATCTAAGAAAATGCGCCTTCAAAAATAAAAAAATACGTATCTGAGCGTTTTTGCTAGAGATATGTTTTAAAGCTGATATTTAGGGTGTTCCTTACTTTATTGACACACTGTATATGTGTGTTCCAATTATTCTTACAATTAATTATTGCTCTATTGTATGTATTACTTACATAAGAACTCACATTTTTAGATAACTAGTAAAGACATTAATTGATTTTTAAATTCTATTTTTTAAGGCGTAAATATTGTCATACACTTATTGCTCCCATCACTGCATTCTTAACATCAACAAGGTTTAGTTACATTATAATACTCTATTGTTTAATTAATGTTAATACAACAAATTTCCACTTTTAATAAGATGTAAAGAAAATATTTCTTAGAGAGAAATCCTTATCAAATTGAGTAAGATTTAGAGTATAATCAGAATAAAGTGATAGACGGCTATGTAAAGCCACGCAGGAACGCAAAGGTTGTAAAATTGTTAAAATAAAGCAACACATTCATATAGACAGTACATATTATGGCCGATCATCAACTCCAGTCCACTTTCGATTCGACCCTTTCAGGGACCAAAGAAAGTTAATCCCTTGCCTCGATTTCCGTCCGGCTTAAGGCTCCTCTGTACCTGGCTTGAATTTCTGTTTTCTACAGGAATGTGGGTTGCATACTCCCTGTTTCTAACACCGACGACAGCTGTCAATCATCTCAAGTATTCGACCGCACAAGGTAATAAAAACCGTTTAGGGGCAAACCTTTCTTGTCGTCCTTACCGATGAAAAAGGAAATTCATTTTAAAGTGTATTTTGTATAAATAGATGTGAGAGCAAACAAACACTGCGATACAATATGTAATTTTTAAGATGCTATAAATGATAACACATTTTGTTATACCAAATAATAGAGTTTCTTTTAGCAATTGAATATTTAGCATCATAATATGAAAAGAAACTTTACATTTATATTATTACCTGAATATCCTCGTTCTTATATTGTAATGTTCTCCGATTAAAAATAAAAGACTTTTTCTTTGCTATTACTCAGTATCTAATTTTGCATATTATTTTGCATTTCTAACTCACTTGAGGTTGTCTTGATGATTGTTAGTCGCCAACACAGTAGTGTGGTAGTGTTTGTGTTTTTTTTACAAGTGAAGGCAGCTTTGTGACCAAATCTTACGGCGCTATCAACAGTTTTTTTTTTTAATATATCCTCTTATATAGTATTTTAATAATAGTTAGTATCAACAAAAAAAGTAGGTGTAGGTTTACATTAACGTAACGTTAGGAAAAACTTAGGATAGATATGTGAAGTACCTACATATCATATTGTTTGGAAATGGGACTTTCAAAAACTAAGCGTGTGGCATATAACAAACGTAAAAGTAAACGACGATTAGTAAAAAATATATGGAAACAACGACAGGGTGAAAAATCATCTGCAAAAAAATTTGAACTTAGCGGTCGAAGAATTGTAAATATCAATCATTTGTTTTCATCTTTAAAATCCGTAGAACACAAAGGATTTGACTGTAGTTTTTACCAAATAAATGTTATCGGTGAAATGCTCTTGGGATTTAAAAGTGTCTTTAGTTATAAATGCGCTATGTGCGGTATTGAAGGTTCTTTCAGTACCGAAGATAGTGACGTGGGAAATTCAGTAAACAAAGCAGCGATTAGCGGGGTAGTTGCAATTGGTGCGGGTGGTTCACAACTTTCTGAATTATGTGCTAGTTTAGATATTCCTCAAATGTCAGAACGAACATATTCAAAGTATGAAAATGAGGTAATGACCAGTATCAAACAATTAACAACGGCAGACATGTTTGCAGCTGACAAAGAAGAACATGAATTAGCGGTAAAAGCTGGGGAAGTTGATGCAAATGGTATACCTATAATTGCCGTAGTAGTTGACGGTGCTTGGAGCAACCGGTCATATAGAACAAATTATAATGCTTCCTCTGGTGTTGGATGTATTATAGGGGCAAGAACAAAGAAAGTTCTTTAGGTAGGAGTGAAAAATAAATACTATCGAAAATTTGACAAAAGTAAAGCTGAAAAAGTCAATTTACAACACACATGTTTTAAAAATTGGAGTAGAACTTCAACATCAATGGAAAGCCAAATTATATTGGAAGGATTTCGAAAATCGATAGTAATGCATAATTTGAAATATGGAAAAAATATTGGTGACGGAGAGAGTAGTGTGTATAAAAGAATACGTGAGGACAAACCATATGGTCCCGATTTTTTATAGAAAAAATCGAATGTACAAATCACATATTGCGAAATTTTTGTTACAAACTTAGAGAAATATCAAAAATGTCAGGAGGGAATATTTATGTGAAAATATTCATACGTAGCAACGTTTTGAAATTTAGAACAGCCATTCTTAGTGCAATAAAGCACCGTAAAGTAGAGTCCTCACCAGATCACGTCAAAATTGAAAATTTAAAAAACGATATTTTGAACGGTCCTCGACATATTTTCGGCGATCATTCTAATTGCGCTACATATTTTTGCGATAAAGAAAATCAAGCAACTGTAAATGTAATGCTCAATGAATTTCTAAACAGTTCCACTTACACAAGTTTTTTCAAATGTTTAAATGGAGTTGCAAACGTATCATCCAGTTTGTTATATGATATTGATAACAATGCTGCTGACGCATTTAATTCAATTGTACAGAAAGTTATTGGGGGTAAACTAATATTCTTTGAAGGGTCTTACGAGGGTAGATGTTACGCAGCTGTAATAAGTTACAATAACAAGGGGTTATTTATTTCAAAGATTATTGCAAATATTAATAACGGTAAAGCAGGTAAGTATACAAACAGTTTTTCTAAAACACGCGTTAAACTAATTGGAAAAAGAATAATACCATTGAAGCGAATACGCATTCAAAGTGCAGATTCCGATTATGGACTTAATAATCTCGATAATGAAGACATTACAGATATGAATGAAGCACAACATAACATCGCAAAACAGAAATTTTTACATAACATTGATAAAGCCGATGTTGATATAATTCAAGAAATAACATTAGGACAAAGCTCAAACCCTGTCTGGTTTAAGGAAAAATCAATTAGGCTAACTGCGTGCAACTTTGGAAAAATATGCCATATGAGACCTTCGACCGATACAAGACGCAGTGTAAATCAGATATTGTATTCAAAGCAAAATTTGCAAACATATGGGTTGCCAAATTCATTACAACACGGTATAAATAGCGAGAACAAGGCTATTGAAAAATTTCAAAATTTGTTTAAAATTGAAATAAAGAAAACTGATTTATTTATTGATATTGAAAAAAAGTGTTTAGCCGCATCCCCTGACGGATTGATTGGGAGGCTATTGCTGTTGTAGAAATAAAAGCCCCATATTCTGCGAGAGTACTAACAGTTCAGGAAGCCATTCGAAATAAGATAATTGATTATTGTACAATTAATGATGCTGAAGAAATAAAGTTAAAACCGGATCATAATTACATGTACCAAATACAGGGTCAGTTACATATAACGCGAAGGGATGAATGTTACTTTATAGTATCCACAGAAAAAATATAGCTTGCGAAATTATTGAAAAGGATGATAATTTTTGGAATACGAAAATAGTAAATGTTTTGGAACAATTTTATATGAACGCTTTATTACCAGAAGTAATTGATTCCCGTGTAAATAGGAAAAAACCTATCAAAAGTATTTTACGTAGAGATTTGCAGATATAGAGTACATATATTCAATATGTAATCATTGGGTGGGGAGGTGTTTCGGAATGTTCCTTGAGGAACTTAGATATAGTTCAGAAGTGGATATTAAAGACTATTCAACTTATGTGTCATTTGTAAAAATATGACCAATAAGAATCAAAGAATCACATTTTTGTGTCCTAGCAAGAAAAATACTGCTGCGTATTTACACTAGTGGGTATTTCATTGAAATCACCACTAGTGGTATCGGTGGATATTTTTGACAGATATATGTCGCAATTTTTTTATTTTTTGAAACAATAACGTACAAATACCTTATATAATAAAAATTACATGATGGATTATAATTTTATAAATGAAAATTGCAATTAGAAAAATTAATATGACTACAGTTGTGTAAAGAGGCTTCTCTGAAAGTGCCTTTCATCTCACTTTCTTCGGACAGTGCAACGGAACTGGTGATATTAGAAGTAGAGGCTACAGCAGTGGATCCAGTATTTGTTATATTTTTTCTCAAATGACCAATAATACTCTCATGGTGTTCATCATCTAACTGCAGGTAAGTTTTAATAGAATTTATATTGCCGTGGCCAGTAATTTTCATCAGTTGATGCTCCCCGACTCCAGCTTTTGCTAAAGTTGTCACTGTAGACGATCTTATTGAGTGATTGGATATTTTTCTTTTTTTAACATCCAATCCGGCTTTTTCAGCAGAATTTTTCACCCATTTATTCATCTCATTAATCCCAACCGGAGAGTTTTTGAACCAACTAGACGATTTCGAATTGTTCCAAAAAGGATTGGGAGTCAGAAACAAACGGTTCGTCTTAATGTTTTCTCCTCTTTTGGATATAAGCTTGTGATACAACCTAAATAAAAATAAACATAAACATACCTATAGGAATTTATCAAAAACTGACACCTACCTCACAGGACATAAATCAGAATTGTCTTTATTTTTAATTAGCTATTTGCTGGTGGAAAGTGGCTTAGATCCTCCCTGCGCAGTCTTTGAAAATATGCTATTATACTCTATCCTGCCAGTAGGGGAGCCATCATTGTTAATTTCTTCTTTAAAGAAGTGCGTGAGACAGTTATTTCCCTCTCCACCTCGCCAAGCAAGTTCAAAAGAAGCTTTAAAAAAGAATTTTTTTTGGAGGCCTTTCGGGGTATCTTCATCAAAACTGCCGACAATATTTGCAAACTCTTCTTGGGTAATAGCTGCTGCACTTGTACTTCTTTTTTCGGAACACGACTGTAATTTTCGTCGCATGGCGTCTCTGGCATTCCCACTTGACTTAAAGACAATATCGTTGAACGGGTTTATTACTATTTTCCACTTCTCAAAATATAATTCCTGCACCAACTTCGCGGTAACATTCCACATGTGCTTTACCACTCCTTCCTTATAGTCATCGCCATTTTGCTTCTTCATGTTACACGCCCAAGATTTTAATACGAAATTAATTTCAATAGGGGGTGTGGATTCGTCCAATTTGTACCTCTTCTCGGACAAGAAATCTGAGAATTGCCTCCAGATATAATCTCTTGTTTTCTTTGTGTTTTCCGGAATAGTTTTATGAATTTCAGCATCAATTTCACTTTCACCTTTTTCACCAAACCTTTTTGAATTGCTTTCCATATCAGAAATCTATTTATTCTTGCAATAACTTATTAAATTCGAATCGTAGAAAATTTTCTACATTGACAGTAGTTTGCTGAAAACATACTACTATGGAAACCAACGCAATAGCTACTTAATTTTAGAAAATTAAAAAACTCAGTTCGTCATTTATGAATGAATCATTCGATGAATAGTCTTTCGAATACAATTCGTAATCAAAGTATGGTAGATCATTTTTGCGGTGTTATCACTCTTGTTTCCTTGCGCTTGTAAATAGGACTCGTGCTGACGCACTCGTCCTATTAATATTCAAGCGCAAGGAAACATTCGTGAACCACCACAAAAATAATCGAGCATACTTTGACTACTCGTTGTATTATATATGATTATTTCCTTCACCTGTCAAATTTAAATTTTGTCCAATCACAATCAAAACTGAAGTTGAAATTAACCAATGAAAGGTACCGGTTCTTGATATCAGCGACTATTACAAATCGACTATTCAAATGTAGGTAACAAATCAAGTATGTATTTTTTCATTAAGTGGCATACGTGTCAAATAGATGAAAATGTCCGACAAAAAGAGATTTAGCGATGTTTCGGATGAAATTATTGATAATCACATCGATTTGACAACTCATTTTTTATTATGAAACTTGGTTTAGGAAATAATCTTAACAAATATAGCTCGAGCTTGATAAGTAGTCGACTATTACATTGTTTCAATTTTTCTCGTGTGCCTCCTAATTTGACTTAACCAAAATTGGCATTAATAATTAAAGACTAAAGCCCTCGAGCTAAAGCTCTCGTGCTCTAGTCAAATTATTAATGCCAATTTTGGTCTCGTCAAATTGACCGTAGCGCACACTCGAAAAATTGATCACAATGAAATAGTCGACTATTTGTCAAGCTCTCGTTATATTACCTTTGATTATTTCCTTCACCTGTCAAATTTAAATTTTGTCCAATCACAATCAAAACTGAAGTTGAAATTAACCAATGAAAGGTACCGGTTCTTGATATCAGCGACTATTACAAATCGACTATTCAAATGTAGGTAACAAATCAAGTATGTATTTTTTCATTAAGTGGCATACGTGTCAAATAGATGAAAATGTCCGACAAAAAGAGATTTAGCGATGTTTCGGATGAAATTATTGATAATCACATCGATTTGACAACTCATTTTTTATTATGAAACTTGGTTTAGGAAATAATCTTAACAAATATAGCTCGAGCTTGATAAGTAGTCGACTATTACATTGTTTCAATTTTTCTCGTGTGCCTCCTAATTTGACTTAACCAAAATTGGCATTAATAATTAAAGACTAAAGCCCTCGAGCTAAAGCTCTCGTGCTCTAGTCAAATTATTAATGCCAATTTTGGTCTCGTCAAATTGACCGTAGCGCACACTCGAAAAATTGATCACAATGAAATAGTCGACTATTTGTCAAGTTCTCGTTATATTACCTTTGATTATTTTCAATAAACAAACGCGATTACCCGAGTGGAGACTTATTTGAAACGGGTGTTTTTGATGTGCGACAAGTGTACGCTTATGCTACGCTTATACATCTTTAAAAAAACAAAGAAATTATTAAAATAGGTGAACACAATTATAATACTCGGAATAAAGATAATATCATACGTAAACCTTTAGTTTTGAAGGCAATTGGACAAAAAAAATTACATATCTCGCCCTGAAATTTTATGATTATTTGCTCCGGGAGGTAAGATTTGAGAAGTCCTACAGATCATATAAAAAAATAAAATATTGGATAGCGAAACCGGGATAGTTCTTCCATGCAAAGCATATACAAAATTTAACACAAAACCCTTACTAGGTAGTAAATACAATCCAGGACCTAAAGAAAAATATTCATTGCGGCCTTGTAATGGTCGTAACGATTAGCCGACCCCCCACTGGTTAAGTACCTAGCTATTATAAATCAAATAATATGGATTTGTTAAATGTATAAGGGGCTGCCTAGATTAAAATTTCTGGCAGAAAATTATAGAGCTTACAATTAAATTATCAAAAGAATGAAAGAATTTTATTTAAAAGAAAAATGAGAGCGCACTTGGTATGTGAATTCTCTACACATCGATATAAATTTCAACTAAAAATCATTATAAATAACCGCAAAAAAACCGGTTTTTTATAAAAAAACATTTATCGCAATATCTACAAAAATAAGGCCTATTTCCCAACTTTGATATTGCAGCGCACTTAAGCAGCATATTTGATACCCACACAAACATCGATCTTTCCTTCAAATATAAAAATGGAGCTAAAAAATCCGCTACCATTTTGTATTGTTTTCTGGGGTGGTACAGTGGAGCCTTAACAACCTTAATAGTAATGACCATTCCCGTTAGTTATTAACTAATGACATCATAAATGCCCTGCTTGTGAATATTTTTACTTACTCTACACCAAGAAATTTAGAAACAGTGTTAAAATGGCTCTTGAAGTAATGTTACGTGAACGTGGCAAACCATTAATTGTTTACAAAAATTTCAAGTTTTATCAATACAAACAATTATTAAGAACTGGTGAAATGTGTTGGTGTTGCATTAAAAAAGAGTGCAAGGCGAAACTGTACACTTTGGGTGAAACAAAAAAAACAGTACTTTCGAAAGTGACAGGTGAACATAAACATGAAAATGTTACTGATAGTGTTTTAAATAGACAAAAAGTTAGCAATGGGGCAAAGAGAAAAACTAATGAAGATATTTCTGTAAAACCATCAAAACTAATTCATAAAGAAATAGTTGAACAAGCAGAAACTATTTCTACATTAAGTAAACGCGACATTAAATATATTTGCAATTCCATTTCGCGAAAAAAATTGAAACTAATGCCTAAATTACCGAAATCGACAAACGATACACAGGAAAAGCAGAGAATCTCCTTTTAATTAACAATAAGTCTAATAATATAGCTGTATTCGGTAGTAAGACTAATGTAAAGTTTATGTGCAGTCAAGATCAATTCTATGTAGACGGAACCTTTGATTACTGCCCAAAACATTTTCGGCAGTTATTTACAATACACGCTTTTCCTAATGAACATTATGTTCCTGTATTATTTTGTTTATTGAAAAATAAACAAAAAGACACATATAAGCAACTATTTCAGTGCGTAATATTAAAGTGTCGCGAACATGGATATGACTGGAAACCGAAAATAATTGTCGCTGACTTCGAAAAGGCCATCCATATAGCAGCTGTGGAAAGTTTTCCTGATGTGAAAATTATCGGTTGCTGATTTCACCTAGCACAATCCTCGTAACAAATTCTTATATTATTATTATTATTACTATTATTATTATTTTCATAATTTAGTAAATGCATTGCCGCCATCCTGTATATTTACACTGAAATTTAATATAATTCTTTCTCCGTTGCAGGTGGATGAAAATGCAAGAGCTAGGATTAGCACGTGAATATAAGAACTACGATTCCGAAATAGGCAACTGGCTGCCACATGTTTTTGGTCTGACATTTTTGTCACCCGAAGAAGTTGGAAATGCCTTCTGTTTAGATTTAATGGCCAAGCAGCCAGAGGATATATGCCTTACACAATTTAGTGATTACTTAGTTGATAATTACATCGAAGAAAACGCCAGCTTTCCACCTGAAATTTGGGCTGCGAGTACCGCCTCATTGGTCAGGACAACCAACACATGCAAATCACTTCATTCGAAATTTAATTCTTACTGTTGTTCCCCACATCCTAATATACATGTATTTTTAGAAGCTATCAAAAATATGCAAATAGATACATATATAAAAATTAATATCTAGCTGTAATGACAAAAGGATAATAAAGAAAGAAGTTTTAAACAAGTATAACTTTATTAATGACAAAATTAATCAATACAGTAAAAAAGAAATAACTAGGTGTAATTTTGTAAAATGTGTCTCCTATAAATTTAGTAATGTATTTTTGTAAATAAAATGTAAAGGTTATGTGCAGTCAATATGTCTGTTTTTGCAATTTAACCATAACATACAATTATTTCTTAATTACCTTGCCACTAGCCCGGACGGGAATCGAGGTCATTACGTAAGGATACCCATCTTTTAAAATCTACCGGACCGGAATCGATGCGCCCCGCATATTATGCTATACGCGAATACGGTGTTAGAATACTCGTTACAATTTAAATGACTTGTTATTGTTTATTTAACGAATATTGTGTAAAGTAATTGCAGTGATATACCTAGAAATAACTTCTGCTTCATTTTTCGTCTGATGGCTCTTTTTTTACACAAAGTTATGATCGAGTAATAAATCTAAATTTTCACTAAATGACAGGCATTCTGATTGATTGCTCAGGAGCTGCCAACTGTTTGCTTAATATACAAAGTAAATATATAAGCTGTCAACTGCTGCTTTAAATGGTGCACCATCATGTGCAGAAACATGTTTGTGTGTTTAAGCTATTAATAATATTTAGTGTGACATTAGACATTTTCTAGGAAGTTGTTATTAACAATGAATTAACTACAAATAGGATGTGATCTTGTTTTAATAAACGCGTAGAATCCATATAAAATATACGATGTAGTCTCTACAATTCGATAATTATTGATTAAAAAATGTAAAATATTAGCAAGATAGGATTTAAAAGTTATATTTCTACCACTAATTTCAAGAACATATTGCTGTTTACAGTGGGAAGAATACATGTATTAAATATGGTCGAAAACAGATTAGTTTTATATAAGCTTATATATGCTAGTTGTATAATATATCAATAACGTTTAGTGCCTCCAAAGCTATTGTTTGAAATTTTGTAAAGGGATCCTCGTCTTTTATTCGCCTCGCTCGCTTGGCTCATAAATCAGACTCGTTCGATAAAGGTACTTTACTGACGTGATGCGTACAAAATTTTATCGCCAACCGCAAAAATTTGTAACTTAAAAAATAAATATATAATGACTTAAGACATGACAGCAACAAACGATTTGTGTTTAAAGTCATCACTCATGGCTACGTTTGCACATATTAGCGACAGGTAAAGTAATTTATTTTACAGTACAATAAAGTGTTTGTTTACCTCCGTAAAACGCTATGGTAATGCATCGCTTTACTGAGGGTTGGCAATATATATATATATATATACATATATATATATATATATCTGAAGCTACAAATGGCGGTCTGTCACCTGATGGTCTTCCGTTTATGTTTACATCTCCAAGGTTTTCCCACCCTATTCCTTGGCTACACCGTACTGATGACGACCAATTAGTCAGAAACACATATCTACGGTTGCTCTACAGCGGGATTACCCACTATTTTCTATGACTATATATATATATATATATTATATAAATATATGTGTATATATATAGGGTGAGTCATCTCCGCGGGTAAGGCTGATTATGCCTTTATGAGTAAAGATATTTCGAAGCGGTTTTTTCTTGCGATAGGTGCTCATTAGGAGCACTTTTTAAAAATATTTTGTATTATACAGTGGTCCATAACTTGGTGGCTAACCGTGGATATAGTTTCTTAAATGGAACACCCTATATATTATTGCATTTTTGTATTCCCCGTATAATTCTTAGTCAAAAAGTAATAAGATAGTATAGGCCTAAAATGTAAAGTTTTTGACTTATTCCCATTTTTCTGAAAAATTCCATGTTTGCATAAAATTATATTTCTCCAAAACGACGTATTAGATGGACACAATTTTTTGCAGTATTGTTTACAATAAGAGGTCCTAATAGAAGCATGTTTTATTTTTTTACAGTTACGAACTGCACGTGCAGAAAACTGGATTAAAATTACATGACACGTTTTTGTATAAAAGTCAATTTTTTCAAATGGAACACCCTGTATATTAGTTCATTTTTGAATTGCTTATTTAATTTCACATCAAAAACATGTAAGACACTAATACTTTAAAACTGACTATTACAGAGTTATTATTGTCGTATTTTGATATGCTTTTGTTAGGTTTTGAAAAAAAGTCAATTTTTTCAATGGAACACCCTATATACTATTTCATTTTTGAATTTCTTATTAAAGTACTCATCAAAAACATGTAAGACGTTAATACTTTAAAAGTGACTTTTACAGAGCTATTGTCGTTTTTTGATATAATTTTGTCAGTACTATACTATATTAATTAAAACCACAAAACTGACATAGTCACATTTAAAGTATTAACGTCTTACATGTTTTTGATATAAAATTTAATAAGAAATTCAAAAATGAAATAATATAAAGGTTGTTCCATTTTAAAAAATTGACTTTTTTTCAAAACCTAACAAAAGCATATCAAAATACGACAATAACTCTGTATAGTCAGTTTTAAAGTATTAACGTCTTACATATTTCTGATGTGAAATTGAATGAGCAATTCAAAAATGAACTAATATACAGGGTGTTCTGTTTGAAAAAATTGACTTTTATACAAAAAGGTGTGATGTAATTTTAATCAACTTTTCTGCACATGCAGTTAGTAACCGTAAAAAGATAAAACATGCATCTATTAGGACCTCTTATTGTAAACAATACTGCAAAAGATTGTGTCCATCTAATTCATCGTTTTCGAGAAAATGGGAGTCAAAACCTTTTGATTTGAGGCCTATACCATGTTATTACTTTTTGACTAAAAATTATACTGGGAATGCAAAAATGCAATAATATATAGGATGTTCCATTTAAAAAACTATAACTATGGTTAGCCATCAAGTTATGGAACACTCTGTATAATACAAACTATTTTTAAAATGTGCTCCTAATGAGCAGCTATCACATGAAAAGAACCGCTTCAAAATATCTCTAGTAATAAAGGCATAATCGGCCTTACCCACGGAGATGACTCACCCTGTATATTCGTATGAAACTACATGACTGGTACAAAAAAAGAAACATATATAAATTATATAACAAAACTAGAAATGTATTTAAAAGGGCCATAACTGCAGGGACCCTTTAAAACACTGCACCATTTGGTCTAGGATCTAGGAAAAAACCTGCAGAATAAAAAACCTCCATCACAGCGTCACAATTATAGAGGTCTTTAGTTGTTAAGATCCAAGCAACAGCCTCTTGGAGTTAAATTATGTAAGTCTGTGTATTCAAATTCAAACTTAGCTAAAGGACATTCTTCAACAATGTGTTTAACTGTTTCAATCTCAGCTCCGCAATCACACGCTGGACTCGCAATCACATTCCACTTGAATAACATATTATTGCACCTTCCATGACCCGTCCTAAGACGATTCAACTTACACCAAATTTTTCTTGGTTGTGTAAAACCAGGAACTTCAATCAAAGGATCATCTATTAATTGTTTATTAAACACTTCACATTCTAACCAAATAGATTTACAGAGGTCATTAATCGAAAATTATTGATTTAGGAAATCTTCCTTCCAAATTGGACTACGTGATTTCAATCTATAGGGTGATAAGTTTTGAAGATCTTGAGTAATTAAATATAAATTAGGAAAATTTTGATATTTATCCCAACACCGTTTTAAAGCCAATTTTCTTCTTAATTGATGAGAATAAATGTTAGCCAGGACGTTGAGCCAAGGAAGTGGAGTAGATTTTACTGTGCCCGTAATAATTCAAAGTGTACAATTTAACTGAATATCTACTTTACCAACACGTACGCTATTCATCCAAACTGCACTACAATATTCAGCAGCAGAGTACACCAATGCAAGAGCGGACGAGAGAGAGGGTAGGCGATAATAGTTGTTTATCGCCAACCGTCAGTAAAGTGATGCGTTACCATAGCGTTTTACGGAGGTAAAGAAACACTTTATCGTACTGTACAATAAAGTACTTTATCTGCCGCTAATATCTGTCAGTGTAGCCATGACTGATGACTTTAAAAATAAATTGTTTGTCACTCTCCTAAACTGTCATAAGTTAGTACTCGTCTGTTACTCGCCGCGCTCGCTTCACTCGCTTGGCTCGTAAATCAGACTCGTTCGATAAAGTATCACTTTACTGACTTGTTACATAAATAACTATTATGTACCAAGTTAGTAAAATGATCGTTTATCGAACGAGTCTGATTTATGGGCCAAGCGAGCGAAGCGAGCGAGGAGAATAACAGGCGAGTTAGATAAAGGCACTTTACTGACGGTAAAATTTGGTATGCACCACATACCAAATTTTACCGTCAACCGCAAAAATTCGTAATTTAAAAAATAAAGGTATAATGACTTATGACATTTCATGACAGCGAAAACGATTTATGTTTAATGTCATGTAATCGTGTTTGTGTTGACAAATATTAGCGGCAGTAAAGTATTTTATTGTACAGTACGATAAAGTGTTTGTTTACCTCCGTAAAACGCTATGGTAACGCATCGCTTTATTGACGGTTGGCAATAAACAAAATTATTCTGTAAATACGAACTGTTTATTATCCGATACGAGAATTATTCGGATTATATCTGCAGGCGTGATAAAATAATTCTTAGCCGTGAGAGTTTTAAAGTTAAATGCGAAATATTTTTTTTATGTACTTTGATTTATCGTAATAATTAAGTGAAACAGATTAAACACCTTTCGTTAAAAAATTAACAGTACTTCATATATAATTAGACAATAGGATGAAATTTATGTTCCATGAACCTTTTTAGAAATATTCTTAGGTACTTATATTATGTTCGTATGTAACTATATCCGATTATGGCTCAAGATATTTTTTAACAATAATATTAATTTTATATAATTTTACTGCATTATATTTGATATGTTTACCACATATTTCAATATAGAAATGAATGTTACTCTTATAAAGTACAGTCTGTATTATAAATTTTATAAATTTAATGACTGTTATTTGTTTTCGTGTTTCTCCCAAATATTTTTTAACGTAAATTGACAATCAATTTTTACGTTTTTATTCAATGTTAATTACAAAGTAAAATAACCTTTGCGTTGGTATATTACAAACAATTAAACCTAACTACTTGCCTTTTGATGAAACTTAATGACTCATGCAAGAAAGATGATGTCATTCATCAAATTTAAATTTCATTTATGGAACTGAAAGCAACACAGTTTTAGAGCAGCAGTTCACAGTCCTCTTTTCCATGAACGAGTAATTAAACAAGAACATGATTATGTATTGATGTCCACATTAAATAACTAAAGAAGTAAACTAAAATAATATCCGGTTTTCAATGTAGACTTTAGCGATCATTTATGTAATTACTGCAAAATAAATTAAGTAAATATATATAAAAACATATTTGTAAAATTATGTGTGTATTATTTAGCCGGATCTTGCGAAAAAAAAATTCCACTGGTGTAATGAATGTAGAAAAGCTGGAAAATAAAAGATGGTAATCTTGAAAGATTACACTGTCAGTTGTAGTGAATATGTTAAATAAATCTTAAAATAATTTTATTGGGAGATGCCTGTAGCTAAAGATTTACTAAAATATTAATAACATATTAAGAAAGTAAACGGTATAATAAGTATCTAATTATTTTCACCAACAGATCAGTATATTTAAATAGAGAGGTTAACTGCAAAATTGATATAAAAAATCATACTAAAGTTTCGAACTACATGTTGCTATAGTTCTAACAATTAACATAAATAAAATATCTAAATTTCATCAAATAAAGTTATAGATATAATTGCATATCTAGTGGGATAGAACTTGTTTACATACATTAGCATTTCTTATTGTTTAGATATTCTACTACTTTTCAATAAGTACCTATATATATTTACTCTAGAATCCTGCTCCCAGATGCAGATCTTTATACATGGTTCATTTGCTCAGATGGATAAAATAAACAATAAAATAAAACAAATAATCCCACTTCAATTTACAACATTGTATTACAATGAACGTTAGGAAATTACATACTACAATTACAAGAAATATTTATCTGAAATAATTATAACTCTGTATGTGATTATATAGAAATAAATTTAGTAAACAATGAAAAATGAACCAGACTGCATGAGTGTCAAATCTCTATAAATCTAATAAACAATTTATATGCTACTAAATAATTTACTGCACCTTAATGAAACATGCCATTCAAAAATTTAAAAGTATATAGGCACAAATAGTCCAGCTGGCATGGTTTATGATACATGTTTTTTTTTTTAATTTATACAAATAGTAGTCCTGGTCCAGGTGTTACTACAGTTATCCATGATATTTTCAGTCACGAATAACTGGCTCATTCCTGGGTCAAGCGCGCAGATCAATCGGACGTCCACTCTCTAAAATTTATCATAAAACCAGTGAGCACAAGTCTAATTCACACAACTTCTTGCCGGAACTAGGGACAAATTAGTAACTATTTTTGTGTACTGTCGTTGATAACACAATGGTGTATTCTCACGCTCAATCGTGTCATTTTCAGTATACATAAAAACGTTTATTGCTTGCACAGACGCTATATTATGAAAAATTGACTGGTTTATTTTACAAGTATTGTTGCGTGCTTTTGGCACTTCACAAGTAATAATTAATTTAATTTCAAAATAATAAATAATATCTATTTGCTTAAATTAACATTTAGTAGAGTACACGCGAATTTCAAATTAATCGTAATATTTTTCTTTTGGCTCACGCTGTATGCAGTTATTATTTCGGCTACGAAAAAATTATATTTTAATCTTAAAAATAAATGTATTGCAATGTCCACAGCCAAGCTTATTTTTGCTTTTTGAATAAATGGCTCTTTATAATGTATTTGCAACTCCGTATTAAAAATTCTTCTAAAAACATTTTATCAAAGGTAAAAAGAATATTTACCTTGAAGACTAAAATTTGGCGTCGCAAATCCGAGTATTTTATCAATAGCCCTTTGTATGGGGAATGGCGTGAGAATTGAAATGGGCCCGACTTTGAGACGCCTTCCATGCACGCGTTACCGAATATTCCAGAACGAAATGACGTATCATCTTCCGTGCCGGGGATGAGTCTTTAAGAAGGGCAAGCGCTACCAAATGAGAATGATTATCCATCTAAAAGTACCCTAAGAGAGTCAAACTTACCCAGTGGCCGAGGGTTAGTCTTCGCGGTTCGAATGTTTAAATAAAGTCTAAAGTATTCCGCGGGAAGCAAAAATTGTGTTTAGCTAGAGCACATAATTAAAATTCCATTAGTGAATTCGTCACAAGACGATCTAAGTGCTCTTGCTGTGTAACGTCGGTTGGGGAAATCTGCTGATCTTTGGGACAAGCAGTACCAATCCGAGCTACCCATTTAGGGGATATAATTCACATTTTGATCTTTACCCGACGGGAGAAGTACTCCATAGAAAACCAAGACCTCTTCGACAAGGACCGCTGACAGCCCTGGCCCGGCCGCTATTGAAGCTACAAATCAGTGGTCTCAAAGGTATTTACGCTTTGTTTTTTTTACTGAAACACGACCAAGAACTGTTTGGTTATTTGTCATTTTATTATTTGAACATGTTACTCATTGTAATCCGACGGAGAAAGTAGGATCAGATTTAGAAGTTTATTTATTTTTCTTTTTAAAGTAATTAGTCATTGATTACCGAATATTCAGAGTATGTGTTATGTAATAGTATCAGTCATAATATTTGTCATATAATATTCATCACTTAGTAATTGTAAATTAGGTTACTGTAATAAAATTAGACATATATTTGTGTGCTAGAAAAGGCTGGCGTATTGAATTATAAATTTAGCAATGTAATATTATTTATCAATGAGTTAATTATTTTAACTGAACCAGCCCCTTTTGTATGTACTATTCTACTTGTTAAATGTTGGCGTAACTTTCAACTATTGTGTAGGATATTCTTACTTTATTCTAATGTAGAGAAATTCAAAATTAGGAAAATTACAAATTATTTATTTACTGTTATATATTACCTTTATTGCATTTGACGTATGTGTTATTTTGGAATTTTGCATATTGTATGTTACCCAGTTTTCTTTTATTGTTGTAATAAACCTTGTTAACTTTTCATTATATCTGTGTTGTCAATTTGATTCCTCACCGTTCATTGTGGTAATAATAATAAGCTCAGTGAAATCTTCTCGCTTCTTTTCATTGACAGCCCCTTTAATTGGGAATTACTAATTAATGTGATACTTAATTAACATCTTATAAAACGAAGCGAGTGGCGCCCTAAGATAATAGCTTACTTTACAATAAAATCAGTGAAGCAATTATTCATCAACCACCTAGAGAGTTCAATTAGTAATTTCAAATTATCCATATCATCTATCCGACGGGCGAGGGACGAGTGACAGAGCATAGGGCTCTAGGACCGTAAAGGTACGTAAGTTTTGTTACCTTCTTTTTTTAACAGCACACATACACACCTAATTAGTCAATTAGTAATAAGAGAAATCCCCTTATTGTATTAAGTTTAAAACGACCCCGAGATCACTGGGTGCAGCGTGAGCGGCCGGCATAAGTAGTTTTGTTCTCTGCATCCAGTACTGTTGCGGATTAGTGGAAGTTATTTGATCTTCAGTAATTATCATCGTTAATTAAATTTGTGGTAATTACCCCGCGACAGTATCATCCCAAAAACAAATTCATTGTAACTTAATATTACTTGACTCTATATTATTTAACCAGATTTCCTATTATCAGGTGTTCTTACTTGAGTTCGTGTTTTGTCTGATCTTATAGAAAAAAATGGAAATTTGCCAACAACAACTGGTATTGGTATTCCCTTTCTGAAGTAATTATTTGATTCCAGTCTATCAGCTGAAAAAAAAACATTGTTATCTGCTTGGAGACAATGCTATCTCTAAACTGAAATGTAAATATTGTGTGAGTGCACTGATGTACGTGTGTTGTCATTTATCTATATGAAATATATATTTCAGATATGATTTTTCTACGACAACAGACACGAACGTAGAGTCAGTACAACTATTAACATAATTTACCTTTTATGCGTATGGTACATGTTAAATGAACAAAAAAATATAATGGAAAAGAATGTTAATATCTTTTTTATAGAATTAGATTAATAAGTATATTCATGGAATAACCGATTTGTAATAGCCAAGTTACTAATACCTCTGCATATGCAACCCACATTACAGAAATATATAGCTTAACATGGTTTTCTATGCCATTAAAGAATTTTAGATAAATTGCCTTACATAGAAAAAAGATATGACTTTTATATTATTAAACATGTACATAGAATGTTACACATTAGCACCGTGATACAAACATATATACAGAGACATTAATAATGAAGATAAAAATCTAAATTCTTGAAATAACTGAAATCTCCAATTATAATCTTCAAATATCTATAACATTTCATGTACATACTGTATTATGTCTTAAATAATACTTGTAAATAAAGGGCGGAATATATGCAAAGTGCATATATTTGCATATTTTGCATATTTTAACAAATTTCACAAAAAATTGCATATTTCGGCAAAAATAAAATTTGTGTGCATATTTTTATGTTTTTCGTTTTATGAAAAGATTAAGTGCGACTCTGTTTAGGAATTTCCAAGTAATCAGCTTGCCTAATGGAGAGCAGATGTGGTCTATTCTTTTATATTTATATTGTATAGTTTTTATTATTATATGGTTTATTGCCGGCATTTATTGGGTGTTTAGGAATTTCCAAGTAATCAGCTGGCCTAATGGAGAGCAGATGTGGTCTATTCTTTTATATTTATATTGTATAGTTTAGTTTGTCGATAGATTCCAGTGTGAAAAGAGTGATTTCAAAAATATTTTATTTCAAACGCCTAAAATGCCGAAAACCGCTTCGTGGATTAAAAATTTTCCTGAGTTGGAGTTTAGTGGGGATAAAGTGTTTTGCAAAGTTTGTGCCAAAATCATTGTTTGTGAAAAGAAGTTCCAAATTGATCAACACTTGAAAACAGCTATGCATAAAGCTAAGTTGCAGAAAAATAAATCAGTGCCTGTTCAGCAGTGTGTGCAAACCGCATTTCAAAATGTCAAACCAAAGAGTGAAAAGGAGGTGTTTCATCAAGACTTATGCAAAGCTTTAGTCGCAGCAAATATACCTTTGAAGAAACTGCAAAATACACAATTCAGAGATTTTTTGCAAAAATATTGTAATCAAAACATCCCTGACGAATCCACACTTAGAAAGAAGAATGTGCAAACAGTATACGAAACCGTAATGGGAGAAATTAAAGTTACACTGGGCGATGAACATTTTTATATTATTGTTGATGAAAGCACAGACTCATGTGGTCGATATATCGCACATCTTATGATTGGAGGCCTTCAAGAAAATGAGCCAGGGAAACCATATTTAATACCTTCTAAACAGTTAGACAAAACAAATAATGAGACCGTAACTCGATTTATTCAGCAGTCTCTATCAAATTTTTTTTTACCAAATCCAGTTCCAGTAGAGAAGTTTTTAGTGTTTTTGTCTGACGCAGCGCCGTATATGGTTAAAGTAGGCCAAAACTTAAAAATATTTTATCCCAATATGGTACATGTCACTTGTCTTTTACACGGGATAAACAGAGTTGCAGAAATTATTAAAACAGCATATCCCTTGGTGAACAAATTAATTTCAAATGTAAAGAAAGTGTTTTTGAAAGCACCTCTAAGAGTGCAGATCTATAGAGAGAAATTGCCAGGAGTTTGTTTACCTCCAGAGCCCGTAATTACTCGATGGGGAACATGGATTAAGGCCGCGATACTCTACGCAGACCATTTTGAAGCCATTAAAGACATAGTTTTAGATTTAGAAGACAATTCGCAGTGTGTAGTGCAAAGTCAAGCATTATTCAAAAATGTAAATTTAGCTAAGGAACTTGTTTTTATTAAGGTTAATTTTAGTTTTGTACCAGATATAATAACTTCGTTAGAAAGTAGGAATATAAGTTTAAGAGAATCAATTAATATTGTTGAAACTTTTTCCGACAAATGCAAAAAAGTTCCCGGTGATGTAGGAAATCAAGTAAGAAGGAAACTCGAAGTTATTGTGGGAAAGAATGAAGGCTTTAAGTATTTAATGGAAGTCAAAAATATTTTTGATAGTAAACCATCCAACGAAGTAATACCTTGGCCTTATAACTTACTACCCAAATTAAAATATTGCCAGATCACATCGGTAGATGTTGAAAGAACTTTTTCTTTGTACAAACATATTTTTACAGACAGAAGGCAAACATTTTTATTGGAAAATTTTGAAAAATATATCGTTATAAATGCATTTTATACTATTTCAGGTTGAAAATTGTACCTATTATGTTTTTCTTTTAATTTTACTTAAAATAAATAATTTTTGTAAGAGTCGGCGTTTCTTTATTTCCATTTTTCCATGTTATATTCAAGGCATATAATTGCATATTTTGACAAATAAATGCATATTGTTGCATATTTCAGAGAAAAACAATGCATATATATGCGCATATTTTATCTGAATTGACGTGCATATATTCCGCCCTTTACTTGTAAATAATAAAAAATAAATACTTATAAATCTATCTAACAGTATTCATGAATAATTTTTAAAAATGAAATTCTAAATTTCTAATAAATAATAAACACTTTTCATCATACAGTTTACACTAAAATTAATGACATCAAGAATTCTGATATCTTACAGTAATATGTAACTATAGTAATCTATTTTCCACTATTTACACCAGTCTATATTGATTTTCACCTATTTTATCGGTGCTATTTTCTGGACCATTAGCAAATTTTTACGCACTCACAAAAGCTCCAGGCATAAAATGGAGCAGGAAATGCTTTCTTGGAACCTGGAAAGGGTTAATCTTCGTCTCGACATATTCGAATTACATTCACGAACGAGTTCCTAAGACGCTGACGCAAAACATTGATGTGATGAATGAACCAAGAACAATTGGTTTGAATTGGTAATTGTCTGACCCAGTAACTTTGATATTTCACGGAAAGTTTACTTAATTTAGTTGCTTGATTTCGTCACGTAAATACAAAGTACGCTTCATATAAG
Organism: Amphimallon solstitiale; assembly: GCA_963170755.1. NCBI lineage: Eukaryota > Metazoa > Arthropoda > Insecta > Coleoptera > Scarabaeidae > Amphimallon > Amphimallon solstitiale. The sequence goes on along the minus strand of OY720676.1, from coordinate 92,930,375 downwards.
TATATAATTAGTTAAAGCAACTCTAATAATAGAATTTCTTCATGAATTAAACAAAATTTTTAGATTAATAGAAAGTGCTTATCATTCGCAATTTCACGGGAGAGATAAATAAACAACACATTCAATCATGTCTTTGAAACTGTTCTTTACATTCATGAAAGGCATTGTATTGAAAGATTTGGCGTAGGTTAAAAAAGCTTTGATCGTAGACACGGGAATATAATTCGTGGGATTGGGTTATAGACTATTCATTTTTATATTTAAACTTTCTTCTAACATTTGAACATCCAGTGAACATCTAGTGTTTGTATAATATTTTAACCACAACTGAAGTCGACCACCTGGTGCTCGCGTAATAATTCATTACAGTCAAAATTCAATTGGCGGAAAGCTATTAACTAGTAACAGTGGAATTATTATTATTAAAAATTATAAAAAAATTTAAAGAATTAGCTTATAGTTTTTATTATTTCAGAGAGACGATTTCTCCATCTACAATGTTGTTTGAGTTTCGATCGCGGGGGAAGTCTTTACTATTGTACAAAATTGCGGTGCGGCGTCAGGCATCGGATTAATACATTTGACAAAGTATAAGCAACTCTGGATAGAATGGGAAATAATATGAGTTTGGGGTTAGCAGACGTATGCACGACACTGATTATTTTGCGCGTGCCAGAGCACTATCGCTATTGTATAATACTATCAAACTAATTTAGAGATGATTTGTATTTATAATCCGCTGGATAACACTTTTAGCAAAAAATTAAGAACTGTTTCACGTTCCTGATAAGCTGGTTTCTAGCTTAGGGGCTTTAAATGCAAACTTTTATTTATTTCATCTTTTGTCCTATATGGTCACTGAATTGTACTTATAGGTTTTTGTCTTTAATTTTATTTCTTACAGGTAGTTATGTTTGACTTAAATGAATAATATTTTTTTAAGAAAATGGAGCGTTGATTTGTAAGCAGTCAAGTCAGATGACAGATTGATTATAAATAAATGTATGAATGTAATGTACTTATTTATCATTTCCTATGCTTTAAATGAACTCTGTGTATATTGTTGAACCTGTTGTTGCTTTCAATGATTTTTTCTGCATCTGTGTTGCTCACGGATAAAAATAGCTACAGCATGCTACAGTATACAAGGGTTCGCCCCTAAGTAAATTAAGTTTAAGGTCATCAACATATTTCCATTTTATTTGGCAATATGATGACGACCTCATTTGGAGCATCCCCAAAAACAAAATAGAGTCTAAATTGGAACTGTTTAACGCATATAATAATAAGTTGAATTTCACAGTAGAGATGGAACAAAAGAACACCATCCCTTTCCTAGATAGAGAGATAATGAGGGAAAATAACACCCTCAAATTAGGATGGTACAGACAACCATCAGTTTTCAATAGACTTCTAAACTACCAATAAAATTGCCCTAAAAAATATAAAATTAATTTAATTAGAGCCCTAACGGATAGATTGACCAAAATAACACATCCACAATATTTACAGCAGGATTTACAAAAACTCGAAGAGATCCTAATATTGAATAACTACAATAAGCAACAATCAACAATAACCCTAGAACAAAACAAAACAAGGAACAGAAAATCCCAACAAAAACAACAATACAATAGCCAAATACAAAAAGCTACAATACATCCCAAACTTAACAAACAAAATAAAAATGTTATTCAACAACATCTGATCAATAGCTTACACAACAGCTCTTCCAAATTCAAGGGTGTACAACAAAATTAAAGACAACATTTCCACAAAAATGAACGACTATTTAGTACGTATATGCTGTACAATGTAGTTGCAAAAGCTTTTACATAGAACAAACCAAACAAAGGTTAAAAAACAGGTTAACCCAACACATAGCGATGACGGGCCACAAAGCAGATTTTGACAACGCCAAAATCATTTTCAAAGCTCCTAACTACACACATAGAATGTTTCTTGAAACATTAACTATTAGAACATTGACACAGAATTTAAATCGCAAATCGGACCCGCAGAGCTTCTGTGGATTCTATGAGGCATTTACACCGCAATTCACGCAAAGGATAAAACAAAGACTAAAGAAAATCCACTCATAAATAACAAACCCAAGTATATAAAATCAATTAAAATAATGCAAACATCAACGATACGTACATATATGTATACATATACACAAAACGAAATGTTTTATTGTCCCCAGAAAAACGTACCATAGGAAAAACAGTATTTCTTTCTATTTGTGTTTGATGGAGAGGTGTCAATAGATAACCAAACAAACGCATTTAATAAAATAAATATAATAAATTTGAGATTTCAAAACATTATATGTAATGTAATTGAATTACTACAGATTTTAAATGTGCAGTAACATTTTTAATGTGTTTTTATTTTTATCTTAATCAATAATATCTGTTACACAGCGTGGACAAATGTAAGTATCCCACATTATAAAAAATAGATTGTAGCTGTTCACTGTTTTGTTATATCATGACTTATATTTCTCTTTTATTAAACATTTTCTAAACCCGGATTATACCATCCGGTAGTAAAACAAATTACATAATAAAATATACAATTAGTCACAAATGAATTCCAGCAAATAAAAAATATTTCAAAGCGGGGTTTTTCTTGTGATAGCTACTTATTTGGGACACATTTAAAAAATATTTTTTATTATACAGAGTGTTCCATAACTTGGTGACTAACCATAGTTTTTTAAATGGAATACCCTATATATTATTACATTTTCGTATTCCCCGTATAATTTTTAGGCAAAAAGTAATAAGATAGTATTGGCCTAAAATCTAAAGTTTTTGACTTATTGCCATTTTTCTGAAAAATTCAAAGTTTCTATAAAATTATATTTCTCGAAAACGACATATTAGATAGATACAATTTCTTGTAGTATTGTTGACAATAAGAGGTCTTAATAGAAGCATATTTTATTTTTTTTCAGTTGCTTTCAAGTAATTTTTCAATTTCATATAAGCCGCTAATTTCAAGAAATCTGCTCGCATATATATAGATATACGTGCGTGTGGTTCATGTGTATATATATATGTATATATGTTAATACGTAGGTTTTCGCGGCAGTTATGTATGTCGTTTCTGCTTCGGGAATTGGTCAGCGTTGTCGTAGAGTCCGTAAGTGGACTTCTGTTCTGTCGAGCTTTCGGCACTCTCGCTGTTGCCATTATCAAGAAGTTCTGCTTGTTGCTGTAGATCGTGTCGAAGTGAGACAAGCCGTGTGCGGTGGGCTTATTTGTATGTGTTGCTGGAGTCTGCGAGTCATAGCTCTTGTGGTGGGGCCGGCGGTAGGGGTATCGGCTGGCGAATCAGGTTGTGTTGTGTTGAACCTTCGGTCCGTGTGTATGTCTGAGTTTCTTGATTGTGTGTGTTTGATGGCCGTTTTCCAGGTGTTTGGAAGTCTACGTCTGTCATCTCTTTTGTTTAGGCTATTAGGGCGTTTCTCTATCTCTATGGCTTCTCGTATTATACGGGTCTGAAAATGTTCCGATTTAGCGATAATTCTTGTTCTATCGAAATCTATGTTATGGCCTGTTGATATTATATGTTGTGCTAGAGATGACGTTGTATCCTTGTGTCGAACTGCGTTTTTATGTTCTTCTGTGCGAGCGCTGATTCTTCTGTTCGTTTGTCCGATGTATGTACTGTCGCACGAACGGCACGGTATTTCATATATGCCCTGGTCTTCCAGCTGTATTTTGTCCTTGGGGTTTTTGATGAACGTCAACAGACTGACAAGTTAGCTGCGTTCACAGCCGAGACAGAAGCCATAAAGAAAACTGAAACACAGAAAAAGAAATTCGAACGCCTTCAGAAGAACCGCAAAGGGCACAATAACACCGATACACGCCCACCAAAGATTATATACAACCTATCAAACACAGTACTTGACCAAGCAACCACGAACATCTTAACGAAAGGCTTCCATTCCGCCACTACACCATCACGAATACCCACAGAAAACATCATCTGCGGCATCGAAACAGCCCTAAACAACCTAGATCCCGAACAAGCTGAAATAATTCGCCAAGAAACAGCGAACGTTCTACGAAAAGCCCGCCCACCAAAATCAAACATCACACGCGAAAAATTAACAGCACTAAATCGCCTCAGGAAGAACCCGGACCTTATCATTCTGCCAGCCGATAAAGGTAACGCAACCGTAATTATGAACGCTACGGATTATAAGGAGAAGATGTCTACACTCCTGCAAGACCCCGCATACAAAGCGATTAACACAGGACCCCACTACATATCTAGAAAAGACAACACGAACAAAAATAAAAGCCTCAGCGATAGACCTAGAAACACAAAAATCATTAATACCCAGGGAAAAGTCGTCAAGATGCCCGAAACTATATGGATTACCAAAAGTACACAAAGAAGGCGTCCCGCTACGTCCGATAGTAAGCTCCGTGGGTTCACCGGTACAACAATTAGCGAGATATCTAGCTAAGACATTACAACCACACGCCGAAGTGATACAGTCCTAAGTGAAAAACTCAACTCATTTTGTCAATATCATCAAGACAAAGAAGATAGAACCGGGCGACCTGCTAGTAAGTTTCGATGTGGTTTCACTTTTCACACAAGTACCCATGGACGAAGCAATCTCAATTATACAATAAAAACACAAACCATCCGAACACATCACACGGCTCATCAAACACTGCATAGACAACACGTACTTCATATACGATGGACAACGCTATCGACAAATACAGGGTGCGCCGATGGGTTCCCCGCTATCCCCTGTTCTGGCTAACCTATTCATGGAGGACCTGGAAACAATAGCACTAAACACCGCTCCATTGAAACCCAGTCTCTGGCTGAGATACGTGGACGACACGTTCGTAGTATGGCCACACGGTGAATTAGAACTCAACAACTTTCTGGACCACTTGAACAGTATGCACGAGAAAATAAAGTTCACCATGGAAATAGAGAGTAACGGTCAGTTATCTTTCTTGGACGTCCTAGTGAATAAGAAGAACGACGGACATCTAGGTCAAGCAGTTTACCGAAAGAAAACACACACTAATAGATACCTCAACGCACAATCACACCACCATCCGGCACAACTAAACGTTATAATACGAACGCTAGCGACAAGGTCACTGGAACTTACAGACGCTGAACATTTACATACAGAAATGAAAACACTCCGTACAGCTCTAACACAAAATGGTTTCAAAAACAGTCACATTACACGCACACTAAATCAAATTAGAACGAAAGCAAAGAAACAAGAAACGGACAAGAAATACAACAACACAGCATTTCTCCCTTACATCAAAGGAACAACGGACCGAATTGGACGAATTCTACACAAACACAACATAAAAGTCGTTTATACCACAGACAGAAAAATACAACAACTCATCAAAAACTCCAAGGACAAAATACAGCTGGAAGACCAGGGCATATATGAAATACCGTGCCGTTCGTGCGACAGTACATACATCGGACAAACGAACAGAAGAATCAGCGCTCGCACAGAAGAACATAAAAACACAGTTCGACACAAGGATACAATGTCATCTCTAGCACAACATATAATATCAACAGGCCATAACATAGATTTCGATAGAACAAGAATTATCGCTAAATCGGAACATTTTCAGACCCGTATAATACGAGAAGCCATAGAGATAGAGAAACGCCCTAATAGCCTAAACAAAAGAGATGACAGACGTAGACTTCCAAACACCTGGAAAACGGCCATCAAACACACACAATCAAGAAACTCAGACATACACACGGACCGAAGGTTCAACACAACACAACCTGATTCGCCAGCCGATACCCCTACCGCCGGCCCCACCACAAGAGCTATGACTCGCAGACTCCAGCAACACATACAAATATGCCCACCGCACACGGCTTGTCTCACTTCCCGCTGCACTAACTCTTCAAAGTTAGAAGTTCTTCTTCTAGAAGTTGAACCTCGTGTTCACTTCTGTCCTCTTCGGTGACTCTCCTTCACAGATTTGGACTCCAATACCCCCAAGAAATCACACAATCGAGAAGAAAAAGAACCAAGTTCATCTTCTATTCATGGACCACGAAAACGGAAAACGGCTTGTCTCACTTCGACACGATCTACAGCAACAAGCAGAACTTCTTGATAATGGCAACAGCGAGAGTGCCGAAAGCTCGACAGAACAGAAGTCCACTTGCGGACTCTACGACAACGCGGATCAATTCCCGAAGCACAAACGACACATATGTATATATACTGTATGACATGGAAACTGCAATACCAAGAAGGGGTGCGGATTGTTTGACCAAACTTGGTAGAAACGTATAACTAGTCAAAGGCAATAATTGATTAAAATTTCAAAGAAAAAAAACAAAAGACTAACACAATTTAACATAATTTTTATTAATAATGTGTTGAACCGCCCCTATTAGTGTCACACTCCCTCACTCTTCGTGGCATTGATTCGACTAGGTGGTCGATATCCTCTTGGAGTATGGTGTCCCAAGCAACCTGTAATTCATGCCGGAGAGCTATTAGTGTCTGCGGGGGATTGGCTAAATTCATAAGTTTTCGTCCCATAATGTCCCACACATGTTCTATTGGCGAGAGGTCGGGGGATTTGGGTGGCCATGGCAAGATATTGACATGAGCCTCTTCCAAGCGATTTATAGAAATTCTCGCTACGTGGAGAGGGGCATTATCCTGCTGGAAAAGTGGGTTTTCGAGCGTTTGAAGATATGGTAGAATATGGGGTTCTACCACCTCATCAATGTAACGCTGGGCGTTCATGGTGGTTTGGATGAACACCAATTGAGACCTACTCCCATATGCTATAGCACCCCATACCATAACACCCACTGCTCGATGCACATGCCTTTCAACGGAAAACTGAATATCACGACGTTCCCCACGTCTTCGTCTGACCCTCATACGGCCATCATGCATCCCTAGACAAAATCGAGATTCATCACTGAATACCACCCTGTGCCACTCCACGTTCCAGTGCAGTCGCAATCTACACCACTCCAAACGTTGCTGTCGGTGTTGAGCCGTAAGTGGTAACACAAGATGTGGACGATAAGATTGTAAGCCGAAACCCCTAATTCGACGATAAACGGTTCGAAGGGTTACAGGACGACCAATATTACCTAACCACACGTCAGCAATTGATCTGGTACTGGAAAACCTGTCTCTTAGTGCCATTAAGCGAAGGCGGCGGTCCTGTATCTCATTAGTTCTTCTTCGGCCTCCGGTTCCTCTTTGGCGTCTTTCCTGACCTTCCCTAGTCCATGATTGATAACAGCGCATAATGGTGGATTGCTTCCGGTTAAGGCGATTTGCAATTTCCCTGTATGAAAAACCACCTTCTCGCAAACCAACAATTCGACCTCTGTCGAATTCGCTTAATTGGCGATAATTTCCACGTTGCCGCACTCTAGGCATAATAAAACTCTTTAAACACGTTAAACAAAGGTATAATAAGACAAAACCGTTGAAACTAATTTCAAACAAACAATTAATACACCACACATTAATGTCAGCGAAAACTGAATGAAGTGTCAGATGTGTCATGACCACTTGATCTATCGCAACAAAATTTTAATCAATTATTGCTTTTAACTAGTTATACGTTTCTACCAAGTTTGGTCAAAAAATTCGCACCCATTCTTGGTGTTGCACTTTCCATGTCATGCAGCATATATATATATATATACACATGAACCACATATGAACCATATATGTATAGTAAAGAAAAGAAATATTGCGGATCATAGAATAATAAAGTACAGAATTTAATGGGGTAACTCCGCTGAAAATGCAACTGTGGACACGTGTTTACTATATATATATATATATAGTAGTAGTAGTATAGTAGTACGTCTGAAGAAGTGGATTTAATTAATGAGAGTGAGCTACTTCCTTAGATCACGTCATATATGTAATTTAAAAGAAACTAGAGGCAAGCTTAAAATTGGTGGAGGCACCGGGAAGGAGACTAGATGGCCAGAGTGAATAAAATTTTCTATGTGAACTTAGAAGATCAAAAAGGAGTATTTACGTTAAAGGGTTTGGTAGTAATGGTGCAAATTGAGTATTGCATGAAGAAAATGAAACCGAAAGTAAAGAAGTAGTATGCCAGTGCAGGGCAAAAAGAACACAACGAACGCTGGAAATCCACAGCAATATAAATAGAAAAACATACATGTTAAAGCTAGAGAAATCGCCTGAGACAAGACTAAAACGTTTTGTAATTGAGAGCATCGTTTAAATGTATCTACACATAACTAGGGATCTGCAGTTAGGGGTACAGTAATAGTGATGAAATCACTATTTCTGTAACGTATTTCGAATTACGTTATTCAGTGAAATCCAGTCCTACAATACACTCCTGAATGCATAAATTTGCCGAAACATATTAAATTGACCTACTGAGTATGTAGAATAACTTTGTAGTATAATGAATAATAAGTAGGTACGCAATATTCGATTTAATTTACATGAATTTCTCATTATCAAGTTCGAAAAGAACTGGAGTAGTTCTATACAACTCAAGCAAATAAGATTGAGCAAATTGAACTATAAACTGGGCGGTATTACTTTTATATATTTTTTTAATTTAGTTATAAATCATTAAAAGGACAATCATTAAAATATGTAAGATATCTTGTTTCGTATAGTAATCGACCTATATTGAGTAAAAGTAAAGATCTGAATTTCATGTTTAACTGGTGCAAAAATAACCAATTACACTTAAATATAGGCAAATGTAAAGATTTGGTATATAGTAGAAAGCATTCCTCGACTGTGTACAAGTAAGATTAATAACGTCGAACTACCTGCAAAACAGTAAAGGACCTTGGAATAACGTTTGATCCCGAGTTGACTTTTAATGAGCATGCTCAACATTAAAAATGTAGCGATGAAGTTACTTGGTTTCCTGACACGTAACACATGAGATTTCTGTAATAATGGTGCACTTATTTGTTTCTACGATTTCCTTATTAAGTTTAAATTGGAATACTGCTCTGTTGTTTGGTGTCCATGTTATAAGAGGTATACTGACCTAATCGAGAGTGTAAAACGTAAATTCTTAAAGACACAATCTTATAGATAACATGCAGTTTACCTTGACCACGGGTACTGCTACGTTGAATTGTGTAAAGAATTCTGTACACAATACTGTTAGATAAAAAACTATTATTATTATTATTGTGTGACGAGATTGGTTATTTCGCCAAAGTTCCATCTTTGACTCACATGAATAGTATAAACACACAGACTAAACAACCCAGACCGGCAACTACTTGAAAAAAAAATATCCAAGATCTTCTATCCTTGTCACACATCAGTGAACTTGGTACGAAGATGGCGCTAGCAGCATATTGGCGCGAAATTTGAAATGAGCTTGTTTTTAGAATGCTCTTATTGAACACGTTATTTATGTATTTGAGCATCTTATGTGTAATTTTGTGGTGTTACATATTAAATATGTGATACGAAATATAAATATTAATCTTTTACTTACATGTATTATACCATCCCTCTTACGGTGACCTATTAGACACAATAAACTACCACTCTATATGTATAAGATTAAGAGAAATATAATAATGCAATAAGTGAAAACTGTCAAGGAAAACAAGGATATAATAATAGTTTTTATTGATACATATACTTATACAATAAAATATAATACAATTAAATTACACAACCAGTAATGAGAAGACAATAATAATGCAAATCTTGTGTAATATGACAAATAAAAACAAAACTAATATGTACCAAAAGGAACAAATTCAGCAATAGTTCATTACTAAAATGCTGATTTTAAATTTGTCTCTTAAACTAACAGTAAGTGAAATATTTAACAGAAAAATATGCAGGTGTAGAAAATTAATATTACAAGTCTATAGTATATAAAATTGATATTATACAGATTGCCAAAAATAAAATCAACAACAAAATAGTAATAATAATACTAATATCCAAATCGAAATGTATCACACCTGCAAGGCAAAGAGCATGTCAAAAATGCGCTTCCTAAATAAAGGAAATGCTAATCTTATCTTATTAACTTTACAAAATAATGTTTATAAGAAATTTATACATTTCTTAGTTTAGCTATTTTTCTTTGTGTAGCACGAACATCAGATCTAAGCTGCCTCCTCTGTTCATTTTCCCGCTTGCAATACCAAGGAATACCTATTTTGCACACTCCTTTAACAATAGTTTCCTTCACAAAACCGTGACCGTTACAAAGGAAAGTAAACTGAACAGCATTAATAAGGTGATTGACAGATTTTTTTGTTTGTTTGTCTATCAAAGTTGCTGCTTCTATTAAGTTTATTGCTATCTCTGGCGTATATCGAATTGCGGGAATAGCATCTCCTTTCAAAACAAACATTTTGTTTTTATATGACTCAGGTGTAGAATAACGACTACAAATCCTATAATTCTGGCGGTTTTCTCCTGTAAAAACCATCGCCATTGCCTTTTGCCATATTCTTGACCTAAATTATTTAAAAAAATAATATGCAAAAAGGACTAATAGGTATGACGACTAAGAAATTTTGTAATATACATATTTAAAGCACAACTGTACAATATTTATACTCACTTGTCGAGATTTGCAGGAAACCTGTGCATTTTGTTAACTTCATCCTACCCAAACCCGCACACTAAACACTTGGACACCATATTTGTATCAACATATAATTATTACGATGTACGACAAAGGATTGCAAAAATATGTCAAACGTGTCAAATTTGAAATGTAGGTTTGAATGCCATATAACCACAGCATAACAAACAATTCAATTGACGCCAGCGCCATCACATCTCCAAGTTCACTGAATCTGACAAAGATGGTAGAGTATTGAAATTTACGTTTGCTAAACAAGGATGAGTACTCTGGATAAAATCTAGGATTATGTTGCCGGTCTGGATTGTTTAGTCTGTGATAAACAGCTTTGCTTGTAATTTTTAATTACATAATTGCGTTGTTATTATTTAGTATTTGCATTAAATGCATGATTATGGTAGACCTAAACCGTTTGGTGGGATTGTATAAGTAGCACCGACTGCTCTATGCATATTTGTTTACATTTTCGCTTATACATATTGATTTTACATTCTATATTTGTCATTGTAATATTTTTCGATGACAGCAGACTGCAAGATTGACAACGTCAAGATGACTCGTTGTGAATCATGCAGTCATACACTTAAAAGTGTATATTAAATCTTAAAAATTGTTCAATGATTAAAAGACCAACAAGCTCCATTTATATTTGTCCACAGTGTGGGTAACAATTTGTCTTTTATTTCATTATAAATTGCTATTTGGTTGCCCTAATTGCAATGTTTTCAATATTGTAATTGCAGTATCTGAAGAAGTAAGTAATTAGAACCTATGAAACGTAATACAAGCCACTAATTTAGTGTTTCATTTAATAATTTACACTATAATTACAACAGTTCTCAACATTCATTTGATTATATATGTATATATATCGGGTTTCAAGATGGATGGTGTATTAGCTCTGCGATTGAGGAATTTTTTTGTTACTTATAGAAAACTTGGTACGCCTTTCTTTATTCTTTTTACCACCAGTGTATTGCTAAATATTTAATTTACAAAATAAACATAATTTTATAATCATATATTCATGTGAACATGCAACTATAAACATTATTAATAAGATGATATAACACTAATAACCTGTAATTTTAGAATTCAAGGGCGTGTAAGTTACCTCTGTGTTATTAAAATATTTTTAAATATTTTTTTCTCTTAAAAAATACATAGGTTAACGTTGCTATTTTGAGCTATAAGCATTTACTTCCAGATAATACTATTCTCACTTATTATTGTTTCTTGTAGGCCAGGGAAGTTTGGCAGTGACGCAATATCATAGCGTTGGTACTTTCCCTTGTTATACTATTAGATAAATCTATAACATCTATGTGAAAAAATGCTAGTAAATGTTCGCATAAACAGTCTAGATTATACGTTTTGCATTTTTAATAAAATACGATATTTTGAAATTGATATTGTGAAATAATTTCATGTGAGGTATTTCTATCATTCAAAAGTAAAACTTATTGTCGGAAGATAATGAGGATATTTCCTACAGAAAACACATGAGGTTCAATAGTAGAATATTACTTCCATATACTATGCACCTTATAATAGCCGTAAAAAAAATTGACATAATAAGTACTTACAGTTTGTTTCAATCAGCCTATGTTATGGTATGAGTTAAATAGAATCCGTTATCTTACCTGAAAAAAGAAAACAATTTTCAACTGAAGTATGAAAATTTAAAATGTTACTTATAAAATTTATGTAACTTAGTTGGGGAATACTATGTAGGTCTCTTGTTCATATACGACATTAACATGTGCATCAAAAGTTCGACACTTTGGTAGTACAGTAGTACTATTAGTTTCCATGATATTAGAAAATCTGTTACTTGGATGGTGACAAAACTCTACTTGGATGGTGACAAAACTCTACGTCTGCACATCTTTAGTGCTATAATATTCAACCGATGATGTAACTGTCACTGAGATAACGCATATTTTATGAGTGTAACAACTTGAACGCAATGAAATTAAGAAAATTAATGGCACACCGAGAAAAGTCGCTATAAACGTTAGTTTCAATGAATATTTAATATGATGACCAGATAAAAAAAGTTATATAGAATCATAGAGAAATAACATAAACTGTTAAATCTTGGATTGAGTTGGTCTTTACTTGATGTAAATCCATTTTCAATGTGAAATAAAACAAACAAATGTTTAAGATTTACACTATATTTAATAATAAATTATATATATATTAAATATAGTGTAAATCTTACACATTTGTTTGTTTCATTTCACATTGAAAATGGATTTACATCAAGTAAAGACCAACTCAATCCAAGATTTGAAAGAAGCAGCATCTAGTTGCCTGGTCTGGTATTATTTTAAACTTATTTTACATACGAAAGTGACTCAAAATATATGGTTTTACAATATGTGCATAAAGAATTCAGTGGTTCCACATTACATAAATTTGAAGACTAACAACATTAGTACAAGTGCTGAAAAAGGTAGAAAAGCAGGTATGAAGAGATGGATGATTGAAGATAGAAAACTGCAGTATTCTAAACGAGATTCCACCTATTTGTATCTTAAGGTAGTACATTTTGAATTAACTTATAGACTTTAACCGATAGAATTCGACTTAATAGACACTAAGATTAGAACTCAAGTCAATGAATTAATCCATAAAAAATACTTAATACAAAGGAAAAAATTAAAGTCATTAATCAATAACAAATTAAGTCAAGTAGAACATTTTTACAACCATTTTTCAGAACATAAGTTTTTTAATAGATTTAGCAATCTCAGCAACATAGAGTTCAATGAAAAAGAAATTGATGTATTAAGCAAAGGTTTTAATTACAACATAAAAACAGAAATTAGAAAGAAAGATTTAGAACTATTAGCAGTAGAAACTGAGTTAGCATTAAAGGAAACTGACAACCTGAATACTAGATATCTAGCAAGCAATATTATTAAACATTTAAATCGAACCACGACGGTTAACAATGATAGTCAAATAGCTAAGAATATTAAGAATAAAGCAAAAGATAATAATTTAATTTTCACACGGACAGATAAGAGGAAAACAGTGATAGCATTAAATAAAGTAGATTACATATCAAAAACTAATCAATTTCTAGATCCAGAAAAATATATCGTAATCCAAAAAGACCCGAGAATAACCTTTCAAAAACAAATCATTAAGACGATTAATAATTCACCTAGCGTGTTTTATATCAGTAATTATTATGAAAGAGAGAAATTAAAAGTCATGAATCCACAACCACCGAAACTATATTCTTTAATTAAATTGCATAAAGAAAATTATCCGATCAGACCAGTGGTTTCATATGTTACAGCACCAGCAGTTAAAGTTTCAAAATGTTTGATAGATATTATAATTAAGCATACGAAATTCAAACCTAAATATAGTATCAAAAATAGTTTTCAATTAATTAATACATGAAAGATCTTAAGTTACCTGATAACACTAAATTCATTTCATTTGATGTAAAAAATCTTTTCCCGAGTGCTCCTCCTACTGAAACAGTTGAATTAATTAACAGGATGTTAGAATGTGACAAAACTAACATTTTAATAAAAGATAAAATTTTACAATTACTATCTGTTTGCTTAGAACAGAATTACTTTTCATTTGAGAATATATTTTATAAGTGCAATAGTGGTTAATTATAGGAAATTCTTTGTCACATCTATTAGCAGAAATTTCTATGGACAATTTAGAAAGAAAAATTTTTGAAAATAATATATTAACTAAGAACGTATTATTTTGGTTCAGATATGTTGACGATATTTTGGTAAGATACACAGGTACAAACAGACAATTGAATAATTTCTTTGAGTTTATTAATTCTATTAATTCCGATATTACGTTTACACTTGAAAAAGAAGTGAATAATAGTATCAATTTCTTAGATCTTACGTTAAAAAGAGTCAATAACCAAGTACAATTTTCCATTTACCACAAGAAATCACATACTGACATAACCATCCATATCAACATACATTAGCGGCTTACCACAGTATGATCCATAGATTGATTAATACACCAATGTCCATTTCAGACTATAGTAAAGAATATAACATTATTAAACAAATTGCCTATAACAATGGATACGACCCAAATTTAATAGATAAATTAATTTCTAAGAGATTATTCAACAAAACGTTACAAGAAATTTATCCAGTTACAAAAGACACTACAATTAAAAAGTTTAAATCTTTTACTTACTTGGGGCAGGACCAATTAAAACTAACAAGATTACTTAGAAAAGAGAAAATTAATATTGCATACAAAACAAACGATAACCTTGCGAAATACATTAAGAACAATAAAGGAAAAACTAATTACAAAAATAAATCGGGAGTCTATAAGTTAAGTTGTGGTATAAGTACTAAAGGATATATAGGTCAAACAGGAAGAGCATTTAAAACACGAATCAGTGATCATTACTCCGCTTACATAAACCAAAAAAATGATTCGACATACGCGAATCATTTGATGGATAATAATCACAGTTTTTTAATAAAGATTTTGATATCCTTCATGTTGAAAATAAAAGTATTAAACTAGATTTACTAGAGACATTAGAAATTAATAAATATAAACATTCAGATAATTTATTAAACGATAAAGTGGACCTAAACTCATCACCATTGTTAAATCTATTGTCAGTAATACAGTTTGCATAATTTCACACATAACATCTGTTAGCAATATATTTAGTTACATGTACTTTCTGTATAGACCCGACACTTTTAGACAAGAAATTGTTCTTTATATATTAGTTCTAAGAATTCCTAATAACCACACACTATATATAAGAGTCAAGTGTAGATATTTATTATTGTATGTCAACCTGAAGAAGCTACAGTGTAGCGAAACAGCTGCCGTTATTATTAAATATAGTGTAAATCTTAAACATTTGTTTGTTTTATTTCACATTAAACTGTTAAAATTGACTCTCATCACATTTTAACCGTCATATAATCTAAAGTAATATACTCGTCTTATCTGAATTAGATATGTATATAAAAAACAGCGTTTTAAAATAAATCCAGTATCAGATGCTCCGTATAATTTTATAATTTCAGATGAAGATGAAAAAAATGATTTCAGAAAAATTAAAGTAAAATTTCTAATCGAAAGAAATGAGATAAAAATTAAAAAATATATTTATAAAAACAATAGCCGGTAGACAAGCACAATTATCCTTGTAATATTTGCAGTTTTTTATGTTTAGTAAAACAAGTGACTAAGGAGCTCATAAAACGAGTTTTATACTATAAATTTTCTACGACAGTAAATAGTAAAAATAATAGAAACTTACTTGTCTGTTGTAGCGCTCCTCGGTTTATTTTGTCACAATGATGACAAAGTGTCAACCAATTTTATTGAGTATCAATTGATTTTTGCAATTAAAATACTTATAGATAACTTGTCACTAAAAAGCTCTGTGCTAAGTTTACCCAGTAAGTAAACCCCACAAAGTCACAGCTTCTAAAGATGCACTTTAAAATATCACTTATTCATTGCATATACTATAAATAGCATTTTAAATTTGTGGTTAAAAAAATATAGTAAATACATTTTTATCAACAAGTAGTATATAAGAAATAAGTAAGTAATAAGAAAAGAGAGTAAATAAAATCCCTTTAGCAGCTCGAATCGATTTTTGGTACTGCTCTGTTAATAATAATTTTAATGTTACCAAATAATTAGAATTTATCTAAACTACTAAAATAAAGAATTTCAAAGATTATAAAAATTCCATACATTTAGAATAGTAATCTTGTTCTTAATTTCACTATAAATCATGATATTAGAACAAGTTTCAAAGTGTTGGCTAAAAGACAGTTATTTTCCTTATAATAATATGTTCAGTGGTACAAAACAGAATCTTTTGGATCAACATTCAGTAATTAGATATTTTCGAAATTAGTTCGCTTTTTCTTTTTTGCTTTTTTTGATAAGCAAGCAGAAAACGTTCAAGAAAGGGTCCAGAAAAAGAAAAATAATTCTTATGTATTCAAATTGTTTTCAGATACTTACATGAATTTTTGCTCAAAATAAAATACTGTGCTATGCGTCTTTTCGAATAATATTGGTTCTTGTTTTTGCTTTTTAGTTCAGTCTTGTCTTTAGTAATTATATAGAGGATACCCATTTTATCACTCGTTATATGGGTAACTTCCCTAATATTGAAGATACAGGATCGGTTAAATTAGCAAAGTTGTTAAGAATTTGAGGAGTATTTGACAGTATTTTCATATTTAACATGTATTGTCAACTTTTGAAGATAGAACTAATATAAAAATGGTATCTGGTAGTATTTTTTTACGTAGACTAATAATATTAGTTAAAAATTCATGGCACACTTAACTATCAAGATATAACGCAAACTTATGTTTTTTTTTTAAATGGCAATCATAGTTGACCATGAATTCATAAAAATATTTATTTTTTTCTGATTTCATATACAGGGTGAGCCATCTCTACGATTAAGGCCGATTGTGCCTTTACGAGTTAAAATATTTCGAAGAGTTTTTTTCTTGTGATAGCTGGTTATTAGGAGCACATTTAAAAAATATTTTGTATTATAAAGTGTTCCATAACTTGGTGGCTCATCATAGTTATAGTTTTTAAAATGGAACACTCCATATATTAATACATTTTTGTATTCCCCGTATAAGTTTTAGGCAAGAAGTTATAAGATAGTATAGGCCCAAAATCTAAAGTTTTTGACTTATTCCAATTTTTCTGAAAAATTCAAAGTTTTTATAAAATTATATTTCTCGAACACGGCGTATTAGATGGGCAAAATTTTATGTAGTATTGTTCATAATAAGAGGTCTTAATAGGAGTTTTTTTTTCCTTTTTTTTCAGTTACTAATTGCATCTGCAGAAAACTGGATTAAAATTACATGACACGTTTTTGTATAAAAGTTTTTTTTTTTTCATATAGAACACCCAGTATATCAGTTCATTTTTAAATTGCTTATTAAATTTCACATCAAAAACATGTAAGACGTTAATACTTTAAAACTGACTATTACTGAGCGTTTTTTGATAAAATTTCGACAATTTTATGTTTTTCATTTGAATACGGTATAGTGAGTCATGGTATTTGTTGCAACATTGATAATAATTGAAAGGATGCCATTTAGTAAGTTGTTACTCAGTTGACAAGCATGATGTTATAATGCATTTTTCTAAAAATTAACTTAGATATATGATTTTTATACGTATTGGAGAAATGACAAGAAAAATGTTTACTAGCTTTAGATTTTGAGTTGTTTATAAAACTGCATTCCAAAAATATATAGCATATCATTACTCTTCTTTTTTCTTTTACTTCTAAGTCTTGGTAAGTGTCTCATTTATATATCTACATATTTATACCAAAATCCGATATATTGTACTTACAATACACTCTTTACCAGCAATATATTTCATAAAATATATAGAATATGTTACAATAATGGTAATTAGTGAAAAGGAGACTACAAAATAACAATAAATATGTATACTAAAATAAGGAAAAATTATTTCAACAAGTATTCAAATGAGTTTCCATTCACTTCTAATCATTTTTCAATACGCTTCTGAAATGATATATCAACATTAAGAAAAACTTGTGGACTTCTATTTTTAAATATTTCTCGAATATGTTCCCGCATTGCTTCTTTTGTTGTTATACTGTATAGTTGCTTTTTTACCATAAAGAAAATCTAATTTTGTAATATCCGGAGATCTAGGAGGCCGATGAATAGGGCCTCCATGACCTGGAAATATTTCATTAAAATATTCCGTGCCTGTAGTGAAGAATGTGGCGGTGCGCCGTCTTGTTGGATTCACATGTCTCTTCTTAAATTTAGTGGAACACCTTCCAATAATTACCAGTAGCAATGGAACTGTCTATTACTCATCTAAAGGCATATGTTCTAGGACATCTTCTTCCAAGGTAAAGCTGCCGGTAAACTCGCTGAGCTTATAAATAATTTCATAACAAAAATCATATATGTAAGCTTTTCTTTAGATAAATTCATTATAAAATAACTTCAATTATTTTAAGATTAATAGCATCAACAAATTACACCTGTCAACTAAAAATTAACTTATTAAACGTCATCCATCAACATCACAGCTAATTTCACAGCATGCTTTGCTATATTAATATAAAACTATAAAACTGACAAAATTATGCCAAAAAGCGACAATAGCTCAGTGATAGTCACTTTTAAAGTATTAGCGTCTTACATGTTTCTGATGTGAAATTTAATAAGCAATTAATTATTAGGATATTAGGATCTCTTATTGTGAACAATACTGCAAAAAATTGTGTCATTCTAATAAGTCGTTTTCGAGAAATATAATTTTAACCAAACATTAAATTTATCAGAAAAATGGGAATAAGTCAAAAACTTTAGACTTTTAGGCCTATCCTATCTTACTACTTTTTGACTAAGAAATATACAAGGAATACAATAATGTGATAATATATAGGGTGTTCTATTTAAAAAAAACTATAACTATGGTCAGCCACCAAGTTATGGAACACTCTGTAACTATTTTTAAAATATGCTCCTAATGAGCAGCTATCACAAGAGAGAAACCGCTTCGTAATATCTTTACTCATAAAGGCATAATCGGCCTTACCCGCGGAAATGACTCAGCCTGTATATACGGTTTCGTATGGTAATCTTTTTAAATTTTTTATATAGCGAGAGTAATTCAACTGGTGTTTATTTTTGAAAAAATAATGGGCAAGTAAGCCTTAAAAAACTATTTTAATGCCAACTTCATATTAAAATAGTTTTTCGAAACTTACTTGCTCATTATTTCCTAAAAATTAACGGTAATTGAATTACTCTTGCTATAACAAAATTTAAAAGTTACCATACAAAATCTTATATCTATGGAATCAGACAGATATAAGCATTTTTATGAAGTCATGGCTAACTATAATTGCCATTAAAAAACATGTTTATGTTATATCTTGATAATTAAGTGTGCCATTAACTTTTAACTAAGATTATTAAATTTTAGGTAAAAATTGCTACCAGATACAATTTTGGTATTAGTTCTATCTTGCATAGTTACAAAGATATGTATAATAAAAATATCGGCATTTTTTAAAAATATATTCGAAAGTTGACAAAAGATGTCAAATCTGAAAACACGATTAAATACTCGTCAAATACCTTAACAATATTGCTAATTTAACTGATTCTGTATCTTCAATATTAAGAAAATTACCCATATAAAGAGGTAGAAAGTGCGCAGATTATGGGTATCGATACATTACAGACTCTACTTTTTTGATATAATTACATATAATAAAGAACACTGAAAGCTAAAGGTATATCAAATCTACAAATTAAAATAACATAAAGGTTGAAGTGGAAGTAAGTATATCAAACATATTAAGCATGTTTGACATACTTACTTTATAATATAATAGAACTTTATCTGATTTACTTAGGAGTACTATGACTAACGGTATTGAGTATTTAATTGAAAAACTGGACTATGATGCTCCTTAGAAGGTAACGATTTGCCACTGGGTTGTTCGCTTTAAACGTTGCGAAAAGACAATCAACGACGAAGAACGTTCGGACCATCAAAATTTGTTACCATTCCTGGAATGGTCGAAAAATTTCATGATGTGACCGAAAAGTAAAAATGCAGGAGATTGCCAAGACTGTGGGTATGTCTACTTAACGTGTATACCACATTTCGCATTCTTTAACATAACATATTTTTTGACATAACTCAGTAGACTTATTGCGCCGTTTTCTCGTGGTCGATGAAACTTAGTGGCAATACTGTGTGCCGGCATTATCAGCAGTAGCGGAATTATGCAAGTTATTCGCAATAGAGGCTCAGGCGTGTCCTTTGACTGATAAGATAATGGTAAAGACATTTGGAGATTTGAGGCGGATACTTGTTATTGACTATCTTGCATGAGACCAGATTATCAGTGGGTCATAATATATTTTAGGGCAACTCTTACTTGGCCCAAGTGAAAGTTTATATTACCGAAAGGAGACCTGTGACGACTCAAATAAAATTGACAGTCCTTCATGACAATGCGGCATCATCTATTCATCGGATGTGGCCCTTCCACAATTACACGTATTCCCAAAAATTCAAGCTGTTTCTTGCTGAAAGCAAGTTTCAGACGAACAAAGATGTTATTGCAGAAGCAGAGCAGTATTTTGACGACCTTGAGGTTGGTTATTATCGTTCCGTTCGTAGAAGTGTATTAATGTTAAAGTGCGATAGGTTGAAAAGAAATGTTACCGTAATTCACGTGTTTCACTTTAGGTTTCACCCAACGTCAAATCATCTTCGTATACACATTGAAGGCAGCTGAAATAGTGAAACAATAGCGAGCAAGTATGAGAATTCAAATTTCATTTTTTTTATATATTCAAATTTATTTATTAAAATTCTGCGTAATAACCGTATTATAATTTGATTATATTATGTTTTTAGCTGTAACTATAATGTCAGTTTTATTAACATACAACATTGTAGTCTGCCTAATATTGTCTTACAAATAAGGAATACATAAAACACATTTAATCAATTTTAAAAAATGTATTTATGTATTGAAATGTATCTTTTTAAATTTAATATTTGGTAATTAGTCAGATGTGGTCAAATTGATGGTGGCGTTTTGAAGGTAGTTTAAATCATACAATGTAATAAGGCGACAAGTAATTGAAATTATATGTCTGAGAGAGCGAGTTTCCAGATTATGCTTTGTTCTAGTATGCGCCCTCCAGAAATTTTAGAGGTTTCGATTATAATTTATTAAAATGATGAGCGAGTATTAAACGTATCAGTATTTACGAGGAGTTTCTGGACAAGTTTAAAAACTCCTTACATTAAGTAAAAATAATTCTTATTTGTAAATTTGGCTCTTTAAATGATTCCTTTTCAGAATAAAATTATATGGCACAGTCCTGTCTTGATACAATTTAAGAATGTAGGAAGAAATGAAGTTTAATCTGTTCCGAATGAGATACACTTAACATAAATTTCTGTTAAATTAAATCACACTAACTTATTCAATCCTACAAGTAAACTTTTCGTAGCCGTAAACTTCTCAAACAAGGAAACACATCACTACTGAAAGTTTCTAAAGCGATTCCATTAATTTAATGGCTTATGAATTTGAACTTTGCTGTGAAATTATTCCACAAATATTCCAGTACGTACACGAGAATATAGTGATAACAACTTCCGATATATTTGTACTTCAAATAAACCCTAACGTTTTTAATTAAAATACATGTATGAACAATTATGCGTAAACTAGGTAATGATATTTTCTATCCACGTGAATAATACCAACAGAATTGCAAATATAAATGTGACATGAGTTTGCTGAAGCACATTGTAGAATATAATCGAATGTCGAATTTAAGTATGGAAAGCTCTACGACAGGTGCAACTAATTAATTAAATCTGGTTTGATTAAGTGTGTACGTGCGACTGTTTGTAGAAATATTCACAAACCTCTTCCAAGTTGAAATAAATTTAAAGTAACATTGTCGTATTCAACTTTAGAGAGGTACCAATTTAAGTAGCACAGAATGTGCACAATAAAAATTCATGGCGTTGACTATTAATTTATGTATTCTGTTTTGCATTCTGTGCAAAAATAGCAAAATAAGTAAGTCACTGTATCTGTCTATCTTCTCGAGTATTTGAATGGTCGAAAGTAATATTCAGAAATAATGAATTCATTAATTATAATTAGTGGCATTTTTCTTATTCTTCATTGCAATTTTTATTTTTGTGTAAGTAATAGAACTGATTAAGGATAAGTAGTAATTCTATTGCCTAATTAAGAGATTATTTCATTAGTGTATTAGATTACAGTATATCATTTTTAAATGATTCATAATATCATATGAATATTCATTGGGAACATTATCTAGTTCTATTACTTTTTTAGTTAAGTTAGTAACATTTATTTTAAAAGAATTTAGTTGCAAAGTAAGAAAACTTATACAAAGAATATATAAAAATCCACTGAATTTGTCATTCTTAATCAACCTCCAGCAATTGCTACAAAGGTGCATTCACGGATAACTCTTGAAAAGACAAATAAAATTAATAAAGAAGGTACTAAGATAAATTAAAAGCATTTACTTTTTTGTACAGCTAATTTTTGAATTGATTTGTTTAGACTTCTATTAATCCGCTATTTAACTCACTATCTTCTCTTAAAAATCACGAAGTTCACAGGATTAGCCCTTAAAAATATTGCTGTGATTTTGACGTCGAGATTTTTGTAGATATTCGAAGTTTCCGGATAGCAAACAACTTTTTGTAAAGATGTCTCCGTGCCTCTTTGTCTGGCAGCCTATCTGTCTATGTGTAATGGTAAAATATGTCGTCTAAGTTTATACAAACCTCTAGAGAATACAACACTTTCAAAAGTGAATTAAAAGCACGATTTTATAAAAAGGGTTTTTTAAACTTCGCGCCGGAATTAGATCTTTTACTATAAACGAACAACAGTTTTTCACGAAAATTTTGCAAGTTATTCGTTCTAGACAAATATATTGGCATAAACGTATTTAGAGCTTTATTCTTAAGAATTTATATATAAGAAAATTTCTAAAATTGAACATTTTTACTTTTATCGCAGCGCACTATTTAAAACTCTCTCACTAATTTTGCATTTTATACAGATTTATTAAGGTTATAATAAAGTGTGCAAATAACGGAAGAACAACCATGTATATATATATATATATTGATAAAAAACCACCGCTAATGATTTAAACATTAATATTTTCTTATCAATCCTATTATAAATGCCCAGCCAAAAATGATAAAAAAACACCTACTTATGGTATTATTAATAATATAAAACTCTTATTAAATTTGTCACACGTTTATTTGCTTCCGGATCTAACTCAGTCTATATAATTATGAACATGAGACTCTTTTATTTATAAATAAATTATCCATTAATCTCTTATAATATTTTAATAAAAATATTACCTTTAAACTATTCCTTTCACTTAGGCTTCCCAATATGCACCAATTTGATAATTTTTTATTTAGAAGTTGGTACTAATTCAATACTTCAAAACTAGGCATGTTCATACTTAATAATTGTTTTTTTTAATAAACATAATATTTATTCTTAGGGTCGTGTAGAAGGTCCGGTTAAAAACATCTTGTTTTATTAATACTCTATTAATTATTTACCCCAATACTTGCATCAGGTAAGCAATCAATCAACGTTAAAAATATATTTCAAATTAAATAATTATTGGTTTTTCTTTTTAAGGTTATGCATCAATACTACTGTCAAATTACCATCAGTCTACCAAAATACTACTTCAATAATAGAACTATTCAATTCTCATACTATTTAATAAACAACCTAAATGCCAATATAAACGTTTTAGTGAAATGTATAACAAATAAATCTCAGTTTCCTAACTATTATAAACCAATTTAATTGACGTAGATGGTATTAATATGGATCTATTATAGTGGATATTTTATCAAACAACCTCGAAGGTAAATACTTTTGTATTTTTATAAAATATACCCTCAAATATACAAATACACCATATTTCACTTAAATTCATACACATTAATTAATTAAGACAATATTTATGATGTAATTGTATAATTCTAGATATGAATAATATTTCTTTGGTATGGAAATTTAGAAATTAAAATTCAATGGCTATATCACTATGAAATTTAAATGTTAAGATTATCAATTTATATAAACTTGTTCAAAATGTAAATTTGTCAACTTTTATAACAATTGTAAGCTTCTATTAGCTTCGATAAATTTCTAATTAATACACTACATATACAACCTTTTTGCCAAATTAATTTATGTATACTTCTTGTTTTTCAATGATGTTAATAATACGATCCTTTTTTATCCTAGAAAACTCCTGTTCTGGATGGCATTCTCGATCTAACTGTCCTACTGGATACTTGGTTTGGAAATATGTTTAATTTCTTCGGAAAGATGACATCAACGGAATTTTAACCAATAACTGCAATTTCTCACCGGACAACAGCCTTCCCAACTTGCACTATGCTAACGTAATTCACCCTGGAACAGCTAATGGAACTCCTGTATCTCACGATAAATATTTATATTTGATATTCTTCCAATGGATTATTACAGCTGAAATAAAGCACTGTTTCCTGGATTTGTGGACACTGGATTTTCAACGATTCTATTGTAAACTTCTGGATATACAATATTCTTTTAACAAACTCTTCAATTATTAAATATTATCCTTCAAAATGGTAAGTAATCTTTCAATATTCCAATTAACAAGCTTAAATTTCTTTAAAAATTTTACTAATCACTTTTATATCACTTCACTATTTTCTTACATGTATGATTATTTAATTCATACACTTTTCAATTAATTCTGGTTTATTTTACCATTAATATTCATAAATATTTAAATTTCTTTTACAAACGCATACGCGTCTCTTAAGAATTCATAAAATTCTCCCTGTTCCAACTGTTTTTTTCAATAGTTCTCCTTGGTGATCTTTAACAATTTTTTAATTCAGCCAATAGATATCTTCTACATACTTTTTTCAAACAATATAGTTTTTAAATCTGTTTGACCATTTTCTATACTATTTTAACTTTATAAATTTCATTATTTTAATTCTTTTAAATTTTAATTAAGCTTTCCTATACCTTTAATACTTAAAAATATGCATTCTTAAAAATTTTATAAACCAAATGTCACTTTTGACACTTAACTCTCCCATCCGGTTGTATGATATTTAAAATGTACTTTTCACTCAATTTTAATTATTTATCTTTCAATATTCAATTTTTAAGCATCTTTCACCTCTTTAACGTCATTTAAACTAGTTTTTACAAAATAACAATAATTCTTATAATACCATAATAACATTTAAATTTCTTTACAGATTATGGTAAAACCTAATGAAAAATGAAACTAGTCAACATGTGAATATACCAGTCGGTCCATCAAGTAATGTATCATACCAAACAATATCATTGTACAATAACTTAATAAATTCTCACATCAATTTCAACTACTTTTGTCCATATTATTATCATCTAAGTTCTTCAATAATTAACTAAATTTTCATATAAATAAATTCTACAATAACGTTAGTAGAGTCAACAGTTGAACTCTAACAATTGCCCCTTTTTAATAAATATAAATTTTAGCCTCTATATAAATTTATATTTATTAAACAACCTTTATAAAAGTATTCTATGCAAAACTATTCTTTTGAAATTACTATGAACACAATTAACTGTTTACTATACCCATATGCAAGCATTCTAGTTGATAATAACAAAGTTTTATTCAAATTTATATTTTTAACAAAACAAATAACTTTATCACATTAAACTATCTATGTA
The DNA here is from genome assembly GCA_963170755.1 of Amphimallon solstitiale. Taxonomy (NCBI): domain Eukaryota; kingdom Metazoa; phylum Arthropoda; class Insecta; order Coleoptera; family Scarabaeidae; genus Amphimallon; species Amphimallon solstitiale. The sequence continues at coordinate 92,904,311 of OY720676.1, read as the reverse complement.
CTTTCAAAACTTATATTATTTAATCAACCCAATATTTTTATGTGAATTTATATTCTACTCAAAACTACTATTTACAATACTCCAATTATGTATCCTATACCAGTTTTAATCTTTATAATAATCTTGTAGCATAGACACATGATATCTACCTCTAATATAATTCGTATTTGGTTCTATTAATTCATAGGTATTTTCACCTAACTTTAAATTAACCTTAAATGGACCAATGTAGGGCCTTAATAACTTCCCCATAATATTTTTCTTTCGATCAGTAACCCTCAAATTCTTTACAATAACAAAATCTCCTATTTCATATCTTTTAAACTTCTTTTGTTTTTCCAATTGTTTTTGTTCCCATTTTAATTTTCTACGTTTTGATCTTTCTCTCACTAATTCATACTTTTCACTTAAATTAATTGTTTCTTGATTATCCCATGAAAAGCAGAAAGACCATTATTTAATACAAGCTTCTTCTAAACGTTTCAACTCTTTATTTTACTTGTTCTTGATAGTAGTACGGTGTAGGATAATTTTTACAAGTCAATGGTGAATCATCAGTAACCACTAGTTTATGTTCATAATTTCTTGCGAAAACAATTTCTTCATTAATTAACGATATATTCCTATATAAAATCTCTATTAACTTATGCTCCATAACTTTATCCTTTATGTCCTGTAATTTAATTTTTCTTTCAATATCTTCATAATTATTTATCGTATCATTTATACATTCCTCTTCCATATCTTCATCAAAATTCTCATTCCATTCTTCATTATCAATATTATCATGTACATTATCATTTTCAATTATTAAATTATTCATTTCTATACTTAATATATTCTTCTTATAATCATTATAAACATTTTTCTCTTCTTCACTTAATTCTTTTACTATTTTGCATATATTCTCTTTTATATAAATATTACCTTCTACAAAATTCATAACCATTCCTAACTTTCTAATATTATCTATACCAATTATACAATCATAAAATAAATTTTCCAGGACATAAAATTGCATAAAATAACTTTCTTTACTTATAATCACTTCTGTATAAAAGCATTGTTTTATTGTTCCCATCTTCTTTCTATTCGCTGTAATAATATCAGTTCCTTTTATCTTAACCACACTATTTAAATACCCTTTGACTTGTTTAACTTTACTCTCTTGTATTAATGTAATCTCTGAACCACTATCTATCAAACATGTAAAAAACAATATTCTCAATTTCTATCTTAATAAATGGCAAACCAAAATCTTGTACTATAAATACTTCTTCATTATTTTCAAATATACTCTCAGGTCTTTGATAAAATTTAATTGTTTGTAAAGTAATAAAATTGGGTTGATTAACAATCTTTTTAACACATCTTTATCAAATCATTCAATTCTACATCACAATCCTTCCATCTCACATTTATTGTTGATCTAAACATTTCCATCTGATGTTTTAGAGATGGAATGTCTTCTAAATACTTCATAATATTCCTTAAATACGTCATCGGATGTATCCCTGTTTTATCTGCCCCAAATTGAACAATGTTCTCCACTTTAGTGTAATTAGAACAGTGATGTGCTATCGTAGAACTTGATCCTATGTTTTTCATGTTAACCGACATCTTTTTAATTTCATCTTCTAACAATTTCCTCTTTACTTCCTTTTCATGTAAACTCTCTTGTAGAAGTTTAACATCCTTCGTCCTATTTTCGTTTAAATTTGTACCTTCATTAATAAAAGTATTCTTGTAAATTCCTAATTTCTTCTCTAATTCTTTTCCACAGTTAACTAATATCTCTTCCTTCCTTTTCTTACAAACCTCTTCATTTCTAGTTATCGCCTTTTGTAATACTTTTCCTGTATTTTCACATTTGTTCTTATCGGTCCTCAATACTTCATAAACTACATCTAATTCTGAGTTAACTATATTAGTAACTTCCTTATTTATATCAGCTTTTACTTGTAACATTTGCTCTTCTGTTCGTTTGAATATATCTGAAACTAATCTACTTCCCATTTCTTTAAACTCATTTATTAACTGATTCATTTTCTCTACATTCCTTTCCTCTAAATCCTCCATATTTTTCTTAATAACTTTCTCTAAATTTTTTATATTAGCATCCTGTTTTTCTTGTGAAGTCTTACTATTTTCTTCCAAATCTTTCTTCATATCCTCTTGTAAATTTTTCATATTCAAATCCTGTTTTTCTTGTGAAGTCTTACTATTTTCTTCTAAATCTTTCTTCATTATTCTTATTTCCTCTTGTGAATTCTTCATATCTTCTCTCATTTTTAACAACAAATCCATCACCGGATTTTGTTCACTCTGATAAGTTTCATCTCCACTCTCTGAACCTTCCTCATCTCCTTTATCCCCTTTCCTGCTACGTGTCTGCATCATTATAAAAGTCTCTTAATAATATCCCTAATAACACTCTGTATTTAAATAAAAACTTACACACTTTCTATACTGTGTTGTATTATATCACTTATTTACTATTAACCATTCTTTAATAATGTAAGCCACATAAATGTATAAAACTGTACCAAAATAAAGAAATCACACTGTATAGTTATTATTATTTGTATGATTACCCTCTACTATCCCAACAATTATGTTAAATGTTATCAATCACCTAAAGAAAATACTACCTTTATACTTTTTAAAAACAAATACCTTTTACAATTTTTTTAAAATAATTACCCTTCGTTTTTAAGTATTAATAAATATAATATTGGTGATAAATGTGCTATATCCAATATCGCACCACGTTGCTATGCGCCAAAATGATAAAAAACCACCGCTAATGATTTTAACATTATTTTCTTATCAATCCTATACAAATGCCCAGCCAAAAATGATAAAAAAACACCTACTTATGGTATTATTAATAATATAAAACTCTTATTAAATTTGTCACACGTTTATTTGCTTCCGGATCTAACTCAGTCTATATAATTATGAACATGAGACTCTTTTATTTATAAATAAATTATCCATTAATCTCTTATAATATTTTAATAAAAATATTACCTTTAAACTATTCCTTTCACTTAGGCTTCCCAATATGCACCAATTTGATAATTTTTTATTTAGAAGTTGGTACTAATTCAATACTTCAAAACTAGGCATGTTCATACTTAATAATTGTTTTTTTTAATAAACATAATATTTATTCTTAGGGTCGTGTAGAAGGTCCGGTTAAAAACATCTTGTTTTATTAATACTCTATTAATTATTTACCCCAATACTTGCATCAGGTAAGCAATCAATCAACGTTAAAAATATATTTCAAATTAAATAATTATTGGTTTTTCTTTTTAAGGTTATGCATCAATACTACTGTCAAATTACCATCAGTCTACCAAAATACTACTTCAATAATAGAACTATTCAATTCTCATACTATTTAATAAACAACCTAAATGCCAATATAAACGTTTTAGTGAAATGTATAACAAATAAATCTCAGTTTCCTAACTATTATAAACCAATTTAATTGACGTAGATGGTATTAATATGGATCTATTATAGTGGATATTTTATCAAACAACCTCGAAGGTAAATACTTTTGTATTTTTATAAAATATACCCTCAAATATACAAATACACCATATTTCACTTAAATTCATACACATTAATTAATTAAGACAATATTTATGATGTAATTGTATAATTCTAGATATGAATAATATTTCTTTGGTATGGAAATTTAGAAATTAAAATTCAATGGCTATATCACTATGAAATTTAAATGTTAAGATTATCAATTTATATAAACTTGTTCAAAATGTAAATTTGTCAACTTTTATAACAATTGTAAGCTTCTATTAGCTTCGATAAATTTCTAATTAATACACTACATATACAACCTTTTTGCCAAATTAATTTATGTATACTTCTTGTTTTTCAATGATGTTAATACGATCCTTTTTTATCCTAGAAAACTCCTGTTCTGGATGGCATTCTCGATCTAACTGTCCTACTGGATACTTGGTTTGGAAATATGTTTAATTTCTTCGGAAAGATGACATCAACGGAATTTTAACCAATAACTGCAATTTCTCACCGGACAACAGCCTTCCCAACTTGCACTATGCTAACGTAATTCACCCTGGAACAGCTAATGGAACTCCTGTATCTCACGATAAATATTTATATTTGATATTCTTCCAATGGATTATTACAGCTGAAATAAAGCACTGTTTCCTGGATTTGTGGACACTGGATTTTCAACGATTCTATTGTAAACTTCTGGATATACAATATTCTTTTAACAAACTCTTCAATTATTAAATATTATCCTTCAAAATGGTAAGTAATCTTTCAATATTCCAATTAACAAGCTTAAATTTCTTTAAAAATTTTACTAATCACTTTTATATCACTTCACTATTTTCTTACATGTATGATTATTTAATTCATACACTTTTCAATTAATTCTGGTTTATTTTACCATTAATATTCATAAATATTTAAATTTCTTTTACAAACGCATACGCGTCTCTTAAGAATTCATAAAATTCTCCCTGTTCCAACTGTTTTTTTCAATAGTTCTCCTTGGTGATCTTTAACAATTTTTTAATTCAGCCAATAGATATCTTCTACATACTTTTTTCAAACAATATAGTTTTTAAATCTGTTTGACCATTTTCTATACTATTTTAACTTTATAAATTTCATTATTTTAATTCTTTTAAATTTTAATTAAGCTTTCCTATACCTTTAATACTTAAAAATATGCATTCTTAAAAATTTTATAAACCAAATGTCACTTTTGACACTTAACTCTCCCATCCGGTTGTATGATATTTAAAATGTACTTTTCACTCAATTTTAATTATTTATCTTTCAATATTCAATTTTTAAGCATCTTTCACCTCTTTAACGTCATTTAAACTAGTTTTTACAAAATAACAATAATTCTTATAATACCATAATAACATTTAAATTTCTTTACAGATTATGGTAAAACCTAATGAAAAATGAAACTAGTCAACATGTGAATATACCAGTCGGTCCATCAAGTAATGTATCATACCAAACAATATCATTGTACAATAACTTAATAAATTCTCACATCAATTTCAACTACTTTTGTCCATATTATTATCATCTAAGTTCTTCAATAATTAACTAAATTTTCATATAAATAAATTCTACAATAACGTTAGTAGAGTCAACAGTTGAACTCTAACAATATATATATATATATATATATATATAAATAAAAGAAATTATCGCGGATACATGAAATACAGGAAAGAGAAAATTATTGGGTAAATTCCGCTGTAGAGCAACCGTAGACACGTGTTTCTGACTCATTGGTCGTCATCGGTACGGTGTAGCCAAGGAATAAGATGGGATAACCTTGGAGATGTATGCTATACGGAAGACTATCAGGAGACAGACCACCATTTGTAGCTTCAGTTAGAAGATCCTCAGTTTTGAGGACAACAACTAACGTCGCCACGAGGAAGAAGGGTTCTCGGATGGCACGCAGGTTGACATTGTCTTCCTCGTGGCGACGTTAGTTGTTGTCCTCAAAACTGAGGATCTTCTAACTGAAGCTACAAATGGTGGTCTGTCTCCTGATGGTCTTCCGTATAGCATACATCTCCAAGGTTATCCCATCTTATTCCTTGGCTACACCGTACCGATGACGACCAATGAGTCAGAAACACGTGTCTATGGTTGCTCTACAGCGGAATTTACCCAATAATTTTCTCTTTCCTGTATATATATATATATATATATATATTTTAACACAAAAATGGGGTACTTTAAAGACATAGAAGCCAAATACGGTAAAGCAACCAGAAAGTATATATATATATATATATCTTATATCTTATATCTTGTATATATATATACATGAACCACACACACGTATATCTATATACATGCGAGCAGATTCCTTCAAATTAGCGGCTTATATGAAATTGAATAATTGCTTGCTTTCTTTTAAGTTAATTATGAACATAGGGAAAAGAGTAATTTCATGATCGAAGACTAATATGTTAGTTTCGCCACCGCTCGTCAGTCCGACAATGAAATCAGACCTTCCCTCTAATTTTCGATTTGTTTATTTATACAAACTGAAGTGATCTTTGCAAGCATGAGAGATTAATTTCTTAATTCACTCTATGATACAAAAGGAAACATTTTTATATGTTTGGCCATTTTGATAGGATTACATAGGTAATACAGATTGTCCTATGCTTATTGCTTTCATTTACATTTATACATGACTGATTTTGCATTCTATATTGTTATAATATCAACAGTTCTACTCTTAATTTTTCATTACATAGTTGCGTCGTTGTTATTTGTATAATTGCATTGACTGAACAGTTTGTGGTAGACCCAAGCCTTTTGATGTGACTATATAAGTAATCCCGACTGTCCTATGCTTATTGATTACATTTTCATTTATACATTTTGATTTCCATTTTATATTTGTCATTGTTTTCTAATTGACAACCAGTTGTCATATTGTTATTACTTTTATTTCATTGTATGCCTCTACTACCAAGAGGATTTTCAATTTCAATACATTTGTATATTTGGCAAAGAATTGTAATATATTTTATATATGTAAATATATATTAATTTTATTGGACGATTTTTAGGTCGTTATACTAGTTTTAAATAATTTTAAAACTAGCTATTTTGCAATGTTTGAAAATTAGAATTTTCTAATTTTACCACTGACTATTAATTAATTAGGTAATTTTTTAAAAATTACCGACACGGCTGAGATTCGAACTCAAGACATACCGATTACTAGTCGGTTGCTCTACCACCTGAGCTACCGTCGGTGTCTGACTTCGAATTTCTAAATCGTACTGATATATGTATATCAAGTAACAGATGGAAATGAGAATGTATATATTAAGTACTGAACGTCCATGTGCTTTATATATAATTAATTGATAAGGGAGACACTTGTTGAAACTCCATAACACTGGTGAAAATAAAATACGATAACTTTAAGTTTCAAAATAAATTTAATAGTAATTCCACTACAATATTGTTTCGTCACACTGTGACTTAATCAGGTGGATGAATGACTGATATTTTTACAAATGTACAAGATATATATACTAAGCCTAAGATTACAAATTTAAAGAAAGTAAGGGGGAGTTACATATATCTGTATGGTCATTTAATGCTAATCCTAATTTATTATACCTAGCAATTTCTAGAGACTCAAGTAAATTTAGTTTTTTACTTTTTTCCTTGTATATGCAAGATTTTATAATTATTATTAAAATTGTGATTATTTTCTATACAATGATTAGCAAATGTAGAATCTGATTTTTTATCTCTATAGCTTCTTTGATGTTCAGATATCCGTTGAGTAAAGGTTCGTCCTGTTTGGCCAATGTATGACATATTACACTCACGTGTTAATTTATAGACACCTGAACTAAGTTTTTTGTCCGATTTGTCCTTATTGTTTTTTAAAAATCTTTCAACTGTATTATTGGTTCTATATGCTATGGCGGTGTTAGGGGATTTTTTGATTAGAGAACAAATTTTATCTGAAGTTTTACCAATGTAAGTTACGGGAGAATAATGTAATGGCTCTTTTATTACTTGTCTAGGATATATTAATGAACGTGTAATTATTTTTTGTTTGTGAAGGAAGATGCTGTTGATAGTATCATAAGAATATCCATTATTTCTAGCAATAGTGTGAATTCTGTCTAATTCTATATCAAAATTAGTTTTATTAAGGGGGGTATTTAAAAGTCTGTGTATCGTAGATTCATATGCAGCTAATTTGTGTTTTATAGGATGAAAAGATGTGGCATGTATTGTTGTGTCTGTATGTGTGGGCTTGTGGTAAATGGCAAAATCATGTTTATTAGCGTTATGTGAGATCGTAAGATCTAGGAAATTAATCGAACCATTATTTTCTAATTCTAGAGTAAATTTAATATTAGGATGAACAGTATTTAAATAATCAAAAAACATTTTTAATTGTCTTTCCGTACCATTGAAGCAAACGAGTATGCAATCAACATATCTAAACCAGTAAATGCATTTCTTAAAAAGGGGGTGAGAGCTAATAGTTTCTTCGAAGCGATTCAAACAATATTGTAGTGGAATTACTATTAAATTTATTTTAAAACTTAAAATTATCGTATTTTATTTTCACCAGTGTTATGGAGTTTCAACAAGTGTCTCCCTTATCAATTAATTATTTGAAATCAGCCAGTGATGGTGAACAAGGGATTTGGTTTTTTAAACTTCGTTTAAAATTCAAGATTAATGACCAGAATATTTGGTTTTTACATATGTGCAAGAACAATAATGTGATTCCAAATCATATCAAGCTGAAGACCAACGTCAAGAGTAGAGCAACACACAAAGCAATAGAAGTAGGAGAAAGAACGTGGCTCAATGAAGAAATCAAGAAACTCCATCATTACAGGGATGTCTTATCAACATATCTGAGGGTATTACACTCTGAGTTGTCTTTTAGACTTACCAATTTAGAATTTGATTTTTTGTACGAATTTGTCCAAGATAAAATTAAACCTTTAGTTCATAAAAAATTTTTGATACTTTCTTCCAAAATTAACAGACTTATTTCTAATCAAGAACGTAATGATTTTGATAACCGTTAAGATTATATCAGCCAACATAGTTTTTCTTTCTTTGATCGATTCAAAAACCTTACTTCAACTAATTTTACCTCTCAAGAACAAAATATCCTATCAAAAGGTTTCAAATACAATATAAAACCAGATATCAAAAATAAACATTTAGAAAATTTAGCAATAGAAACTGAATTGGCTTTGGATAAGTCTGAAAACAGCCTTTATCATAAACTTGTAGCTAGTAACATTATTCAAAACATCAGCCCACCTCGTAATTTTAATAAAGATATGTCTACTATCAAATCACTGCAACAAAAATCTATTGATAATGATATAATATTCACAAAAGCGGATAAAGGTAACACAGTGATTGCCATTCCTAAAGAAGAATATTATAAAAAAGTCGAGGATTTTCTTAATGATAATTCATTTTTGAAAATTAATACGAACCCCACATCTAAATTTCAATGTCAACTAAAAACTACATTAAACAGTACTAAGATTTTATTTACCCCGTCTCAAAAACGCAATCTTATTGTAATGAATCCACAACCTCCTAAAATGTATGGTTTGATAAAACTCCACAAAAACAACTTGCCTATCCGACCTGTAGTTTCGTATGTAAAACCTCCGTGCAGAAACTTATGCAAAAAGCTAATTAATATTCTATTAGAACATACAAAATTTAAATCTTAGTTTTCCGTAAAAAATTCTTTCGATCTCATGAATAAAATTTCTAATCTAGATATTCCTAAAAATGCTAAATTTGTATCATTTGATGTCTGTAATCTATTCACTAACATCCCAACTAATGAAGTAATTGACATCATCAAATTAAAACTACATCAACACCACACGAATCCCGTTATATTCGAAGAAATCTTAAATCTACTTAACATTTGTATTGAACAAAATTATTTTCAATTTAACCATGAATACTATACACAAACGACAGGATTAGCCATGGGAAACCCATTAAGTCCCTTATTAACAGAGTTCTTCATGAATCGCTTCGAAGAAACTATTAGCTCTCACCCCCTTTTTAAGAAATGCATTTACTGGTTTAGATATGTTGATGACATACTCGTTTGCTTCAATGGTACGGAAAGACAATTAAAAATGTTTTTTGATTATTTAAATACTGTTCATCCTAATATTAAATTTACTCTAGAATTAGAAAATAATGGTTCGATTAATTTCCTAGATCTTACGATCTCACATAACGCTAATAAACATGATTTTGCCATTTACCACAAGCCCACACATACAGACACAACAATACATGCCACATCTTTTCATCCTATAAAACACAAATTAGCTGCATATGAATCTATGATACACAGACTTTTAAATACCCCCCTTAATAAAACTAATTTTGATATAGAATTAGACAGAATTCACACTATTGCTAGAAATAATGGATATTCTTATGATACTATCAACAGCATCTTCCTTCACAAACAAAAAATAATTACACGTTCATTAATATATCCTAGACAAGTAATAAAAGAGCCATTACATTATTCTCCCGTAACTTACATTGGTAAAACTTCAGATAAAATTTGTTCTCTAATCAAAAAATCCTCTAACACCGCCTTAGCATATAGAACCAATAATACAGTTGAAAGATTTTTAAAAAACAATAAGGACAAATCGGACAAAAAACTTAGTTCAGGTGTCTATAAATTAACACGTGAGTGTAATATGTCATACATTGGCCAAACAGGACGAACCTTTACTCAACGGATATCTGAACATCAAAGAAGCTATAGAGATAAAAAATCAGATTCTACATTTGCTAATCATTGTATAGAAAATAATCACAATTTTAATAATAATTATAAAATCTTGCATATACAAGAAAAAAGTAAAAAACTAAATTTACTTGAGTCTCTAGAAATTGCTAGGTATAATAAATTAGGATTAGCATTAAATGACCATACAGATATATGTAACTCCCCCTTACTTTCTTTAAATTTGTAATCTTAGGCTTAGTATATATATCTTGTACATTTGTAAAAATATCAGTCATTCATCCACCTGATGAAGTCACTGTGTGACGAAACAATATTGTAGTGGAATTACTATTAAATTTATTTTGAAACTTAAAATTATCGTATTTTATTTTCACCAGTGCTTTATATATGTGATATTAAATTTTTATTGACCTTTAATTCATATATGTAAATATATATTAATTTTATTGGACGATTTTTAGGTCGTTATACTAGTTTTAAATAATTTTAAAACTCGCTAATTTGCAGTGTTTGAAAATTACAATTTTCTAATTTTACCACTGACTATTAATAAATTAGGTAATTTTTAAAAATTACCGACACGGCTGAGATTCGAACTCAGGACATACCGATTACTAGTCGGTTGCTCTACCACCTGAGCTACCGTCGGTGTCTGACTTCGAATTTCTAAATCGTACTGATATATGTATATCAAGTAACAGATGGAAATGAGAATGTATAGCACTGAACGTCCATGTGCTTTATATATGTTATATTAAATTTTTATTGACCTTTAATTCATATATGTAAATATATATTAATTTTATTGGACGATTTTTAGGTCGTTATACTAGTTCTAAATAATTTTAAAAATCGCTAATTTGCAGTGTTTACCTGGTTTACATCTTTTAGTAACCAAAAGACTTGATATCATAGCGACAATGATAATTAAGGAGAAGCGAGGTTGAAAATTTAAACCGAAAATAATAAATCATCTGACTATGTACGTACATTACCGTGCAGTTTAGTACTTTTGTAGTTGCTTCTTAAAATAAATAATTTCAAAAGTGTATTTCGTGTTCTACTTTTACATTAAGATAACACTTTATAAAGTCGTCATTGCAAACATTTCAGACGTACAATAAATATTCAATGTTTACTTTTGAAAATAGACTTTTGAGAAAGATATTTCAATGTTTTTAATCCACTTGAAATTTACATATTACATTTAAAATTTTATTGCCAACCTTATACCACACATACACTTAATACATACTATCACATCTTCGCGTCATTTATTTCTCTTAGACGTTTGGTAAAACAATTCCAACTCACAGAATCGTGAAACCTATTATATATACTTGAAAGGAAATAGCGACCGTAAAACAACGCAAGACAAGAGTGAAGTTAACACGGTAATGGGTCAATAAAAAACAAACAGCAATTATATGCTGTTTTTTTTAATCCTTAATATTTTGTTATACAAATTCATTTTCTTCTGATGAATTTGTATAACAAAATATTAAGGATTAAAAAAAAGCATATAATTGCTGTTTGTTTTTTTTATTGACCCATTACCGTGTTAACTTCACTCTTGTCTTGCGTTGTTTTACGGTCGTTATTTCCTTTCAAGTATATATAATAGGTTTCACGATTCTGTGAGTTGGAATTGTTTTACCAAACGTCTAAGAGAAATAAATGACCAGAAGAAAAACTTATATGCTCAACCATCTTTTTAGATGTGGCTCAAGCTTTTGATAGAGTCTGGCATGAAGGCCTTAACTGAAAATTGAACAAACTCTTACCCAAGGCATATGCGCAACTTCTGCTTTCATACATTTCTGACAGATTTTTCAGAATAAAAATAGAGGAAGAGTACTCCGGTTTGAAGAGGATTGAGGCTGGTGTTCCACAGGGAAGTGTCCTGGGACCGGTCCTCTACTTGCTTTATACGTCTGACTTGCCGGAACTGGGGAACGCAACTGTGGCGACATTTGCTGATGATACAGCAATCTTAGCAGTAGATAATAATATGCAAACGGCAAAAAATAAGTTGCAACGAGCATGTGATAGGATTTCGAAGTGAACCAACGACTGGAAAATAAAATTAAATGAGCTGAAGTCAACTCATATAAACTTTACCAACAGAAATATAACAGATACAAGACCTATTATTATATATGGTAACACTGTCCCTTACCAAAACTCAGCCAAATATCTAGGTATGACGCTTGACGCTAAACGGAGATGGAAGGAGCATGTCAAGAAGAAAAGAACTGAGCTGGATCTTAAGTACAGAGGACTTTACTGGCTGTTGGGACGTAACTCGCAACTCCCACTACATAGTAAAATTTTGATCTATAACCAAATTCTGAAGCCAGTCTGGGTATATGGCATACAACTTTGGGGTTGTGCCAAACCGTGCCATCTTAAACAAATACAAAGATTTCAAAATAAAGTCTTACGCAATATGGTCGATGCACCTTGGTACGTTAGAAACAGTGATTTACATAGAGATCTCGGAATCAGGGATGTAGTCAGTGAAGTAAGAAGATCTGCCGTCAAACACGAGGCAAGACTGCTTGAACACAATAATATCGAAGCAAACAGTCTTCTTGATGTCCAAAACCTCGTCAGAAGGCTGAACAGGGTTAAGCCACACGATCTGGTGCAGTTTAGTGTGTAGTTTTGCAGTGCTTAGTGAATAGCAGAGTACAGTGTATCTCCTACAAAATAGAAGTAACTAAAAGAAGTCCTTTGGGTGAATTTTAGATTAAATTTTTTTTAGGTTAAGATATGTCAAACTCAAATTGATGGTTGGTCCTAGACCAGTTTTAATATTGTATATTAACTTGTTGTTTTCCAATAAAAAACAAAAATACAAATTCATTAATATTAATTATCAGGAGGAAAATATAATTAATTGAACGTTGGTAGAATATAAAACTATGTCTATGACATTCAGACATTCTTATAATTAAACCTGACACTTTGGCAAAGTACACATATTAATATATTGTACGTATATAGAGAAAAAATGGGAGTATGTCTACTGCATCACTAAATAAATAAATAGTGAATTCAGTAGATATAGAATAAACTATAATGTGTCGGTAATTGATTTACGTAACCGTCATATGAATTTTAGCGATTTTTACATTATACAGTTTTCATCCCTACGTGAATTGAATTTAATTACAACTTTGACATTAGAATGCCTTGAGCGCAGTTTAATGGAATTTGTAACAGTAATTTTGTAAATTATCAATATAAACTAATCAACTGTAACATAATATGCAGTTCAAATTTCTGATTATTAATGCTGTCTAATCAAAGATAATATAACGAGACCTTAACAATTAGTCGACTATTTCATTGTCATTAATTTTTCGAGTGTGCGCTACGGTCAATTTGACGAGACCAAAATTGGCATTAATAATTTGAGCACGAGAGCTTTAGCTCGAGGGCTTTAGTCTTTAATTATTAATGCCAATTTTGGTTAAGTCAAATTAGGAGGCACACGAGAAAAATTGAAACAATGTAATAGTCGACTACTTATCAAGCTCGAGCTATATTTGTTAAGATTATTTCCTAAACCAAGTTTCATAGTAAAAAATGAGCAAAATAAGCATATTTTATTATCTGTTAAGAAAAGACAACTATAAATTATTTTGAACAAAAATTGAACACATAATTATTGTATGTTATATTTCCTGGTGTTGCTGTGATTTTACAAACTCTGTTTTTCTCACGATCGTCTCTGATGAGGTGAAAAGTCTTGTTTCCAGTCCCTTGTTTTGTTTCCCTCGAACTGATTCAAAATCTGTTGGTGATGCTGTTGGTCCATCTGTAAATAGGGCTGAATCGAGGAAGAATTGGCATGACCAGTTATTTTTATTAATTGTTGTTCGGGCACTCCCGATTTGGCTAATTGTGATACAGCTGTTGAACGGCAAGAATGGTTGGTAATTTTGAGACATTTGGTATTTAAACCAATAGATTCTGTTCCTTGTTTGGTCCATTTCGAAATTTCGTTCTTCCCAATAGGCGAGTTTTTGTACCAGAAGGAATTTTTCTTCTTCCAAAATGGATTAGGCGTCAAAAACAGCCGATCGCAGGTAAAATTAGGCCCACGTTTCCCAACTAATGTTTTAAAAATTCTGACTGGACAACGATCTGAATTTTGAATATTTGGCGTCAACCATTTACTGTCCGCGCATTTATGGTTTCCTCCTTGGCAGCTCTTACTAAATATGGGATTATATTCTACTCTACCCGACTCAGTTCCATCAGATTTAATTTCAATTTTGAAGTAATGTACCAAGCAGTTGACACCTTCCCCTCCACGCCATGCCAGTTCCACGGAAGCTAAATAGTAGAATTTTTTTTGAAGTCCATTTGGCGTTGTCTCGTCACAATGGTCTATTATATCAAATAAATTGTCCATACTTAAAGAGGTCGCACTTTGCTTTCGTTTATCTGGAAGTTTTTGCAGTACTCGTCTTTTGCTATTACGAGCATCTCTAGAACTTTTGAATTCAATTCCTTGAAAAGGATCAATTTTAATGTTATACTTCTTAAAATATAACTCTTGAAGACTTTTGGCGGTAGAATTCCACATACATTTTACAGTATACTCCTTATAATCATCTCCGTTCTTTTTTTTCATGTTCCATGCCCAGTCTTTCAAAATTTCGTTCAGTTTACTTACTGGCGTCGACTCGTCCAAAATATACTTGCGTTCGTCACAAAACTGAGTGAACTGTCTCCAGACGCCGTCTTTACTTCTCTTTGTATTTATCGGAGTTGTCAAATCGATGTGATTATCAATAATTTCATCCGAAACATCGCTAAATCTCTTTTTGTCGGACATTTTCATCTATTTGACACGTTTGCCACTTAATGAAAAAATACATACTTGATTTGTTACCTACATTTGAATAGTCGATTTGTAATAGTCGCTGATATCAAGAACCGGTACCGTTCATTGGTTAATTTCAACTTCAGTTTTGATTGTGATTTGACAAAATTTAAATTTGACGGGTGAAGGAAATAATCATATTTATTACATTCCATTACGAAAATTATCACTAAGAATTTGCTTATGCTTTTTAAAATTACATATTTAAAATTCCAAAATATAATATATTATGCTAATATATGTATGTTCTCTTTCAGGTTTCCGCGGGTAGTAGTATGTGTTGTCACTGGATTCCGGGTTTTCATCCGCGTTTCCACTGCTTGGTTTTTGAAAAGACCGGTGATAGTTTCTGGACGAGTTTCGGCAAAATCACACCATGTATTAGAATCAAATAGTCCCTTCTGACAAAACATGCCTTTAAGTTTACGAATCAAGTATATTCTGGTATGGCTTTTTTGTAGGTTACTACAATGGTAGCGCTGTTAGAGCTGCGAGATTGTACGCAAAACATTATTCGAATCGAAGATCTCCTTGTTACAAAATTACCCAGAACTACTTCCAATCCCTTAAAGAAAGAGGATCACACCCCAAACCAAATAGTGAACGTGAAATTAGTTTCTACCCGTATCATCTCCAATCAGTCCAGAACTTGAACAACAATGATTATGTCCCTAGGTAAGTCTTCAGTACTTGGATTTTAGGAAATAAAGATTTAATTCAGATTACACCTTCTTCTGACGAAGCAATTTTCATCAGAGTGGGAGTGACTAATTTCCACAAAGAACATGTCTGTGATACTGAAAACTTACATGCAACTTTGGAGAACCAGTTTCAGAACCGTTTTTCGTTGAATGTTTGGGAAGGAGGGATTGATAACGTTCTGCTTGGGTCTTCGAAGGAAACTTTAATAGCCCAATGTATAAAGATTTCCTTAGAAATCACTTTCATTACTGCTTGAAAATGTATCTTTGAATGTACGTCGGATCCAACAAGACGGGGCCGCCTCTGCGCATCATGGACGAATTGTAACACATTTTCACTCCCAAATCGATGGATAGGAAGGAAAGGTCCCGTACACTGGCCGGCTCGTTAGCCTGATTTTAACACTATGGACTTATGGGGCCATGTTAGATCAATTGTGTACGGACATCGAAAGCCCAATACCAGAGAAGAATTACTAGTAAGAATCGAGCATGTTTTTGATGCCATATGAAGTAAATTGGTTGGGTAAGTTAAGAAGAAGGGCGGAACTATGTTTAACTGTTCATGGTGCACATGTCGAGTCATTTTTTAGTAATGTTCGTATTGTAATACTTCTTGTGTTAATTGCTGGTTTTAATTTCAAACTAAAAGTTTTCGTAATCGCATTTTATATAAATAACTTTAGAAGATAAGAATATTGCAAAATTCTCTGTGAATAAACTGAAAGGACATCATAAGTATATAGCTCAATTTTAGTCACACATATCTCTATAAAAGCTGAAAATTCGGCCAATATTTATAAGAAGTTTTTTACTTTTTTAGACCGAGGAGTCACTATACAAAAACTCGAAATAGATTGACAGCTACACAGCTAGTCATTTGCATGATTTCGGGTATATTCTAAGCTATAATTATTTCCTTCCTAAGTAGTCGTGGTTAAATATATATAGCGAGGTAATATTGAAGTAATTCTCATATTAGGTACTTTAAAATATGTATCAATACAACATACAAGAGTGTATATACATTTTGTCTTGTATAAAAAGTATTGGGAATGCTCGTTTTCCGAATGAATAAAAAATTTTAAAGTTACAAACGTGATTCGCTTTTGATATTCCTAGTTGTATTTTATCACGGCACCCTATCGTAAAAGAGAAAGTAGTGAGCTCTCGCACTATCCTTTCTGTTTTACGACATGTCCCGGCCTCAATCCAGTAGGATTGGGGTTTAATGCAGGATAATGTATACTTATGATACCTTTTCTAGTTTATGTTACAGTCCATGAAAAGTACATCAATGCCATAATTAATAAGTTACAGTTAAACATTTGAAAATAATGTTTTTGTCCAAAGATGAAGTAGGTGTCAGTTAGCTATAAAATATAAATTTTTAGCTTCCAATCACATTAATATAAACAGGTGTAATTATTTTATGCCTCTCCAAATTTATGAATTTATGACAAACTATGGATGGAAAGGACTCCAAAACATAGGACAAAACATCATATATAAACTAGATAGTATTTATTTTTTGTTATCGAGCTTTTACCATGGCCAGGGAATTGATATTTGTAACATACTAGAATTCGAAAAGTTATTTTTCTGTGGCCGTGGCCAACTACATTCAATACTCATTGTAAAAAGATGTGTCAAAGTACTTGTGCGTGGTGTGTAGTAATTGAGAGGCATTATACAAATGTCGAAAAAATATGAAACATTGGTTGTGATGTGAAAGAAACAATTTTTTAAATAAAATATTCTAATATAAAAATGTATAATTATTATCCACTATTCCAACTTAATACAATAAAAAAAAGATGTAGGTACAGTTACGGACAGACAACTCTTATATAAAATTTTGCTTTATTTTAGTTGCTGTTGCTGGCTTTTAAAATTTTATCGAATAAAACATAGTAGTCTTCATAAATGTAATCAATTTGTCAACGATACATTTTTCGTAAAAATGTCAGCACGTTAATATTGTTGATAAGGCATAATTGCTAATGCAAAATGGCTAAATAAACTATTGGCTCTATTATTCAAAGAAGAAATGGTTGACCACAAAATGTGCAAGACTTACTGGAAACAATTAATAATGCGTAGGATGATAAATACTGTTTAAGTTAATTTAATTCTATGCCGCGAAGAGTAGTAGATGTTATAAATGGAAATGGTGCAATGACTAAATATTAACAAAACAAAATACAACAAGACAATGTGATTTTGAATAAACTATTGTTAGTCCATTTCCGCCATGCTTTGGTTATTCCATTTCCGTCGTGCTTTGTGTTTTTTGACAACTTAACAATTTTTTCTGACATCATTTATTGACGTTTGTTTTCAAAATCCCAGCACATTAGGCAAAAAAAAATGTAATTTAATGAAACTTCTGTTCTAAAAGGTTAAATATAAGTCATTTTCTCTTTTTTAAATCTGTGTCCCTGGTAATTATTAGGAACCAGTGTTTTGGCTAATATAGCAGTCTATTTTTATACATAAATGTTCCTGAACCATATGTTTGTGTTTATGAATATGCTAGTATTGGTAAACTCACTTGGGTATACTTTTTTTTGATACTAAGTAACTTCCAGTAACATATGGCTTTTTCGTCAACAATAATTGTGTTTACGATTTTTCATTCTTTAAAAAAAAAATTCACATTTCAAATACCTAGTTTTGCAATATTGAAGTAAATATTCTATAAAACGCATTTATATAGACTCGATAGTTAACTGTAGGTAAGTATATAAGGGACACTATACAACGCAATTGCAGACTGCAAGGCCTCCAATATGCCAATAATTGCCACTTTGGTTTAATACTCCAGAACTTACCCAAGACCCATAAGACTTAATTTGCGAGAAAAATCAGATGAAAAGACGCCCATCACCGACCAGTCTATCTTGCCTAAAAGATCGAGCTGAATCGTCTGGCACAGCAAGTGATGAATGCCTTTAGTAAATGTAGCAACGGGTGTGGAACAAAATTATCGACCGAGTCTCTTAATCTAATTCAACATTGTGGAAAACCGTCAATGTTCTTAAGCATAGGACCACCACCACGTCACCCATCCATAGATACCAGGCATTTCCCATACTTATGAAAATGCACGTATTCCTAGATGTTTCCAGGGCCTTCAACAAGGTGTAGCACCAACGATTAGAAACGTTTTAAATAATTCACTTTTGGTGTTCCATATATGCGTAGCGACCTGAACTTATTAGCGCTATTATACGTACGTGTGTACAGCTCGCAGATTGAGAGCTGGCCGGTGAGATGCCCTTCCCACAAGATGCGCAGTGGATTCTTATAATATGAGATAAGCACGAGCAGTCTGGAAAAATTGTCAAGCGGTACACGTCGAAGTGCAATAATTTCCTATATATGTATATCTTTTCAGTATATTACAATTTCTTATCTGCATTTACTCTTTCGTCCAGCTAATGTACACGATGATGAATAAATGTTATCATTTCTTTTTTCCGGATACTTTCTCTGTCACACACTGACCTGTAAGTCTACGCGACTTATAGCTCGAGGACTCCTGCCAGCGGTCAGGACTCGGTCTGTGTACTGTACATTTATAAATACTTACAGGTATGTCTACAATTGCACTCACGATATAATTTTTTGTAAATGTCAAGCACATAAAAGGCATGGCCACTTATATTAACGTCCCTTTGTGGTGTGTATGAGAGGGTCATTTTACATCAAATGAGAAATATAAAGCGATTCTGCTCATTAGTAACGTTAATTCACATACTGTTAAATATTTATAAAGTATTGCTTCACGTGTAAAAATACGAAGGATATTTTGTTAATTGATATATTCTAGAGAGACACGTGCTCTTAATTCTCGTTTCGCGTTGAAGAAAATTTTGCTAATACATAGTTGCTAAAAATGTTGGTAACAGTACTGTACAATACTGTACTATTGCCACTAAGAAGAGGTTAATCACTCGTACAAACGTAATGGACTAAATAAGCAGAGGAAACTGAAAGCATTCTGTTACGAGTTCGAGTGATGTTTATTGGTATGCTGCATGCTGTGTATGTAGAATCGAGGTTCCATAGATGCCGATTATAAGATTCCCAAATATATGTTGTATGCTGTTCGATTCATACCCGATGGACATATTCGCCATCTGAATAGGAGTTGAGTAGGATTTTTAACTGTAAGTAAGCATCAAAGCAATGTATTATAAGTTAGAATATAAACGTTGGTAATTTTTGCTAATAACCCGATAGAAGAGCAGGTGTATCTATGAGCCATAGCACTACTGTGAGTGTAAGAACAGTTAATCAAGAGGTTGCAGCAACAACACCGGATCCTAAACGTTTGTGTAATTAGATAAGCACTTTTATAAATATTTTTGTCTGTTGCATAAATGCTAAGGCAACTTATATAATCGTAAGATTAAGACTATTATAAACCTAACGTTCTTATTTTAATAGCATAGTTGCATTATTATCTTATATTGTAGACAGTACTTGTTTAACTAGAATGCACAGATAATTGTAATTAGTACCCTTATTTACTGATTTATATTATTGATGTAGACCTTACGTACGATTTGGCTTTTGTTGCCATCTTATGCCTGAATACAGAATGTAGAATCATGTATTCATATATCTATACATTAATGTACTTATGATTATAATATCCAGTTACAGTATATTATTACAGTGTCGTAATTTTATTAATATTCCGGTCACCAAATAAATGATTCCAGTGTATACGACCAGCAGTTACCTGAGTCAATACTATATATATATATATATATAATGAGTGATATGGAATTATCGTGTATTCGGTCCGTTGCAATCAAATTCAATTCTTCATTACTCAATATTTCGTTTTAATTTAAAACGTTTTTTGAGGTATTGTCGAGTGCAACTTTACCAAATGATGCAGAATTTTCTTGGCTACAATCACCACCAAAGTTAATGTTTTTACTCTTAAAAACAATGTGAAAATGATTTTTTTCTGAACAAGTGTTTTGCTCAAATATTTTCAAAAAAAAATAATAACTCAAAAACTATTAGCTCAATTTTGAAAAAGAAAAAACAGTTGAATAGACAATTTAAAGCAGTACAAGAAAATCCAAAAATATATAGGGTGAGTTATTTAAGAAAATTAAGTTCCGTGCATTTCCGGTGAAACCGGAAGTGCGTTAGAGCTTAAAGTATTTTTACAATATGCGCCACAAACAACCATGGATCTTCCACTAATTGTTTTTTCTTTTATTTAAAACACAAAAGAGCAATCGAAGAAGCGGCTACTAATGACTCACCCTGTAGTCTCACTTAGTTAACGTCTGGTAGTATACAGGGTGAACTACCCACACGCTCAATTGGTTTTTTCCTTGTAGCATACAGCGCTGGAAATTTCATGTTATAATTTTAACCTGTATTTTTTATTCTTTATATATAACGTTTACTGTTTGCTTATCTCGTGTTTGACTGATCTTTACTACCTGGGTATTCATTTTGATTTTGCATCCGAATCAAGGAACATTTTGGGGTGGATGTCATTTCAAAAGGGGAACTGGCGCCTATGTTTCATCCATATATATTCTGAACGACCTACGCTCATAAACCGACGAGCAAGAGGCGGATCTCCCCTCCATATTGGACAGCATACCTAGGGAAGTAAAGGTAAGGCATACTGAAGGCGTCGCACCAGAACTCTCCGAAACTTTCATAAATTTTATTGTGCGGAGCTGCAAGTGTTTTGACTCAGACAAACGGGCACATTCTTATATTGTCGAACGGATGATTATAATTAGTTTCCGACAGCGCCTTTGCCAGGTTAATTACACGGCAAGAGAGTGGTAATTTTAACCCCTCGCGAAAATACTGAGAGTAGTGGCGGTTCTGCTTCAATAAAACGATTTAATTACATCTATTTCTTTGTCGTGTGTGTTGTTATGTGTGAAACAGTATTAGTGGTATTTGTATATTTGTAACTGTTCATGTATTTTGTCCTTTATATGGAAATTAATCTGTTGGACAATAAAATGTATATTATTATTACAATTAATAATAACACAGGCCCGCCAAATTTTAATCACAAAAGTGATTTTTGTATTGCATAGTGCGCTGATTTCAAATACGGCATCCATTTTTCTCAGTGACGTCAGCTTTTTTACAAAATGGGCTTGAACACTCGTTTATGGGGACGAATCGTTTTTATATACTCTGGTGAAAATACTTTGTAAATGTTTTATTTTTTCCTCTGAAACCTCCTTTTGGCACCTTGCCTCTTACGTAGCATGCGGGTCTTCTCTGTGCAGCATACAACAGTAGTTACCCATCAAATTGACGTTCCACCTACCTTGTTATCTACGCTCCATGTCTTTGATACCTTGGTGAAATCTTTCTCTGTGATCATCTTCTAACAACCCCAAGATTTTCAGAAAAGTGGTCCAAATGCGAATTTAAGAAACGAACTTTCAAACTATTCGTCTTAAAAGTTTTTGAATACCTGAACCTACAAAAACTCCTCCCCTTACTTTTGCTTTCGACAGTCCTAAAAACTTGTGGCCAAGAAATTTAAAACACTGCCCTTCTTTTGCTTAACAAGTTGAAATCAGCATACAAAATTCTATCAGAATCAGCAATTGGTTTCTAAGCTCTTGGCTGCATCCATGTGTAACTGATGTGTTATTTAAATAAAATTGTATGACTGTTTGTACATTTTACAACTTAAATAGTCCATTAAACACGATTATTTGAACTTCTTGAGTATGATTATTGTAGCTATAAATCCCTATTCCTGTTTTATTTTTTTTTACGCAAAAGCATGTGGCGCATTTAGAGACCCAATCTTCCGCACCGGCCACCAGCCACAGAGGCATGCTTTTTCTGGTATTCGCTGTATAAGTTAGGCGAGCTCAATTACATTTTGAGTGACGTCACCTGTTAGGTCCATGTATCTAGGCAGTATAAGAGGTGGTGTTGCAGGACGAAGGACTTCTGTACAAAATGCATTCTGCAGGTATATCACTCGGACTACTTCAACTGATCTAGACATTTTTGCACAAGCAAACGTTCCAGATTAAGGTCAAGACACACTAGTTATCTATCAGAACATAATTTTCCAGAGTACCTCGACACTGCTATGCTATGTTTCAGTAAGATAGCCATTGTACGAACCACTAACTTATGCCAACGATATATGTATCCACACCAGATATTTCAGTGTCAAGCCTGTTAAAGTGCACATGCTTATATCACTGGATCGATGGAATAACGACACCCAGATAGAAGTGAAGTGCATCCATGTCGTTTTGGAGAAATAGTAAATGAAAGAAGAATCACGGGGAACTCGAAATCTCGACTATCTTTAAAGTGTGAAGTTGCCTGGCGCTCCTTTCTTCAGGTAATTGTAAGTCATTATGGATGTCCGATTGATATTGGCTATCATGTCCAATTTGCTACCGTGACGCAGTCTTTGCGATGATGAACAGACGAAACTTTATCCTTCTTGCAAGATGAAGTTTCTCAAATCAGTTCATCCGTGCTTTATATATCTGTCGTTTAGGCGACTGCTGCGATTTTCCAAATGGAAGGGTTACAGGTGATTCAGAATTAGGTATTCAAATTTGTCCTGATGCAAGTGGGCTGAGAATGTTATCCTTCACTGAAACACAAACCCAGATGCCATCGCTGAAATCATAGTTCGCTCAGTCATGATCGGGACGACCGTCTATGATACTGAACCGCCATAACAGTATCCACGACCATGGATGATATTACAACGGCTCGTGTGGAAGAAAGAGTCAACAAGTTTACCAGTTTTTAGAGCTACCGTATTTTCAAAACCAAGACAAGTTATGATCAAAAATATAAAAGCCTTTAGATGATACAGGGCATACAGGATTGACATGTTCAGAGAAAAACAACTTATTACCGTAAAAGGTGTATGGTTGACATAATGTTTATAGAAGATAGGTATTTGATAAAGCAATCACGTTTTTTCGATAGTAAGTCCTAACAGAATATTTACCGGCCGATTAAGAACACTCAAAATTTCAGTTCCTTTATATAAAGTTAAACATATTGAGAAGGGCCTTTGGCCAATGTGTAAAATTACTCTTAAATATACTGTGTTGGTCTGGTTCTTGCCTCTTGAATCGAAATGACAGATTACTGGAATTTTAATATTTCTTCTAAAATTAAAAAAAAATGATTCTAAAATATAACCTCTGAAACACAAATACTGCATTACTTATTTTTTAGATACGAAAAATTAGGAAAGTACACAGCGAATTTGATAAAAATTGTCGTATGACCGAGATGATGATCCGAACTTGCCATATACATTTGCGTGATGACACTAGTTTACTTCAATAGAAGCTTGAGAGCAAGGTCCGATAAAAAATGTAATAAAAAGAACATTATGGTGAAACAGCTTTGACTTCAAATAGTGTTGGTAAAATTTATTTACTTTCAAATTTTATTTAAATTAATTAATTTTGATGTAATCCTGAAATAATGCTAATGTATTTTTTTGTGTTTTTATCACTTTATTTCGTGCTCTACGTTCTAACCTTAAAATAGCAGTTGTTTTCACGTTAATTATATAATCGATGTGGCCAGTACGAAAAGGAAAAGATAGCAATGTTCTATAATCATGTGCTTAAAGTAAAGACTGCGGGCAGGCTACAAATCTCTCAAGGCTGATTTCTACGATGAATAATCGGTACTGATAATGAATGAATAAACATCCAAATAGTCAAATCACAATGCTAACATTATTCAATAGAGCATCGGATAAAGCAGCTTCATTATGAAACTATCTTTCAAGGCAACTCGAATTCATTTATTCAATCCACGCGTAATGCCGGTTATATTTATGTTGAAGACTCGTCTCCTATGACCACCTTTCTTCCACGTTCAGCAGATTTTCAACGACGTCATTTGGTCTAGTACAATTTCAGAAAAATATTGAAAGTCAGCCTCTAGAAATACCGACAGGAACATCAACTGAGACAAGCAGTGACAAATAAAAATTGACGCTTTCTCGGATTTTAAAAAATATATCTCCTATTCCACAGATAGTAACAGTCAGTAAGCGCAGTAAGCAAATTGATAAGCTTTCAACTTCCGAAGTGCATATAACATCAAGAAAATCCAAACAATAAAAGTCAATATAAGTGAAAGTATGCTACAATTTAAGCGAAAAAGAACAAATATTATGAATATCTAAAAGAACAAGATAGAAAAACATAGTCCTGTAAGAAAACGAAAAACTGGACGTTTGATTTGTAATCTTTAGGCACACAATTTAAGGACAGTGCAAATGTGGACCAAGGGAGAAGATTATTGTGAACAAGCGGAAATGAAACGCAAACTAAAGAATAGCACCAAATCAAGCGCTGGTCGTTAGTCCCTAGTACCACGGCCAACACTCAGATATTCCAGGTAGAATTTTTTTTTAAATGGTCTTATGCTGACTTTTAAAACAATGATTACTGTGAATTTTAATAAAAATGAAAGTTGAATAATGACAACATTATTTCTTATTTTATTTCATCTTAAACAAATTATTGACATCTTTAACGAAATTGCCCAAGTCATATGTATTTTCTTGCGCAGACAATAGTACAATAATTTTTATCTTTACGGTTACTGTGGAAGTTCTTAATTTATTAAGTGAATTTGATATAGCTTATAACTTCAGTGCACTCTTTTGCTTAACATTTTGAGCATAAGTCTATACACTTTTATATTTCCTTCTTTAGCACACATACATATTTTATCTCATTGGTTTTCTAACTTCGCCTGTTCTTTATATTGTTATGTTGTTGTTTGCTGTGGGTCATCCTATATATCCTGAAGTAACGACGGTAAAGCTTGCTGATTACCTTTGCCTTTGTATTCACATTCGCTTAACGTGAATAATTGCTCTTGTTGCAAGACTGTAATTAAAGATGGCGTTCTTATTACTTTATGTATTTTTCAGAAAGAATTTATTTCAATTTTCTTTAAATTATGTGGAAATAATATTAAGAAACTTATTTGAAAATTAGTTTAATTCCGTTTTACGAATATTAAAAAAAAAAGAATTAATTCCTTTAAATTTATGTAGTATTCCGATATTAAAATATGCATAGAAAATTCAAATCAATTTTTAAAATATACAATAGCATAATTTTACAGAAAGTTATTGTTGTTTCATAGATGAGTATTTTCTTATTTTTGAACTGGTTGTTTGCTATTGTTTTCTATAATTCTTTTATTTAATTTTGCAAGCTCTTATCCTTGTATCACCGAGTTAATTTTCGAAATAGAAAATCTATATTTTTTTCACGTTTATACGAGTATACGAGTATAAATTAAAACAATTACATTCACAAAATATGGCCATAAGAAAGTTTAAAGTGCTGTAGCAGAAAAACGTGATAGACATAATCTCGAATTTTTTAAGATATACTTTATTGACTAGATATTTATTTAGTTCAGTCTAAGACCCATATGCTGATGGCAGGCTTTTTCATGAATCAAAGTTTGGCTTGTAATAAGTACCATAGAAAGAACATCATCAGCGCACATATCTACATATCTAGTCCATCCTGATTTATTTCTGATATAAAAGTATTAAAGATTTCGAACATGTCATGAGCCTTTGACACCAACCACTCCCTTTCTTTATCACAATACTTTCACAAAACAAGTTTTTCTGCAACCATCTATTCAATAACGGATAATTGGAGTCTTCTCTTATGTACCACATTTTCCTACTAACTTTTTATATAATAAGGAGTTTTGAACACAGCAACTATGCGCACCTAATATCAAATAGTAGAATTGTATCATTGTTTAGGACTGCCTACGATCCGCGATTTTATGTGCTACTTTATAGGTGCTAGAAAATCATTCCTTGATATTTATGTCTGCCTACCATCGTTTTGATAATTTATCTTTTAATCATGCTGGTTTACAAGTGATCTTAAAACTTCTTTTGTAGCATGAAATGCATTTCATAGACTTATACACGCACGCGACATAGATTAAGCACTTCTTAAGATGTCATTTTCTCTGGAAGTAACAAAAAGTAGTAGTAGAAATCTTTAGTTTTTAATAGAGATTATAAGGATTTTATTATATGCAAAAGATAAACTTACAAATCTATGGTGATAGATATTAAAAGCAAATGCGAATTGTTATATATGCTTGATGGCAGGAATCATTAACCCATTACTTGCCAAAGGTGCGTAAACGCAACCTTTTAAAAACATTTTTTTTTGGCATCAAAAATATTTTTTTTATACATTATGTCGCAAGGGTTGCTTTTTTAACAGGCTAAAATCTTATGTTAAATTATGATCTAATAAAAAGTTAATTTTTTTTATTTTTTTTAAATTAAAAAAAATCTGTAAAATCAAATTTAAATCTGAGCTGCTTAACTGCTCTCTTTGTACCTCCAATTAGGGTAGGTTTAGGAAGTGACGATGTCATTATAGTCTATAATACCATTATCTGTCTTATCTGGAAAGATAAATGTCGCGTTTAATGTCTTTTTCATAAAATTAACAAAATATCTACCATCGGTTATTTTATCGATTTGCCCTACATAATGTCTTACGCTCCTTTTAAGAGGATATGTCACCAAAATAAAATCGTTTATTTCCAACACTGAACTGTTGTCATTGTCCTCTAAGTCATCATCAGAAAGTTAAGCCAGGGAGTCGTTATCTTCTAACTCTTCCTCAACATCACTGTCACTTGAAAAGTCGCTAGAAATTACTTTTCTTTTAACACTACGAGCTCTATTTGTCCTTTCCTCCTTAGCTTTCAACACTTCTTCCTTTTCTTGCATTTTCTTCTTAAGTTCAAGTAGATATGGAGATTCAGTCAAGACCATAGATTTTTTCTTTGCTTTTCCTTTTCTTGTACTAATCCTTGCTTTAGCTTTCACATGTGGCCTTACATCTTCTGGTGTAAAAAATTTCATTGTATTAGGTTCTACTATTGAAATAATTGGAGTAGACTCAATATCCAGTGTTGTGCTTTTTAAATGTAAGGAAGGATCACTGTTCAAAAAATGTCCTTCATTATTATCTTTGTCTGAACTTGGTACTTCAGAAGAATCTTCTTTATCTGTACATGGCCTAGCCGTAACAGATGAGCTCAAAAAATCAACATCTGTGAAGACTTCAGAATTATAGGGAGAAATACCAGTATTTTTAAAACTGTTGATAATTGTAGTTGGTACAAGAGCTTGAGGTACTGCTTTCCCTACTAGTGTAGCAATATTGTATATTGCAAGTGGCACACCTGGGTTATTTAATAGACAATCATCCATTGCTCTGTTATAAAAGGAGCATAGCACCCCACATCAAGAGGCTGTAGCTTGTGGCTACAGTGAGGGGGTAGCGTCAATAAAACCACTCCATTTCCTTTAAAGTAATTAATAACATTAAAATCACAATGACTCTCGTGCTTGTCCAGAATTAAAAGAATTTTATTGTCCACACTACTTCTTGTGATCTGTACAAGGTGCTTTGCAAACTTTAAAAAAGTATTGGCTGTCATCCAACCACTAGGAAAAGCAGACCCTTGAGATCCAGGTGGTGCACCATGTATCATGTGTGGCTTGAAGTTTTTTCCTGGGAACACAAAGAACGGAGAAATATATTGGCCGTTTGCACATGGTCACTAAGATACCTCGTTCAGAGCTTGTAATTTTTCCCACTTGTTTTTGTCCTACAGGAGCGACGATTTTGGGAGGTTTATGGACTGTCGTCACTGCAGTTTCATCACAATTATAAATTTGATTTGTAGTGAATCCATGTTTTGCTATCACATTCTTAAGATTCTCAAGAAACAGATTGACATTATGTCTATTGAAGCTTGTAGCTCTGCTTAAGCTCGTAGCTTCAGGCGTACGAAGACAAAGCTGTGACAGCTTCTGGCGAAACAATCTCATCTATTCGATACCGGCTTCTTTACGATCATGCGAACTCTGAGGATTACTTTATTATTAGCGACAGCAAATTTGTATGCAAATTGGCAGGTAACTTTCACCGTCAACCCGTAGCACATATTGCATGCAGTAATAAGGTAGTCAGCTAGCATCTTTTCCTCTTCGTCAGTGAATATTTGACGAAAGCAATGTTTTCTTTCAAAAGACAACTGTTGCCGATCTTCTTCGTCAGTAGCTCGATATTTTGCAACTGAACATTGAAGAGCTGACCTGCTTACATTCAAAGTATTTCCCGCATTTCTTACCGTCATTTCCCCAGCAACAACTTTTTGCACTGCTGTTTTCATATTATTTTCATAGTTTTGATGCAATTTTTTACTTATTTCCATTTTTTTCTCAGATCTCTTCCATTAACCTTCGGCATCTGCAAAGAATAAACCTCTTACTAAAGTAAATCTCTACGTGGTTCATACTGGGACTGTCCCACTATATACCATCAAAACAAGTCCCAGTATGCACCACTAGTATATTACTAACTTCTTTTATTTTTAAACCAGAAATATTTATTAAAACACTTTGTTAATGTATACATACCTTAAATAATGTCTACAAAGCGGCTTAAAATTATTAAACAAACTTACATCCAATGTTATACACAAATTCACCCAAATATTATCAACATTCAGTTGTAACTTTACTCTTTGCCGATGGTCGCCATTACTTTTACCCGAGAAACGCTGTCGGTAATAAAGATAATGTTGGTTTAGAAAGTCAAAAATAGGTAACGCTTTACTACTGATGTTGATTAGCGTAGCTATTTTTCAATAGATGGAGCATAGAGTCCATGTCCCACTATGCCCCATGTCCCAGTATGTACCACTCTCCCCTACGCACCTTTGGCTAATACATAGGTAAAAGTGATTCATGAGTACAACCAACACATGGGTGGGGTAGACCTTCACGACAATGGTATTGCCAATTATCGCATTGGTATTAGAGGTAAAAAGTGGTGGTGGCCATTATTCACCAATGTTGTAAACAGTTGGAAAATATTCAATATCGCAAATGAAACCATAATTTCCCAACTGGAATTTCGTTCAAGTTTAGCGCTATCTCGGCTGAAATACGAAGGACAAAAAGAAGATACCCACAATGAGGCTTCCACTTCAGCAAAATCCAACTCGTCTTATGGAAGACCTTCTAAATCAGCTTTACCGGGTGACATAAGATTTGACAATATCGGGCACATTATAATTCGAAATGCTAAGAGTGCAAGAAAAAAGTGGCGATTTAGCAAAAGTAATACAATTTACATGTGTAAGAAATGTAATGTGGCATTTGCATCCTGATTGCTTTGATATTTTTCATACAAGAGACTAATATTTTATTTTATAATAACCTGCTTTTCGCCAAAATGCACATGCACATGCACCCATATATTTTTTTGTTAAAAATAATACCTAATTTTCTTGTACCAAAAATATATCTTAATTACTGTGTTCTGAGTTTACTTTAATAAAAAAAAATGTTTAAAATGTTTTTTTATTGTCTTGGCCAGTAATGGGTTAATCACAGAGTCGTAGTAAAATGCATCATTATGGAGAGTATTATAATTGATTTGATATAATATACTATATTTTTGATTTTGATTTGATTATTTATTAAAATAAATATTTGGTACATATATGTAATGAAATACACTTTTTCTCAAAATCGATTTTTTTTCCAGTCCTGGACCACTTTGTACAGCATTCATATTTGACACAATTTTCATTCTTTAATATTGTTTCCCTAAATTGTGTGTCAACCCTGCAAATAAATAATAAATTGTTTCAGAAGTTTTCGATTATTGCAATATTAGAATACGTTATGTAATGTGATATACATATCATAAAGTAAATATAGATCAAAAAAGTAGCTGTCTAACATGTCTTTTACTATTATGGAAACAACAGCTTCCTTGACATGACCGAGAATTCTGGAATGAATCTGCGATTATGCGTAAAAAAACTGTGTTCTTCTTAATCCACTCAACTAAAATGACATATTTAAAGTTGTAAAACATTCATAAAGTGCACATCAGGTTCCAAAACTCAGATATATCACACTGTTATTTGTATGTATGTCTTACTTATTTTTTTTTATTTATCAGAAAATTTTTTTTTAATATTTGAAAAGTCAAGTGTTATTTATGTATAAGAACAATTTTAAAGGAAACATGGCAATTACTTGATTTAAATTTTATTCAAAATTTTTTTATTAATAAATTGTAGTAGACTCGAATACATAAATAGTACTAAAATTTTGAGAATCTGATCTGGAGTTAATATTAGGTTTAAAAACATTCATACAAAAAGTTTTAAATTAGATTCTTTATATAAAACGTTAGTTTGATCAAACTATGGAGTCATATATACATATATATATATATATATATATGAAAGAATAAGAAATTATTGCGGATACATAATATATCAGAAAAAGAAAAATATTGGGTATAATCCGCTGTAGAGCAACCGTAGACACGTGTTTCTGACTAATTGGTCGTCATCAGTACGGTGTAGCCAAGGAATTAGGTGGGATAACCTTGGAGATGTAAGCTAAACGGAAGACCATCAGGTGGACATTGTCTTCCTCGTGGCGACGTTAGTTGTTGTCCTTAAAACCGAGGATCTTCTAGCTGAAGCTGCAAATGGTGGTCTGTCACCTGATGGTCTTCCGTTTAGCTTACATCTCCAAGGTTATCCCACCTAATTCCTTGGCTACACCGTACTGATGACGACCAATTAGTCAGAAACACGTGTCTACGGTTGCTCTACAGCGGATTATACCCAATATTTTTCTTTTTCTGATATATATATATATATATATATATATAAAAGAAATTATCGCGGATACATGAAATAAAAGAAAGAGAAAAATTAATTTTTAAATATATTTTTATCTTTCTTTTATATATATATATTGAATTTTTCAATACATATATATATATATGTTGTCACTGGATTCCGGGTTTTCTTCCGCGTTTCCACTGCTTGGTCTTTGGAAAGACCGATGCTGGTTTCTTGACGACGTTTCGGCAAAATCACACTTGCCATCTTCAGGTCTGCGATAACTGTCTGCTTCTGCTTCTTGTTATTCGTAAACTGACGTTTTCGGGATTCGGATGGTGGTTATATACTTCGTTAGCGTGTCGGTTGGTTGCCCTTGGACGAGTGTGTGCATGGTTCCGTGTCGTTGGGCTCGTGTTTGGAGTGTGACGGCTGGTTTGCGATGTAGAAGTATTAGTTTGGTGTTCTTTGTTGGTATCTGTTCTTGTTAGTACTGGTTTCCATGCTGTTGGTAACCTCTGGGTATCATCTCGTGAATTCAGATTGTTCGGATGTTTTTCAATTTCGATGGCTTCCCTGATGATTCTGGTTTTAGTATGTTCGATGTTCGCTAATAGCTTGGTGTTACTGAAGTCTATCGTGTGGGATGTTTCTTTTACATGTTGAGCCAGAGATGAAGTTTTCTTCTCTATATTGTATATAATATATATAATTTACGTGCATTAGGTTTGTTTCGAGCATAACTTTTATGTTATGTAATGCGTTCTTTTATTCTTTGTCTAGTTTGACCAATGTAGAATTTTTTGCAATCATTACATACTAAACTGTAGACTATATATATATATATATTTTTTTTTTTCTGCTTCTTTATTATTTGACATTAAACGTACTCCATATGTGTGAAGATTTGTATATGTTTCTAAAAAAATAGCATTCGTACTCGTAGTCACAACTTTTTATATATTCTTCCTTACTAACACCTGATAAAATAATAGGACAATCTGTTTCACAAATTATAAAAATAAGTGACGCATAATTTAAAAAAAATTAATATCGATACTCTTAAAATGTAACTTAAATATGATATATTTTTAACGTGTTGTTGTGATGTACATAATTAATGCTTGTACTCTGCAAACGTGCTAGCTGTAGACTGTAAGTATTTCTGATTTTTGTAGACTCTGACAACGCTCAATTAATTATAGTTTCTTAATTTTCGTATAGAAAGTTTTCGAACTTCTGACCAGAAGTAAAACTTTTATTCTTATTTGATAGCACTTTTTGTAAAAGCATCGCAAATTAGTATTCTATTCAGATTTATTAAAATTGCAAAAGGATTTAAAGCTGAATTTTTGAAAGTTTTTTTAAAGAAATAGCAGTATTTTGCAAATATCTTAGTAGTAATTATTTGAAATTATTTGGAATAATTCTTGTATAAATTTAGTAGTTGGTAAAATCTGATTTTTTGACTTAAGTATACTACTGCTTCGGTTCTTACGATTTGTGTGAAAATCTAACCATATCTTAAGGGGTGATTTTATTCATAGTACAATGTTTGCTATTGATAGCTTTATTAGTTTGGTCTGTGTCGTAGTTGCACATGCTCAGCGATATCTGTCTGTTCAAAAATGGAGCCAGTAGTACCGCCACAAGATTTTTTGGCTTCCTGATTCGTTTTTGCAGGGATTTCACTAGTCACTTGGCTCTTAAATCTATTTATTTTGCCATGGAGGAGGAGATTAGAGTACGGAGCTACTATTTGGTATCCCTACTACTTGTATCAGCAGTTGGCATTAGAGACAGTGCAAGAGCGTTTCTTGAAGTTCCTTAGTTACAAAAGTGATGGTTTTTAACCGGCTCTAAACATGGACTACTTTGAGTTATTTGACAGGCATTCCGTTGAGTCTTTATCAAACAGAAAATTATGCAGAAGCGCCCTTTTTTTTTATATAACTTGGCTAACAATGTGCTGGCCTCGCCAGGACTATTGTATTTACCCTAAATGTTTCATGTAGGCTGATGACCCCTGGTGCGGTATATCATGTTGTTCTTATTTGCTATATCGTTTATGGTTTTTAATTTCAATTTCAATTTATTGTTTGTAAGGAGCTCTTCATATGTACTACCTAAACATATATATGTAATTTATCCTGTAAATGGAGTTTGAAACTCATTGGATAATAAATGTATTATTATTATTATTAAAACCACTTCTTCGTTATCAGGGGACTTCAAGGCGTGCTTAGCTACAAAAATTTCAAATCAATACAATAAAATAAAGATCTATTAAGAGGAAGAAAGTATTTAAACTTAATTTGGAACAAACTGTGTATTAAAAATTCGAAACGTACATGCGTATATGAAAGTCGTGTTTTGCCCTCATGTATTTTTTTTATTTTAGTTTTGTGTCTTCTACGAAGTTCTTTTGTTCACGATATAGTATCCCTTCATTTCCAGGATATTTACGCTTCTTTTTATACTTTTAAATATTTGTTTTATAAAGTTTTTGTTTATTCAAACACAATTCTTGTATAGTTTACTAAATAGTTCTTCGAATAACTTTATGCAAATAATTCTTACAGAATTCAAGTATAACTTAGTAGACTCGACCTGCTTTGTAAATCAATAAACTATTTACTCCTTAGACGTTGTATGTTAACAAAATTATGCCAGGACCTTGCACTCGTTTTCTTTATGTAACTTATATTGGTAATAGTGAAAGTTCTATTTTTGTAATAGAATTGGAAATTCTTTATAAATATGGGGTGTGGCCGCCACACGACTTTTTTATAAGTATGAGCGTTTCAAATTATGCAAAGTTGTTCTAAATTGTTTTAAATAGTTTTATCTTCTGAGAAAAATAAGTCAAATTTTAAGAATTTTTTATACAAAAATTATTCAAAACACAAAATTCTATATTCAGAAAGATTTGAAATATATATAATATCCAGTTCTAAATATATAACATTTTTATATAGGCGTTCTTCGCAATTAATAATTACATATATTGTCTTTTTATTAATATTTGAAACATACATTTTCTGATTTAAACTAATTTATCTGACGACCAGCTATATGAATAAATTTTATTATGCCTATGCAATAGTAAAAGAAGAAAATGAAGTGTGGCCACCACACGACTTTTTTTATACGTATGAGCGTTTCAAACTAGACAATTTTAAGAATTTTTTACACAAAAATTATTCAAAATCCTATTTTAAGTACTGATATTCTCTTAATAAATCTCTATAGAATACATATTTTGCCCGATATTCGAAAGAAGAGTGCTACTCACTGAGAGTAAAATGTTTCTTCCGGTCTGAATTTTGAAATTTCATTTATACAAAAGATATTGCAAATCCCGCTCTAAATACTTTTGTACTCTTGATAAATATATGTATGTGAATAGAATATGTAGAATGCGTTATTCGGTGAGAGTAAAAGTGTTACTTCCGGTCCGAATATTGAAATTTTTCGTATACAAAAGGTATTGAAAATTAAGTTCTAAATACTTATATACTCGTAACGTAAAAGGCATGACTTGCGAAATATTCGCATGAAACTGATTTTCGGTAAGAGTAAACGACCTATTTCCGGTAGGAATTTCGAAAAACCTTTTTAATAAAATTCTTCTCAGATTTAATTTTGAGTATATATGAATTCTTTATAAATTAGTTTAAACTTAAATAGTTGACGAAATATTGCCAACATTCGATTTTTTCAATGAAGTAAACTACCACTTCCGGTCTGTCGATTTTATCAGATCTCAAGATGGAGATTATACTGGTAAATACAAAGTTTGGAATTAATACCTATCGTGGCCACACACACACCACACACACACACACACACACACATACACACTGACACACACACAGAGAGAGAGAGACATTTTTTTAAAACCACTTTTTCGGTATCAGGGGACTTCAAAATGTGGACATCTGCAAAAAACTTTAGGTCGAAAATTTTCATCATTACAACATCAAGTAGTAAACTTCAATGAATTATTGTTCCTAGTACATATAAGACATATGAACGAAATTTGGCTAAAAAACTATTGGGTGATCCTTTTTTGGATCACACAGTATATATACATACATATATGTATGAATACGCATGACAATATTTTCTTCAAAGAATATAACCCTAAGATTCAAATTTAATTATTCCTGTAATTACTAACATAAACTAAATTTAATTAATTATGCATCAATAATAAATAGTATTTAAGAATAGTTATTTACGAACCAAGTGCGTGAAATCAAATTTCGCGAATGAGTGACCAGTTTAAAGCGCGAGCCGAAAGGCGAGCGTTTTATGGACACGAATTCGCGAAATGTTTCACGCACGAAGTTTGTACAATATTTTTTGTACGAGAACTATAATAATAATACATATTGTTAAATACGTTATCGTTTATGACACACTACTAATCTCTTGATATTAATTAAAAAAAATTGAGTTGGCAGTATTGATTATTTGAAGTGACATTTAATTTAAAATTATCAAATTCAAAAAATTCCATACAAAATAAAAACCTCACCAACAACATGAATTCTGATAATGAAATGCAATGTACACCGCCTGAAATTCGCGAAGCTGCCAATATTGCAGTGGATAATTTATTACCCATAAAATCAAAAAACGTATACAAAAACACTTATACTAAATTCGTAACTTGGGCTAGATCTAAAAATATACAAAAATACTCCGAAAATTGTTTGTTAGTTTATTTTCAAAATTTACAATCAAATAAATCATTATGGTCCACTTATTCTATGTTAAAATCATGCTTAATAATATATGATAATACGGATATATCTAAATATGCAAAACTCATAGCGTATTTAAAACAGACAACCAAGCAACATCAGCCTAAAAAATCAGCAGTATTAACCGAAGAACAAATTACTAAATTTATTGTTGAAGCACCAAATTCTTTGTTCCTACTAATGAAGGTAAAGTCATTTCCGTATATTTAAATTCCATACAACACTATATATATGTATTTATAGGCTGTATTAATATTGGGTATTTATGGAGCGTGTCGACGTGAAGAACTTTGCAAAATGTCATTGCGAGACATAGAATTTAAATCGAATTTAATTATCGTAACAATTCCAGAAACTAAAACAGGTAACAGCCGTACATTTGCTATCATTAAGCCCGAATGGATTACATTAATTCGGCAATATGCAAATTTAAGACCGGACAACCAGCATCGATTCTTTTTAACATATCGCAATGGCAAGTGTGTTTGTTCACCTGTTGGTCTTAATACAATTGGCAAAATTCCAATGCGAATAGCTGAGTACCTTCAGCTTGATAGCGCAAGTAACTTCACAGGTCACTGTTTCCGAAGGAGTTCAGCGACATTGTTGGCAAATCAAGGAGGTGACTTGCTTACAATTAAAAGGCATGGTGGATGGAAATCATCTACGGTTGCAGAAGGATATATCGAAAATTCTCTGCATAGTAGAATTCAATTAGCTAAAACAATGACCCCGTTAGAGATATCGACTCCGCCTGCAACTTGTTCGACATCTGAAATACAAGATATATGTAATAATACAATCAACGTTACTCTACCTTCGCAATCAAGATCAATTCAAACAAACCAGTTAATCCCTGGGGTATCAATCTCTGGTTGTCAAAATTGCCCAATCAAAATTTTTAATAATTGTTCCGTTTCAATTTCTGAAAAGAATGAATAATGGTAATTTATATAATATTTGTTACTGTTCTGACATTGAATTACATACCTTCCAAATATAACAATTTCTATTTCATTTCCTTTTATTTTCATAGAAAAACAACGAACTGGGTAGCATATTATTAAGGTTAGGGATTTATGATTTTAAAATGTGACTAAATTAATTAAGTTCTGGGTAGTACCAACTTTACTTTTACGCACTCGTGTTTAAAGTGACTTTTTACGCACGCAAATCGAATCGTGAAATGACAGGTTTTGATAAGCGAGTACAAAAAATAATTTATAATTTTAAATTGCTTAATTACTTATTTTACATACGTAGAATTACACCTAAAGCAAAACTATTTAAGGACAAGGGAACGGTTTACAACGTTAACGTAATTTACTTTTGGAAGACGTTAGTAATTATATCCATTACCGTTAATCAATGATGTGAAAATCCTCTAACTTTCATCACATGGTTAATTGACTAGAACAAAACGTTGTTTCACAAAGCGCTATGATCTGAGTAACAATATAAGTTATGGTTACCAAACTAAAGTTGTAAAAGGGTGCAGAAACTCGATATAACATCACACACATTTCCTATTAATACAACAGTTGTTTCTTCGTTTGCTAATAATAAAGTAGTATACAATGCACATTGTAGCAATTTCTATTTTGCTATAAACAGGACTACTGCGACAATATATATGTGCCTTCTACAAAATTCAGAGAAAAACTTTTTCGTCAATCAATCATCCATAAAATAAGTGATTATAAGCAATTGAATAAAAATAAAGTATATGTAACACAAAACAAAACCTAGATTAATTATCAATTATCTAACGTTTTTTCGTCGTTTTCCGTGTCGTTGCGTAAAGTTTTTCAAGCCTGCGACGTTACGAACAATACGATCACGTCTTTGTCTGATGTGTCTACTCTCACGGCGTCAGCGAAAAAATATTTTGCCAATCTTGTCTTAAATGAGAAGATTCTTTTCTGGCAGGAAATAAATACTTACTCAAAGAATTTCAAACTTACATATTTCTTTATTTCTTTTATTTTAAGCACAGCCAAAATTGTATATAGTATACAATGAACACTTCAAAAATAAAAATTATATCTACTTATAATAGATATTTCTTGAAGTATCTAATAGAATATCTAACATTACTAACGTAAATCAACATCTTCTCTGCTAATACTCGTATGTATATGTAGGTTTTGAACTTTAGAATTTGACATTTCTTACATCAAGCCATGTCTTTCTTTCCTTTTGATTTAGTATTAACATTCTCATATCACTGAGATTCTTCTCATCTGTTTTCCTATTACCTTGATTTTGTCTATGCATCTGTTTTCCTATTACCTTGATTTTGTCTATGCATCCAGGATTTCTTCGCTCTGACATTTTTCTTTCTTATGAATCTATGTTGCATCAAGTTGTTTTGGAAATCCGTCCGAGTTCATTCCTACTAGGTGTATACATATACCATTGCTGCTGTTTTTTTCTCTATTTCGGTAAGTACTTATGTTTTCTTAATCATTTTTTTTCATCTGACAAATCCATGATTCAAATGAATACATTATTATAGAAAGTGTCGGTTGGTTTTATGTAACTAGTTTTATATTCTCGTCAATTTAATTTTCGTCAAATTTTTAGCGCATACTGTCACCCTCTTAACTGATATATCAATTTGAATTAAGCACATGACTTCCCATGATTACTTTAAAATTTCAATAAAGTATTAGTACCCTTGAATATTCCGTAAGTTTGGATAATTATAAGCAACTTTCTTACAGAAAATAAAATTAATTACTTGCTTAATTACTAAGAGCGGTAGTACACGTCAAAATTAATCCACATGCGTTTCAGGATTCACGTTATTATTACGAGACTAATTTAAGTGCATTGAAGAAGCTGATATGATCGTCATATATGACAGCAACATTCTTAGTTATACTAACGAATGTAATACGATAGTTACGTAATATATATGTGAAGATATTTCTTTTTTATGTGTTGATATTTATTTGTTTTCTAGATGCACATAATAATGCACGAACTTCTTTGTAACTGGCGTAGATCTATTGAGATCGGAATTATTACTATGTGTTATAAATTACAAATAAACACGATGTCTTTCGAAAGATGTAGGTCTGCTAATTTTAATATCGATTGTCACTCTTACTAAGTCGCAGTATCTACAGTGAGAACTCTCTTTACAAGTATTTAAACATGCTGAAGAGCATTCTAGTACCTTGTAACTTTCTACAATTACTGCGACTAAGAATGCATTATTTTCAGCAAAATCAAACGCAAAATATACATAAGTATATACTCAGTAACCAAAGATAAACATACTATGCAAATTATGTAATTAAATATATAATAATGTTACTCATATAGTTTATACAACGTACTAGTTCAAAATACATTTTCAAAAGCTTTGAACACATAATTGCTGAAATTCGAATTCAGGTTGTCGATCTTAAATGTGTATTTACTTAGAAACAATGCACGAAAGTCATGCAAATATATAATTTAGAGTGCATGCACGGGAACTAATTTATAGCTTGAGACGCGCTGACCTTTCCTATTAACGTTAAAATGCATGACGTTGTTTGTAAAGTTTAGATAAAATACTATTAGGACAAAATACTTAAAATACGAGCAGGAAATAGAACACTTAATATCTGTTATTAGTAATTCTTGACGAAACGCAAGGATATGCTGGAAAATATGTTGCTGTTACGATGAGATTTATTTGCAGCTAGTTGTTCGGAGAGATCTGTTTCTGGCACAATAATTCGAATAAAGGTTCGAAGATATGAAAACTTGTTGTTTGGTACATACGATTCTGATTTAAAGATTCAAGTATATACAAGTAAAAATTGAAATAAATCCAAATTGAGTTCAAAACAGTTTTATTCAATTAACTACAATTGTTTCACCCTACTAGGGCTTCATCAGGTGATGAACTCAATTTGAATTTATTTCAATTTTTACTTGTAAATTATGGAGTTTCAACACGTATCTCCGTCTTCAATCAATTATTCAAGTATATCTTTTTATAAAACTAAATCTGAGTATGTCAGCTGTCAAATTACTTGAGAGGTATATCTACTATAAAAGTTTTAATTATTCTAGAAAAACATAAATACGGATATCTTAACACAAGGATATCTCAAGAAATTTTGTAAAAGAAGGAGAAAGAATCGCGCCCATAATGATTTCCTCTATAAACTAAAATTTATCTTTCAAAATAACTTCCGCACAAAGTTGGAAATGTACAATCCTTGAAAATATTTCCTAAAATATATTTATTTTTTGTATTCAATTTAGGTAGATAGATTTATTATTGGATAATGGCAATTAGTGCGACTTAATATTGAGAGCTTATAACCTTCAATATTATTTTAAATTACATATGTATTTACTCTAGCGAGATCAGAATCTATGAACCTGGTTTCAAAAACTTTTTTTTGTGAATATTTTTTAACAAGATTCTTAAAGTAATGATCTTATTATGGAGGATTTATTCTTCAAAGCCTGCACAAATATTTCTGACAGTGACCAGAAATATTAATGCACAAAATGAAGAAAACCAATTTATTAGTATTGTTTATAGAATTTATCGGTCTAATTCAGAACATAACGTGAGCGAAAAGTACTATGAACAGATACAATGAGAGCGGTTAATGTCTATAAAATTCAATCAGTGATATTAAATGTTAAGTTTACTTAATTTGAATCGTAGACTTATGCGACTACTTATATTTCAATATACTTCACGGATTCTCTGTGAAAAGTGTTTCCCCAGGAGACTGTAAAATTAAATAAGAATTTTGTTGTTGTATATAATAAGCCGGTTCATTAAATAGGTTTTCATTTCTTTGGAAATCATTGGATGTTTTATATAGTATGAAAAAATTAAGCACACGAACTACAACATTTCTTATTATAAAAGTGGATGTAGTGTATCATTAGCTGCTAACAACAAACTATTTTACACACTGACTTTATAGTACCAGTAACGCTCATTGACAGAGAAAGCAATACTGTCAGCATTAACTTTTGTTTTATATATTCGATTTCTCTAAACATTGACTGAACTTAAACTAGATGCGATTGGTTGATGTTTTACTCACCATGTACAAGTTAGTTATTGTAGCACGTCTGAATAAAATCTGAATCGCTGTTTACTCATGTTTTATATTCATTTTGTTTATTTACGTTATCTTTAAATATATTTCGACGATGATCGTGCCTACCTACATAGAACTCATTACCAAACTTATAGCCACTCATATGATCTCAATTCTGTTGAGTAAATGACAATTAAATGAAGATTACAATACTACCCGGAGCTGCATAAATGATTTTTCAATTTGAGAATATACATGTACAACCACAATGTACGCTATTCTGTTGAGTAAATGAAAATTAAATGAAAATTACAATAGTACCTGGAGCTGCATAAATCATTTTCCAATTTGGGACAAATTATTAAACTCATGAATAAAAATGTATTTTGTTATTTAGTATCTAGTAAACTGTATTTATTAAAAAAATTAAGAACAGTCAAGAAAATGCATATAACAAGAAATGTATTATAAATGTTAAATATACATTTTGGTGGAGGCGCTGGGTTAGATACTAAAACCAAATGCAATATGAATTCTCAGATAAGTTCTGCAAAGTTTAGTAGAATATGATAAATAAAAATTGCATTTAATTACTTATTAGTAAAAAAATCAATTTGATGGCGTGTTTCTTATGTGTAAATTGCGAGTATTGCTCAGGAGCCGATGGAACTTATTAACCCTAGCGTAATACGTATTTCAGTAAATTTAGCATTCTACAAAACAAAGCATCGCTGTTATTCATTCATACTTCAACTGAAATAGATGCAATTTATACACGCCTTTTTACCATTACACAAAATGTGATTTAAGACTTCATTTCTTGTACATGGCCTTAATTATATTAAAATTAATAAATATTGGAAACATGAAAGAGAACATATACATATGTACATAAAAAAAGAAAAAAAAAGAAATAACGCGGATACATAAAATAACAAGAAAGACAATAGTAACGGGGTAAATTCCGCTGTAGAACAACCGTAGACACGTGTTTCTGACTATTGGTCGTCATCAGTACGGTGTAGCCAAGGAATAAGGTGGGATAAGGAATCGAGTAGTTCCTTCTGACAAAATCCAGCTTCCTGTTATTCGTAAACAGTTTACATGAAGCAGAAGCAGACAGTTATCGCAGAACTGAAGATGGCAAATGTGATTTTGCAGAAACGTCTTCCAGAAATCAGCCCTTTCAACGACCAAGCAATGGAAACGTGAACGAAAACCCGGAATCCAGTGACAACATATATATATATATATATATATATATATATATATATATATGTATATATAAAGTTATATATGTGTATACCTATTCATACTTACGTTAGTTTCGTTTTTTCATTGTTTTGACTATTAATTACGTACTTCCAGAACATTGTCTGTAGCTACAAATACATCTTAACACAGACATAGTTGCATCGTCGATTGTTTATGTATTTCAATCAAATTGTACATGTTTAGGTAAACCTAAGCCATTTTGATAGGATTTCATAGGTAATACCGATTGTCCTATATTTGCTTTCATTTACATATATACATGACTGATTTTACATTCTATATTGTTATAATATCAACAGTTCTACTCTTAATTTTTCATTACATAGTTGCGTCGTTGTTATTTGTATAATTGCATTGACTGAACAGTTTGTGGTAGACCGAAGTCTTTTGATGTGACTGTATAAGTAATCCCGACTGTCCTATGCTTATTTGATTACATTTTCATTTATACATTTTGATTTACATTTTATATTTGTCATTGTTTTCTAATTGACAACCAGTTGTCATATTGATATTACTTTTATTTTATTGTGTATCACTACTACCAAGAAGATTTTCAATTTTTCAATACATTTGTATATTTGGCAAAGAATTGTAATATATTTTATTAACTGCCTGGTTGAAATGAGGCATTACACAGTGTTAAGTATGTGCACAGTTGTTTTACAGTTGGACATTTTGGATTGACATTTTAAGGTAATACTATATTTTTTATTCAACACATATTAATGCTTTAACATACACCTTCTTTGTTATGCTGCACTGACGAAACCAAACTAGGTAGAAACATATATTGTCTGTAGCTACAAATACATCTTAACACATACATAGTTGCATCGTTGATTGTTTATGTATTTCAATCAAATTGTACATGATTAGGTAAACCTAAGCCATTTTGATAGGATTTCATAGGTAATACCGATTGTCCTATGCTTATTTGCTTTCATTTACATTTATACATGACTGATTTTACATTCTATATTGTTATAATATCAACAGTTCTACTCTTAATTTTTCATTACATAGTTGCGTCGTTGTTATTTGTATAATTGCAGTGACTGAACAGTTTGTGGTAGACCCACGCCTTTTGATGTGACTATATAAGTAATCCCGACTGTCCTATGCTTATTTGATTACATTTTCATTTATACATTTTGATTTACATTTTATATTTGTCATTGTTTTCTAATTGACAACCAGTTGTCATATTGATATTACTTTTATTTCATTGTATGCCACTACTACCAAGAAGATTTTCAATTTTTCAATACATTTGTATATTTGGCAACGAATTGTAATATATTTTATATATGTATATATATTATTCTATAAATATACTTCAAAATTCCACTAAGAGTGCAAATTAATTGCACATCCAATTCAGTTAAAAGTTTTAAACAAAATCTTTTTCGATCAACAATTCAGATCAGTATTGAATAAAATTTGATTCAGTCAATACTGATCTTAGCATTATTTTTACAGCTAGTGTTCCCAAAATGATGCGAATAAAAAAAGAAACTTGAAGATTAATACCTACCTACAAATTATAGGGTGATAAATTTACACATAATTTGCATTTACTTTTCTTCAGTTCTAATAGTTTCGGTTTTGGGGCCGAAATATTACAAGAAATTTGTCTTCTTATTCGAAACAACCTTATTAGTACATAAAGATTCCTCCAAATCTGAATTCCAAGTTGCCAGTGTTTTTTTTTATTGGAATTTGGTACGATTCAAATTCACCATTAAATACCGAATGTGGTTGCCACAAGAT
The DNA here is from genome assembly GCA_963170755.1 of Amphimallon solstitiale. Lineage (NCBI taxonomy): Eukaryota > Metazoa > Arthropoda > Insecta > Coleoptera > Scarabaeidae > Amphimallon > Amphimallon solstitiale. The sequence goes on along the minus strand of OY720676.1, from coordinate 92,859,684 downwards.
GGGATAGGATTAATACAACATAATTAATTTTGAAATGTTGTACTCTTATAAGTAGATTTATTTATTCTTTTTCCTTTGTCATGGAATAATTTTGAAGTTGGAAACCAATTAATAGTAATGCCAATAATATGTGCCTTAGCTTTTATTAATGGCTTTATATCAACTACAAAAATATTGATTGAGTTATTACTACGCACTTCTTGTGCGTCAGGTCTAGAGGGTGGGATGCATATTGAAGATATACCAATAAAAGTGCATAATAGTACATTAAGAAAGTGAAGAAAGAACATGAAAGAGCATGGTATAGTAACATACCTACCTTTAGCACTAGACAGAAAGCCGACCATATACATACATCACATAGATATTTACAGTGCACATAAAAAAGAAATTTAGAAGCTACAACCTTAATTATTATCTTTAAATGAAGAGTTGCTAACAAAAGTTTAATTTTTTGAAATGATTTAATGTTTGCCAACTTTGTTTTGTGACGTCATATAATCTTATCAGACCATTATTTAATTATTTTTTTAATGACAATCAATCCCTTTTTTCGAAAATTAACAGTATTTTCGTTTCTTTTTAGGCCATGTGAAAATAAAAAAGAAGTTTTAGATAAATCACGTTCAATATTTTAGTCAAACATTCATGGGCGTTCTAAATGTTGTTACATTTATCAAAATATAAAATACTTTATTGAAATACTACAATAAATATTGTACAATCAGTCAATAACTGCTTGTCATTCGGTGTGTAACCACGCCAGTTCCTATTGTTCGTGTTTGTTCTTGAATACAGATTTTTAATTTATAAATATTTTGCGACCAGCTAATGCAAGCACTAGTTTTAAGATGCTCTGCAAAAGAAAAATCTTACGTATTCAAATCCGGGTATCGGACTAGCCTCGATGGGTCTTCCTCTACGTATCCATCCATCCTTCGTACAATTTGTTTAAACTTAAACATTTTCCACAACGAATTGGCAATTGTCCGGCAATTACGATTATGGATATTTTCAACATATGCTCTAACAAAGTATTATAAGGCATTGTTTGTAATAATTTAAATAAAGTATTTACTATTTTGTGGTAAAAGTAACAGCGTGTAAAAAATTAATGACGTCATCTATATTTATAACGTCACAAAACAAAAACGAAAAAATAAAATTATTGCAAAAAGTTTTTCCTTACTTCATATAAAGTATAAATAAAAAAGACTTTCAGATTTTGTTTAGAATTTCTAAACACATGTGAAACTTTTTATACAAAAGTTGTTAAGCTAATGTTTGTGAAAAGCCCAAAACACCAACAATAATCTAAATGTAAATACTGCTGATTTCATATTTAGGCGAAATTCTAGATACCATTCAGAGAGATTCTAATGAATTATGGAAATTCGACGACTAACGTAAATAAAACAAGTTTATGTATTTGAAAGCAAATATTCACAACTGCCAGTTTAGAAGCAACAATAATGAAGTTTGCAACTTGTTCAAATGAAACGAGAAATTTGATTTTCGTACTATATTTTGTTGAAACTAAATATGTATATGTTCTTTACTATTTTATTTTAGTAAGGAGTGCTGTTACGATCAATACCTTATTAAACTTACGTGGCATACATATTGCTGTGGCAACATAACTATTTGGAATACAATAATTGTAATATTGCCATACATTAGGCTTTGCCAAATAAATTATGTTGTGTGCTGTTCCAGCAACATAACTAATAAAGATGATGATAATTTTTATTATCCTTAATATATATTTTGTTTATCTTAACAGCACGTACTTTATAAGTATACGTGAATTCTATCAATGTATCTAAATTTCTCTTCTCTCGTCAAATCTCTTGTTTTTCCTTTAATTGGGATAAGGTTATAGCTTATTTAAAATGAAACCAGAAACCATATAAAACATAATTGTATAATTTATTTAACATTATTTCACAATAGAAAGCATCGCTATACTATATTCACCATTTAATTAAAAAGAAACATAATAAAGAGAAAACATTTGTACCTTGTTCTAGGTTGTAATGTTTTATAGAACGAATATATTTTTCTTATGCTTAATCAAGAAAAAAGAAATCTAAAAATATTGTCCTGTTTCAAAGAAAATAAAATTCAATTAACGTTAGTATACTATTGATATTTTATATGCTAATTCTATTCCATCAGAGACATTATATTCGCACGTAATGCTCTGACAAACTTAGAACTTCGCAATGGCCAATGTTCGGAGAAAAAGCTTGAATCTGATTACTGTCTACAACCATTCACACGTATTGTATCCAGCATCTCAAAGTCCACTACCCAGAAACACTTTCCTTCTTAAAAATCTATTTTAAATCATTAATTTATAATCAAAAATTCATTGTAAGAATTAATGATGCCTAATAAAGTGCCAGAAAATATACATTTGCACGTTATATCCTCTTAACACCCAATACCATCAATAATTCTATTTTTGTGTTGTTGAAACTAATGAATGCATATTATTACAGGAAAATATTTATTATCCCTGTTGCACAACGTTATATTGAATATACATTTGCACATTATATTTCAATACACGCATAACAACATTGATAAATCTTTGTATCGAAAACTTACTTTGAATCATTGAAAAACTTTTCAAATTCTGCCATTTGCATCTCCATTATTTTTAAAATACAAAAATTATTACCAAAGAAAAATGAATGAAACTTAAATACAAATAAAATTAATACGCTAATACAAGAAATAATTATGAATGAAAATAATCGTGGTGTCTCTGACCCTACGATTTTAAGTCGCTTTTAATCTCTTTCCAGATAACTAGCTAATCCAACTTGTTCATTCTTGTCTTCCAATTTATATCCCCGGGAAAACACGTGACCGCTCTCAACGCCACCCTCGGTACTACCATTTAAGTTGTCACCCTGCGTCTTCAGTGAGATCTCTGCCTTCCAAGTTGCCATCATGATACGAACACACACACACACGCACTTATTGTCTTTGACAGTTTCTTCACTTAAAATGTCAACACATTGAGAATTGTTTGTTTATTTTAAAAGTCTTTCACTCAAATTGTCCAGTATCTTCCAATGTAGGTATACTTGTATTAATATAATTCTTCCTTATATTGGTTTATGAATTTGTTACCCTCTTTACTATTTGCTAACACAATTCTTATTTTTGTTTTGTTTCCAGCTCTCGGTAAAATTGGAAATATATTGTAAATAACAGGTATTCTTTTTATAAGATTACTCGTACTACCACGATCCATCTGGTTTGCCCTTTCGTTGCTTCTTTCGATCCAGGACTTTTCCAACGGTGATATATTTATCTGTAAGAAGCTATAAACGAAGTTTACATTATATTTTCTTTTTGTAGGTCATCCAACCGTACAACTCTCTCTTTACAGTCAATGAAACATAGTGCTACACACCTGAATTTATGAATGTACTTTATTATTTGCCAACTGTCGTTTATAAAAAACACTACTGCTTATTGTATGGTCTCGAAATATTTTGATTTATATCCTTTTTATTTATTTACTTATATAGTCATAAGTTAAGGTAAATTTTATTCTTTTAGCATGACTTATTTTAATTTCTTTTATAAAGTTTTATTACCTTATGCACGTTCTAAAGTTTACATAATTTATTCAATTACATTTTTCTCCCGTGCATATCGGATTTTGTTTTCTTCATACAATTTTATTGCATTTAGATGACTAAATCTTTTCACTCTTCTATAAAAGTAATATATATAGCTTAAATTTATCTCGTCTTTTATTTTGTACCTGTTGAATATCTTAATTGTAAATATAAATTCATTTTTATGTCTATTTTTCTATACTTAAATGTATGCAACCCAGTATACTCTTATGTTAAAATCTTTGAATACAATAAAACTTATTCTTATTGTCTCCTTTTTATTTTTATATACTTAAATTTATTCTTAATGCTATTACTATTATTTTTAATATGCAAGAGACCACGGCAATATTAATTGTATATTTTACATTATATATACGTATATATATATAGTCGCTTAGTCGTTTCTTTGGATCTAAGATTGATTAAGTTATGGACTCTCTTGCATTTGTAAGAAAGGAATATTGTAAAAAAGAACCACCTTAAGCAAAAGAAGATTAAAAAATATAGTATTTGTGTCTTAACCTTCATTATTTAATGTAACATTCTTCCTTTAATAATATAAATAGCTACAATTTTTTGGAAATGTTGATTAAAACATCTCATCTTCCACATTAATTAAGACATGACATTTCTAAAAAATGTTACTTTAAATTTAAATTTAGTTCTCATATTCTTTGAATATCAAACAATGTATAACTACCAGGCATACGTTCTGTATCGCTTTTATTAAGACGTGACCAAATAATTCTGCATTGTATAATAAATAATTACGTAATTATATCGTTTATTTCACAGTCGCAATTTTGTGTTCAAAATATAGCTTTCGCTTCGCAAAAACAGATTATTATCATTTACTCTGCTTTCAAAATCGAGTAACTTTAGACTGGGGCATCAATTAGAGGAAGTTATAATGTGCTACAAAATAACAATCTAAATACATTCCTGTACAATATTCACTACCGACATCAGCCATAGTTTAGTTTAATTTTGTGGTTACGTAAATAAATCTTCATGTGGTATTCTGTGAATTACATAATGTAGCATCATAAGTCCCCATAGAGATATGTTTAGACTGAAATATTACAGGAAAATAAGGAGTTCCCATAGGAACTGTATTATGTTCATTTGCAAAAACCAGCTATGCATTCGTTAGCTTGAGCAATACTCTACCAGAGTAGTTCGGATTTTCATAATCGATAAATTCATACAATAGGTGTTCGTAATTGTTTTACGCACTGCGATTCAAAAGTGTCCACGTTTTTAAATCGGTAACTTGAAAACGCCTTTCTGCATTTCTTCTATCGTCAGAGTACCGAGTGCCTAAATATTTAATTTGCAAAAGAATTATTATTTTATAACAACATGACGTTTCAAGCAACAGTAATATTGCCACATGAATTTTTTTTTACAAAGGTTTTACATAGTTGGTGTAGGTAATTGATTTACTGATGGACCATTTGCATCAATCTTGAAGTTTTACAATTTCTGCAATAGATTGAAATCAACATCATAGTCAAATTTAACATTAAAATCCCACTGCAGTAATGATATTCCAAAACTCGATACGACACACGCAGTCGACAGGACATCAACCTTTTAGCAACTATCAGAAACATCCTATTGATATATTGAGATTTGGAATAAGTAGTGGAGAATAATATGTCCCAACTTTTGGAATTTATATTACATGACTACGTGTTGCTGCTATATGCTAAATTTAAAAAGTTAGCATATATATCATAATTCTCCGTGGAATAGCTCAAATATCAGTAGTACTTTTCTGACAATCGCTAAAAGACTGTAGATGTTGTGTTGACTGCAACAGTAGGATTTATTGTTCGGAATCCCATCGCTGTTTAAAAGGTTCTTCAGCAATAGTTTTGAAAATTATTCAGATCAACTACTCATTTTTAACAGAATACGAATAAAAATTACAGGGTGTTAATCCTATTTCGTCATATCGACAATGTTATAGTTGCATGTAAGCATAAGCACATGGTTATAAAGTGATATTTATTTGGTAAATAACATAATTAGTCACGACTTTAGAGGTAGAACAAATAAAGAAAGACGTTTCCAAGTTGCAAATTTAATAACATGAACTTTTCTAAATCGCAATGCGTAAATTAATTATAGACAGTCCAAGATGTAATTTTCAAAAAGTATAACGTATTTGGGAAAGCAGTCAATATCTCAAAAGAAAAACGACGTAGCGTAACAATGTATGGTATGTGTATTCTTTTTCATTAATATAGCAGCCCATATTAAAGAAATAAGTTAATGTATATTATTAAACATATTAATTACAGAAACATATCACCGATTTTGTATAAAATTCTTTACTAACTTGAGGTTAAAGCTAAGTTATTATACAGACCAATTTTTGCTTGTTTGATATTGTATGTACTGTAGTAAGCTTTTGAAAATTAGAAGGCGTGAAATTGATGTGAAAGTAAAGAGAACATTTGCGGTATCATTATCAAGGGTACTCATTCTATAACTCTAAAATGTTGCTGTACCGCAATAAATTAGCAATTATTGATGTAGAGCAAAATTTAATTCAAATAAGAGGCTATGTTAAAAGATTCGTATGATTTGTATATTTGATTTTTCCGATCTACAGGTACCTAATTAAATTACAGTGACAGATAAAATATATAATTTCGTCAGTTAAGATAATACTCAAGATTAATCCAGGGAAATATATACAGCACAGAGGATTACTTCCGCACAAAATTTTAAATTTTAAATTAAATGTTGTATGTCTAGTATTCATATTGTTTGTATATTGTATATTGTATATTGTATATTGTATATTTTTTGTAATAACACCATTACAGAAAATGTCATTTTCTTTTTTTTTTTTGTACATAGCGTACAACTGTAAATAATATATATAGATATAGAAACACAAATAATAAAATCATAATACAAAGATAAACACCAACAATAAGAACTAACAAGACATTGTCATTGACATTTGTTGCAGTATACCCTTATTGTTGTTTGTATATATACATATTGCTGTGACATAAATAAATGTTTATTTATGCTGTAGCATATAAATATGTTTATTTATATTTATTATAAATAATGTCATTGCCACACGTTGGGCATCGCCATTTTTATTAATGCTGTGGCATATAAATATTTATTTTAAATAACAATATTGCCATATAATTTATATGCTGTAACAACATACTTTTGTGTGTATTACCACACGTAGGGTATAGTCTTTTGTACACATTATACTCTTTAAATAATTCTTTACACAACAAGAACTTATAATTGGTTTTGTATTTTATCTTATATTGTTGGGTCATGTACCTTATAACTATTGTGGGTCCTGGCAATGTTTGTGGTTCCTTCTTCTTAGCTGATGATTTTTCTCTTGTTCATAATTGGGAAAAGGTAATAGTTTTATTCAAAAAAAAAACTGTATGTCTATTCAACATAATCATGTATTTTTTTTTTATTTTGTAATTTAAAGATTCAAAAAAAATATAGTTTCCTTTATATACACACCTTTATGCTCTAAACAAGATACATAATTGAAAAATGCTCATATCATTTATACCTAATGCCGGTTGTAATGTATGTAAATTTTTTGTTTATTTATTTATTCTACCAATCAAAATAAATATTTATCCTGCAAATAAACAAATGTAAACTTTTATTGTACGTTTATGAATATACTTATCGACGTTATAATATTTATGTATAGGCTTCAATTAATTGCTTTAGACAACCATTTGCACGTGTTGTATCGAGCTCTTAATCTATGCCTTGTGAAATTCTAATTTATTATTCGCTTAATTTGAAAGAAATTAATGATGTCTAGACAATACGATGAAGAAAATGCTCATTTTCACGTAACATCTCTCCAACTGACCAACACCATTAATCCTATTTGGTTGTAATTCCAACTATATAAATTTAAAATAAACCTTACAGGATAAATTATTTACTTATCTATTTTTGTCCAACAATACATTGATTAATCATTCGCACGTAAAAATCAATGTCTGTCCAACAACTCGTATAACTTCATTTTCAAAAGAAATAATAAACTTACTTGTTATCAAAAAATCTATTTTGAATGTCCATTATGAACGCTTCAAATGAATTCAAATGTATTAAATAAAATAAATTACTGTGACTATATGTGTTGAAGAAATAATGAAAAACTACAATATAACAAAAAAAATCTTATTCTTTAAGAGACCTTCCTTTTGTAAGTGTTTTGAGAAGTTCACCTCTCGGAGGTGTTATCAGAAGTCTACCTGTCGAATCTTGTCTTTGTATTTATAGCGGCAAAAATAAACTATGTTGACCATTGCGCCCTCTAGTCCATGTTTAGGTTGGTACTGGAATACACTTTCCCGTAAAATCGCTGCCCATATGTTGCCGCCTTGATACACGCACACATACACATTTTGTTCTGACAGTTCACAATTTTTCTTAAACGTCAACATAACCTTCCAATTCAAAGATCTCCCCTGCTTTGCACATCATTCCCAACGGTAGGTTTATTCTTGTCACTAATACCATCCTTCTTTGTACTCGTCAATGAACCTATTACCTTGTTCATTGTTCGATACATATTTTTTCTTTCCATTTATTTATGTTAGTTTTACTTTTCTTTTAGCCGGAGTGCGCCTTGACAAAATGGGAAACATGCCGAAGACAACCACTATTTTTCTCCCCGCACTGCCTGTCCTTGTAGAACACGTCCACCTCTAGTCCCTGAAGCATTGTGTTACGAACAAATCATGAACACAGATACCTTTTATTTATTTATAATGTCAGCTTTTAAATACAAAAATATGTCACTGCTGATTGCTTCTATGTTTTACATATTTTTATATCCTTTTTATTAGTCTAGTAGTAAGCTAAGGTAAATTTTATTCTCTAATACTATTTAATTCTTAAACTCTCATAAGATTTTTACTGCTTTATGCATGTCGTATTTCATTTCTTTTCATGATTTATAAACCATACTTTTTGTGTATCTTTTCTACAAAAGAAATATATTACTTATATTTATTTTGTCTTTATTTCATATATTTCTTTATTTAATAAATTTTTATTCTACATCTTTTGTTTTTATATTTATTTAATAAACTTTATTTTGCATATTTCATTATTTACTGTAATAATAAAAATTTGACTATGAGTATGCAACTTTGTATACCTTCATGTAGTTCTTGTTGCATAGTTTTACTCAATAATATCTAAATAGGACTTTTTCTTATTTTTATTTTTATTTCTAAGTTTAAACTAATTCTTAAATCAATCTCTAAAACTATTCTTATTTTACAAGTTTGCGAGGTCACAGCAATATGTATGTTTGTGGACATGCTTGACGAGTCATATACACTGTAATGTGTCTGACATGATAATAAAGGATATTATTATTACCTATTCTAATGAATTATTATGTATCCGCGATTTTTTTCATTGATTTATCATTCCTGGGTTGGATGACACGCGGGTTGACAATGTCCAAGGAGTAACACGGTACTCTTTATCCTCTTGATATACACCGTGTTTCATGTAACTAGCACATTAGAAGTTTTTGTGCTTACAACGCGAATTTTTTCCAGAAGTTTTACCTTCTCACATAATTGACCGCAATTTTTCAAGTTAAAATATTTTTAAACTCGTGCAACTTCCGGTTACACCGGAAGTAGGCGCCATCTTTGTTATTTTAAATGTGACACCCTGTATTTTATTCGAGATTTGAATTGCTTATTTAAATAGAAGAACAGAGATACCGGGTTGGATTATGTCAAAGTCAACCGTTTCGGAGTTATTCAACTGTTTTCCATTTTTAGGGCACTTGAACGTAAATTTTAAAAGTTCTTTATCTGAGACACGAAAAAATATAAACAATTGAAATTTGTTCCTGAGATAGTCAAAGTATTGTCCTATTCTAATATCACCAGGTTTTGCAATAATATTACACAGGGCGTTCTCTAATTAATTTACAATTATACACATTTCAAATGCAAGAAACTCAATTTTTTCAAATGAAACACCCTGTATATTTTCGCCTTTTCTGAAGCAGAAAAAAATTGTCTTTCGATCCACTGTTACATTCCCTATACCTATCTCTAGAGGTTTTTGAGTTATTGGGAGATCAGCCTGAAGGCCCGATATTTTGCCAAATAAAACTGAAAAAATAATAGATTAAGTATAGGAGGAGTGGATTAATAGTCATTTGTAAGCATGTTATGGGCATGGAAAAAAAGTCTTCTAGTTCAAAACCAAAAATTTATTAATTGCGAAAACATTTTTGATCTCATGGTATAAGTCAAACAAAGAAACCAAAAACAAATCTAAAACCAAATCACAGAAGTGCTCAATATGTCCACCGCCTCCTTCAATGCATTTATTTAACCTTGTTTGGAGCTGGTCAGTCGTTGCACGTTCAATCATTTGAACTTCAATTTGGTCAAATGCTCTTCGCACCCTATCCTCTAGTTCTTGCCTGGAGTTAACTGGTGTTGTATAGATCTCTTTTTTTATGTAACTCCATAAAAAAAAGTCAACTGGAGTTAAATCCGGAGATCTAGCAGGCCAAAGACATGGTCCATTTGGACCAATCCACCTATCCTCAAATAGCTGGGTCAACTCTTGATATACAGCATGAGTAGAGTGAGCTGGAGCTCCATCCAGTTGAAACCAATAATAGTTTTGGTGTGGCATGTCATTGACTATGTTTGCCACCACTTCCCTAATGATTCGCAAATATCTTTCGGACGTTAGCCTTTCATCATAAATATGATAAAATACCCTTCCCCACCCTATTATGGCGAATACATTAAAACTAAATTGATATTGAAAATGGCTTACTCGTGAAAAGTGGGGATTTTCATCTGCCCAAAAATGACAATTTTTATTATTTACAACGCCTTGCCTGGTAAACTTGGATTCATCAGACCATAAAATCTTTCGTAACATGTCCGGATCTTCCTGTTTACGAATAGTTAGCCACTCACAAAAATCAATTCTTCTCTGAGCGTCTCCATTTCTCAGTTCGTGGACTTTCCTTTATGCATATGGGTGCCATTTGTTCTTTGCTAGCACGCGTTGAATTGACGTTATACTAATATCTAAATCCACCTTTACTTTACGTATCGAAGCATGGGGATGAGCTGTGAAATATCCCAGAATATTAATTTCGATGTTTTCTTCACCTGTTACTGGCTTAGTACAATTTCTTTTTGTGTTCATATTCCAATGTCGCAAAAAATGTGTTTCAATTTTTGCAAATTTGAATCGATTCATCGGAGGCAAATTAGGGTATCTCTGATTGAACACACGGCAAGTTCTACTTATTATGCGATTACATTCTCCGTGTATGTAAAATAAATTAAGGATACTTTCATTTGGATAATTATTATTATAGCCTTCCATTATGCACTAATCAAATCATTCAGTAAAGTACAAAAAATATCCAAGCATCAAATTAATAACACTGACAGCGAACGAAATTTTGACAACTAAACATTTTGTTACTCTAAGGCAGCGTTTCTCAAAGTGTGCTCCGCGGAGCCCCTGGGCTCCGCAGAAGATGCGAAGGGGCTCCGCAGCCGCCACTCATCATGCGCACGCACGCCCACCCGCATTTCCACCCGCTTTCTAATTCCTGTGTGGCGCCGTAGCACCCTCGAATCGACAAGTCATTACTTGTTTGAGTGAAACGAGTTGTGTTGTATCGTAGTGCAGATTGTGTCCTAAATTTTTCTTGTTTCTCAAAAGTTGTGTGCAAATTATCTGCAATGGACCGTTGGCTACAGACAGGAACATGCAAAAAACAGCGTACGATGATTTCAGAAGCAACAGAACAACCAATGCCTGGACCTTCTAATGCAGGTACTATTTTGTATTTATTTTTATACTTATTAAAGTATGAAATAATTTATTAATTTTTGTTACTCATCATTTTGTGTTCTTTTTTTTTCAGTGTCATACGAAATCGAAAAGCCAGATAGTCCTGAAAGTAATATTACCAAAGAACGTCATTCCGCTTTAAACAAATCTCGTGCAATGCAAAAAACAAGGCGATATGATGAAAATTATATAGCTTTTGGATTTATGGAAGCCGACAATAATTGTCCTCAATGTGTTTTGTGTAACAAAGTTTTACCGAACAGCTCTATGTTTCCTGCTAAACTGCTTCGCCATTTCCAATCTTTGCATGCAGAATACAAGAATAAGAATGCAAGCTTTTTTTCGCGAAAGCGTGAACAGCTGTCAAAATCAAAAATGTTTATGCATCACGCATCGCATACCGATAATGAAAATGCAACTGAGGCATCCTACATTGTTTCTTACAAAATTGCAATGGCTGGTGAAGCCTATACAATAGCAGAGAATCTTATAAAACCGTGTGCAGTTGAAATGGTAAAATGTATGCTGGATGAAAAAGCTTCAAACACACTATTAAAGATACCAGTTTCGAATGATACAGTAGCTCGCCGTATAAAAGACTTGTCAGGATCCATAAAAACCGAGTTATCTTTTCGCCTCAAAAGTTGTGATTTTGCACTACAAATGGACGAATCCACTGATGTCGCAGGGCTAGCAGTATTGCTTGTATTTGTACGATATCAGTTCGAGCATTCCATACAAGAGGATTTATTAATCTGTAAGGCGTTAGAAAGTAATACTACTGGGGCTGAAATTTTTAACTTGGTAAATAAGTACTTTATTGAAAATGATCTTTCTTGGGACAACTGCATTGATGTTTGCACTGATGGAGCAAAAGCTATGGTTGGAAAAACTGCAGGTGCCGTTTCAAGGATCAAAGCTATAGCCAAAAATTGCAGCAGTAGTCACTGTATAATCCACCGTCAGGCATTAGCAGTGAAAAATATGCCACTTCACTTGAAAACTGTTCTTGACGAGTCTGTAAATATAATAAACTTTATTAAGTCTCGACCGCTAAATATGCGACTATTTAAGATCTTGTGCGATGATATGGGAAGTAGCCATACATCTTTACTACTTCATACTGAAGTTCGATGGTTATCTCGAGGCAAAATACTACTGCGGTTATTCGAGTTGCGAGCTGAAGTGCACGCTTTCCTCCTGGAACATCCTTTTCATTTACAAAATCAATTAACCAATAAAAATTGGTTGTTTCGACTTGCCTATTTGACAGATATATTTTCCAAACTTAACGAAGTCAATCTCTCACTTCAAGGGAAACAGATTACTGTGTTTACAGCGAATGATAAAATCAAGTCATTTAAGAGGAAGATGGAATTTTGGCTAAGTAGAGTAGAAATTGGAGAGTTTGAATGTTTTCCAACGTTAGAAGAGATTTGTGAAGACACGAGTACAAAAGAATTACCGCAAGAAATGGTTAATGACATTGTTAACCATCTGAGAAACATGTGTGCTTCGGTGGCACAGTACTTTCCGAATGAATGGAATAGTAATCTGGAAAAGAATTCTTGGGTTAAAAATCCATTTGTCATCAATGAAAAGCCTCGAAGTTTATCCTCGCAGGAGTACGAAATACTCATAGAATTAGTGTCGGATTCTTCACTAAAATTGACGTTTGAAAAACAGCCCGTAGCAGAATTTTGGTGCAGCCTGAAGCAGGAGTATCCACAGCTTTCAAAAAAAGCTATTTCCATTCTGTTGCCATTCGTGAGCACATATCTTTGTGAAACTGGATTTTCGTCATATGTTTCCACCAAAACCAAATATCGTAACCGCTTGGATGCCGAGCCAGATATGAGGCTACAGCTTTCCTCAATAAAGCCAGATATCAAAAAAATCTGTGCAAATAAAGCACAATATCACGCATCACATTAATTTGTTACAAAAACATTATTATAACATAATCATAATCAATACAAATTTACATATTTATCTTATTAGTTTTCTTTACCATCATTTGAAACTTATTTGTTTTTGATACTGTACTAGGGGCTCCGTGATCTTAGATACGACCCTATTTGGGCTCCGCGTTCAAAAAAGTTTGAGAACCGCTGCTCTAAGGCATTCTTGAAATTGTGTGTGATAAATGGCAAAATATCGGGCCTTCAGGTTGATCTCCCCAATAACTCAAAAACCTCTAGAGATAGGTATAGGGAATGTAATAGTGGATCGAAAGACAATTTTTTTCTGCTTGAGAAAAGGCGAAAATATATAGGGTGTTTCATTTGGTATATAAAAAATTGTGTGAAGGATTTATTACTTTTTCCTTCTTTTTTTAGCCGTAAATGTAGCACAAACAGATTTTATATTATTGAAAAATATATTTGGGATATATTTTGTGTGTCGGCTCTGTCGTTTATTGTGTTTTTGTTTTTTTATTTTTTAGGCTTTCAAGTATATTTCTTGATTTACTGTTGCGTTCGGTAGCTAATATTGTTGTTTGCTTGTAATTAAAGGAATGGTTAGTTCTATTTTCGTGTTTCTTTAAAGCTGTACTGTTGTTGACGTATTTGTGTCCATTTAAACGTTCCTGTAGGTGTTGGAATGTCTGTCCGATGTATACGCCATCACAGTTGTTGCAAGGTATTTTATACACGATGTGGGTCTTTTTTAAGGTGGGAATGTTGTCTTTCAGGTTTATGTATAGCTTTTCCAGGTTACTGAATTTTTTTTTAGCTGCATTTATGTTGTGTGGCGATAGTATTTTATTGAGTCTCTCACTTAAGTTAGGGTGCATGGTATGGGTACATATTTTTTTTGGTTATTTTTAATCGGTTGTGAATTTGTTGTTGTGTTATGGTTATAGTAGATGTGAAGTTGATTTTTAATGATTTTGTTTATATAGTGTAGGGGGTAGTTATTTATCTGTAATGATGTTTTTACTTTTAGTAGTACTTCTGCTCTATGAATTGAACTTGTTAAGCTTATGGCTCTGTTGATTAGGTCTTTTGCCACATTTTTTTTGGGTGAGTTTGTTTGGTTCAATTTGTAATTGAGGAGTCTGTCTGATGCAGTGGGTTTTTGGTATAGTTTTGTTGAGAAGGTATTTTTTGAATGTACTATTGTGAGAACAGGAAAATTTATAGACTTGTTTTGTTCTTTTTCAATTTCAAACTGTAGTGTGAGGATGTTTGGATTACAAATTGAACCAAACAAACTCACTAAAAAAAATGTTGCAAAAAACCTAATCAACAAAGCCATAACCTTAACAAGTTCAATTCATAGACCAGAAGTACTACTAAAAGTAAAAACATCATTACAAAAAAATAACTACCCCCTACACTATATAAACAAAATCATTAAAAGACAACTTCACACCTACTATAACCATAACACAACAACAAATTCACAACCGAATAAGAATAACCAAAAAAAATATGTACCCATACCATACATCCCTAATTTAAGTGCGAGACTCAATAAAATACTACCGCCACACAACATAAATACAGCTAACAAAAATTTCAATAACCTGGAAAAGCTATACACAAACCTGAAAGACAACATTCCCGCCTTAAAAAAGACATCGTGTATAAAATACCTTGCAAAATTTTATTTCCAATTAAAGATATACCAAAATACTTTACCCGAAAATGTAGACAATATGTTTTCAGTCTAAGTTTAACATTTTTAGACTAGCTAAGGCTTAATCAATTATTATTATTAAATGTACATAGCAGACAATTAGACAATATTTTTGAGCTACTGTTATAATTAGAGACTGGATTTTATGCAAAATGCATATCTGTTGTTTTTTGGTATATCCCTTCTATACTGTATACTTATCCATTTTCCACCCTCAGAAAACGTTTTTTACCATTTTTTTTAGTGCATATAATGCATATTTGGACACTTAATAAAATCTGATATTTAAAGATATTTAATTTGTTTGTGTAAACGTGAAGGGATTGCATTCCTTCAACTTTGCATTAATGACTCATTATTAATGAGTCATTAATCAGAAACCCTGTTCATCAGAACAGGGTTTCTGAAGATTTGAATAAACCACGGCAGCAACTCTTGGAGGAAACTTTTCTCAATAATTCGATGAATTCACAAGAAGCATTTTCCAAAGATTTGTGTAATCTTTTTGTGGGTTGTAATATTCCTTTACATATATTGGACAATCCGATATTTCAAGAATTCCTGAAAACTTATTGCAAAGTCGATGATAAACCCATTTATGTACCCAGTTCCTCAGCTCTACGCAAGAAATAGATCAACGAAATTTATGAAGATGTTACCGATGGTATTAGAAAGGAGTTGAAAACCCAAAATCTTTGGCTCTCTGTTGATGAAACTACCGACACGAAGGGCCGTCAGGTTGCTAATTTTATTATAGGAACGTTAAATGGTTCAACTCAATCTAAGAGACATTTAATTAATGTAGGTAATTTAGACAAAACAAATCATGTTACCATAGCCAGGTTTATTAATGAGTCCTTAGCGAATTTCTTTTTACCCGACAAAGTACCTTTTGAAAAATTTCTCTTAATGGTAACTGATGCCGCTTCGTATATGTTAAAATCAGCTCAAAGTCTGAAAATTTTTTTTCCCAATTTAATCCATTGTACTTGTTTGGCTCATGGTTTAAATAGGGTTGCTGAAAAAGTTAGATAAGAGTTTCCAGATGTAAATAATTTAATTAGTAATATCAAAAATGTATTTTTAAAGGCGCCCTTACGAGTGCAATTATATAACGAAATGCTTCCCGGCATTCCATTGCCACCAGAACCTATCTTAACAAGATGGGGAACATGGCTTAAATATGCCGTGTTTCTTGCCGATAATTACGAAGGCATCAAAAATGTAACTCAATTTAATTCAGCAATCAGTCTTGCCATAGAAGAGTGTAACGTAATTTTCAATAATTCGACAATACAAAATGAGCTATCATATATTAAATCTAATTTTGCGATAATTGAGCAGGCAATTATTAGATTAGAAGATAGAAATTTATCTTTAAATGATGGTGTTGGCATTGTAAATGATATTGAAGAGAAAATTGGAAAAGTCAACGGACTGACTGGAAATAGAATTAAAGAAAAATTAGCCGCAATTCTAAGCAAAAATGGAGGTTTTGTTACATTAAATAATGTAATTAATGGCAATTTTAATGAAGACATTAATATAAGCGCCTCATTAATACCTAGTTTTAAGAATGCACCGATCACATCTTGCGATGTAGAAAGAACATTTTCCCAATATAAACATATGCTTACAGATCGTAGACATAATTTAACTATGGAAAATTTAAAGAAATATATTGTAATTATTGTAATAAATAAATATATAATTTGTAAATACGACAATTTATTGTAATAAATAAATATACAATTTGTAAATACGACAAATGAATTTTAATTTCCTAAAACATAATAAATAAATGCACATCATAAGTGCATATTGCATATTGCATGCATATTTGGCAAACTTTTTAGTGCATATTCTCCAGTCTCTAGTTATAATTAACATACCTTTCAAATGAAATGCATTTAAATATTTTATATTGATGTAATATTTGAGTACAATAAAACTACGGCTTAAAAAGATACTTATATATTATTTTATATGTATTGTACTCGTTATACAGGTGAGTATTATTAAAACCACGGCATAGCTCATATACTTATAATAATTATTCTCTTTCTCTCTCTCTTTGCGTGTGACTTGGTCCGATAAGATTTCTAGAAATTTATATAATTATTCAATTACAACTTTATTGTTTTTTAAGTAAAGTTCTTTAAATTAGTAGATTTCTATATCCAAATATATGAGTAGAATTCTGTAATTTTTGTCTATTCCCTGAAGAAATACATATAATCCCAGATGCACAGCTGATTGCATACAAAATAAAATAAAAATGAGGTGTGGCCACCACACGACTTTCTTATACGTATGAAAGTGTTACTTCCGGTCCGAATTTTGAAATTTCATTTATACAAAAAATATTCCAAATCCAACTCTAAATACTTTTGTACTCTTCATAAATATATATAGAATGCATAATTTACGACATATTTGCAAAAAATCGCTATTCGGTAAGAGTAAAAGTGGTACTTCCGGTCTGAATTTTGAAATTTTTTTTATACAAAAGATATTTAAAAGTGTGTTCTAAATACTTTTATACTCTTAATGTACTTGCCTAGAAAGCATGACTTGCGAGATATTCGCAAAAAACTGATTTCCGATAAGAGTAAAAGACCTACTTCCGGTAGGAATTTCGAAAAACTTTATTAAAACAATTTTTCTCAAATTTAATTTTGAGTACATTTGAATTCTTTATAAATTTGTTTAAACTTAGTAATTGACGAAATATTTGCAAAATTCGATTTTCTCACTGAAGTAAACTACTACTTCCGGTCTGCCGATTTTGCTCAAAATCTAATCAGTTCTCAAGAGGGAGATTATATTCGTAAATACAAAATTTGGAATTGATATCTACAGCGGTTTGACCGCTATCGTGGTCACACAGACACACACACACACACACACACACACACACACAGACACACAGACACACAGACATTTTTTAAAAACCACTTTTTTGGTATCAGGGGACCTCAAAACGTGGACATCTGCAAAAATCTCGAGGTCGAAAATTTTCATCATCACAATACTTCCTTATACTACGTATAAGAAAGTAAAAACGATTAGATTAATTCTTATATTGCTTGTTCTTTTTCCAAATGTTGTACAGGAAATGGTGTATTTATATGAATCAAAAGACAATTAAATCCTAGTAAAATTGTTTAATACGTTGAAGGTGTTTGATTGATTAAGAAAAGTTATTCCTATTTCTGATATGAACAAGGTACGTAACCTAACAATTTTAATTGTTATTAAATAAATTTGTTTATAATTAAATTTATAATGTGTCTTCTAATATTCAAATAATTATTATGTTCACTCTGATAATACGGCAATGGTTAACAATTGGGGCGCCAGCAATGACCTTGTGTGCAGAGTTGTATGTATCTTGAAGTTCGCAGCGTTGTCAAATGCTAAATGTATAGTTCGGGATCGTGAACAAACATTAAATAGATGTAATAGTTAAATTTGTTCATTATTCCTTAGTTTATAAAGCCCAAAGATAAAGCCCGTATGTGTATAAGTAGATATATATACATTTTAATTATATTCATGAGTATGTAACAGTATCAACAATAGAAAAATAGATTCCTCTAAAGGATATTTAACAGGATGTTTCCATATAAAGATAAGGATTACGATATTGCCAAGAGCTTTTTGTGAAATTCGCAACTTAGGTTCCTTTACTTTTGAATTACATTACATGTATTAACGTATTAACTTAGAAACTGTTATAAAATATTTTAATGCATACTACCTATATAAATAGTATAATTTGCAATACATATATTAAATTATATAGATAAAAGTGATAATTGTTCAACTATAATAATCTAATAATAAGTATAGTTGATCTCGACTATACATGTGATGTTTGTGTAACATACGAATTTAAACAATACGTCCGTGTATTTTATTTTAAGAAAAACAAATAGGTATAAATATTCTAAAATAAAACAAACATCAATATTTTTTGGTAAAATCTAACGAATAATGAGCAAGTTTAACTGTTATACCTATTTAAATCTTTGTTCACGATCGCTAATTATATTTAGCATTTGACAACGCTGTCAACCTCAAGATACATACAACTGTGCATCAAGGTCATTGCTGGCGCCCCAATTGTTAACCATTGCCGATAATACTTATAAAATGTTAATGTTCATTTGTAAATAACATATAATTCAAATTTCTATATTTCTAACCTATTTTTTTATAAGTGTCAGTACTATTTAATTTTTGTTCTGTGTGAAATGTTTTATATTCAAATTATCGTACTGGATTTACTTTAAATCTGTTCTAAATTTATCTAATATAATTTACTAATATCAATAGGTATATTTTACATACAACCTTAATTCATTTATGTACTGTAGTTCTACCAATTCATCAATTTAATAATATTTCCTTCTTCTAGATTTACACTGCCTCGTTGTATACAGTTTCCTCAAAATAGGTGAATAATCTTGGATGTCTCTGCCCTCTTATTACTTGAAATTGTTGGTTGTAAAGAAATGCTGCCCGCAAAAGTCCGTTGCAACTCTCGGATAAATATTTTCTCTGCCATAAAATATAAAAACACTTCTCGAAGACACTTTTCAAATATCAGGAACTGTATCAGATTCTCTTCTTCTTCAACTGGAGCTTCTATATGGATAAACTTGCATTAAGGAATTACACTCCTGTTTGAAATACTTCAGCACACGTTTGGTACTCGTAAATAACTCTCTGGAAATTGGAACAGTCTCAGAATCTCTTCCTCTTCAAATATGATTTCTAAATGGTTAAACTTGAACTACGAACACCTATATCTCCTCTGGGAAACCAAAATTATATCCTCACACTGGATCTGGTCAATATTTCTTTAAATTATAGGTAAGTTTTCTTTATGTATTACCAAAATCTCTTTTATATTATTATACGTTAGATATTAATCACTTAACACTCAATTAGTAACTGATAGTTAACTTTTAGTTCCATACTAAGTTGGAAATTATAAATAAATCTTTATTCACGTTGAATTATTCAATATTATCACTTTTAATGCTCAGAAATCTTCTAATATGTATAAATTTCAATGTTATTTTCTTAACATTGAAATTACACACCCGCACGAAATCAAAATTAATTCATTCTTTTTTTTTTTGTTTATAAACATTCCCTTGACGATTAATTTAAAAAATTTCCTCCACCAATCAAAATATACCACCTATACTTTATATTCAAAATAATTCTTTTAAACTCTTGTAAGACTATTTATCTCCAGTTTAGCTTATAGAAAACACATTATTTAATTCAATTCGTATTATTATCTCTTGATTTTTATATCTCTATAATACATTATACACTGTTTCTCAATCATATTTCTTAGAACTGTCAAAATCAAAGCTGTCACGTTCCTTATTTTAAATAAAGCCGCGAATATTAATTCAAGATTAAATATTTTAAATACCCAATAAATTATCATACTTGACTTCACCTATCAACGTTAATTAAACAATTTTGTACAAATTTATAAAATACAATATTTTTTATACAATAACTAATATCTCTGAATTCTTCCTTCCAGAATTTACAATAATTGGTTTGAAGAAAGAAAAATGAACATTATACCATTATCCAAAGTAAAAACAATAATTGTGAATATATTTTTAATTTTATAAGTATTAATTTTATGGACTTGAATATATTTATAAAAACTTGATAAGAAATAAGAATACCTTTTCTTTATATAAGAACACGTATCAAATTATATATTATATATAGCATGGTCATCCAAACCATGACAGTATATATTCATTTACTATTTATTCATTTTACTTCAAGTCCTAGGGTCATTACAGTTGATTTGGCAGCTCAATATTCCAATGTTACATTTTTCAATACTTTCAAAACATTCTAAAATAAACATATTCCAAATTAATTCAATATCTATATCAAAGAAGCACATTCAAACGTTACATGAGAGATAATGAAGGAACATTTCGGCTAGTACTATAATATGTAATACGTAAATATAATTATTGTAAAACCATACTTGACAAGACATTAAGTTATACAAGGAAAAGGTATCATCTAGTATTCATAAAGCGAGAAAAATAAAAAGTCTGTGCTGTATAGAAGTATATTCTAATAATTTGACAGATAAATTTACCACGCATAAACAAATTGTCACGTGACAATACGACGAGATCAAATTGCTGATTTCTAGTACAAATACGCAACTTTTAAAAAAGCAAAAATGGAAAAACGACGTTATAAAATATTTAGAAACATTAAAAATCAGTAATTGAAAATGCCAGATAGAAATTTATTTATAAAAAGAGGAATGAGTATATTAAATCTGTTGTGAGATTAAAAGAAACGACCAATGAAAATCGTTGATTTAGGACGCGGTTTTTAAAAATAATATATAGTGAAAAAGCAATGCGAGAGTGCATTTAGATATAAAAAATGAATACGAGGAGTTTTAGATAGAATTATTATCTGTAGCCATAACGTCGTTCGTCTGGAAGTCGAATGACGCTATTATGAACAACTAACCCGCAATACCGATATTTAAATTCCGCCGGAGTGCTCCTATCTCATTAAAACGAACTTAACCCATATACCTAAAATATTTAAGCCGAATTAATCCATCCGGCAAAGAAAAATATTCACATTAGAGCGAGCTGCCATTGGATAAATATTCCTGCTATCGAGATATCGAATCTGTATTTTTCTAAAGAACGACACCATATTTTTATTATTAGCTCTTATTGCCTTCTGAGAACTATACACATATAGTAATATTAAAAGGATAAGAGCTTTTAGGCATTCAGAAAAGATTGCCCGAGAAAGACGAGAAACCAGGCGTTTGTACACTCAAATTACAAAAACCATCAACAACATAAACTAAACTTTAATATGAATTTGTTCTAGTGCGTATAAACTGTTTTGTTCTTTATTTACTAAGGAATAACATATTACTTGTTTTTCTACTATATTAATATTAGTGTTTGACTTCTGCCTTTTAAAAAAAAAGTTATACATACTGAAATCGGGGAGTCAGTTAGTGCACGTAAGCAATTACGTATTTACAACCCAACTTCACATCTTAAAATATGTATATGAATAATAATAAGTATTAATAACCTACATTTTTGTTTTTAATAAACTGTTTTGTTAATATTATAGGTGTTTGTAATTATCGGATTGTTTAACTTAACAAAATCACATTATATAGTTCTTTTCACAATTTAAAAAAAAAAAATTTATATTGAGAGTAAAATTCGATGTTGTCATTTTGCCATTTCTATTTTCAGTACATTTTTGTTAATTATTTACCTGCTTTCTGTTATAGTTATCAGTTCTTTTAAGAACTAATTTTGCATCTTCATATTATATTTCTGCATAAAATGCCGAAAGCTTTATGTAAGCAAAGCAAGATGCTAGTCGCATCATTGATCGGTAAAAGAACGATATAATGAAGGACAATTGCTACCAATCAATGCTATTAATGAGGTATGGGAAAATACTATTAATCATGTCGAAAAAGAAATAAAAAAATTGTAGGACAGAGAAGTGGGATTTGACAAAGACATGCTGCTGAATTAATTATACATTTAGGTGATAATAGTGATACCACTTGTGATTCATACTCGGATTTATTGTATTTCTTTATACACTACATAATATCAAATTTAATGTGCTACATAATTACTTAAGAATTTTAACATAACAAATGTGAACAAATTTTGATACATTTTAGTGGTTAAAATATATTGTTGTTTATAATTTTCATTATTATTTACTGTAATCTAAATTTTAAATTTTATAATGCAAATTAAATAAAAAATGAGGTGTGGCCACCACACGACTTTCTTATACGTATGAGTGTTTCAGATCATACAATTTTAAGAATTTTGTTATACAAAAATTATTCAAAAGCCTATTCTAGGTAATTCTATTCTCTTAATAAATCTCTATAGAATGCATATTTGGCGAAATATTCGAAGAAAGTGCTACTCACTAAGAGAAAAAGTGCTACTTCCGGTCCGAATTTTGAAATTTTTTTTATACAAAAGATATTGAAAATTCAGTTATAAATACTTTTCCACTCGTAATATATCTGTCTAAAAAACATGACTTGCAAAAAACTGATTTTCGATGAGAGTAAAAGACCTACTTCTGGTATGAATTGCAAAAAATTTGCTTAATAAAATTTTTCTCGAATTTAATTTTACGTACATATGAATTCTTTATATATCTGTTTAAACTTAGTAGTTGACAAAATATTGGCAAAATTCGTTTCTTTCACTGAAATAAACTACTACTTCCTGTCTGCCGATTTTACTGAAAATCTAACCAGATCTCACGAGGGATATTACATTCGTAAATATAAAATTTGGAATTGATTGCTATAGCGGTTTGACCACTATCGTGGTCACACACAGACACACATACACACACATACACACACAGAGAGAGAGAGAGACACACACACACAGAGAGAGAGAGACATTTTTTTAAAATCACTTTTTCAGTGTCGGGGGACTTCAAAACGTGGACATCTGCAAAAATCTCAAGGTGCTCATCACTTATACTACGAATAAGAAAGTAAAATTCATCCTCTTCTCCACAATTCATAACGATCAACATAGTTACTATAGACATACATTTCTTCTAGCCTTAAATTTGAACTTTCAGTTTGACATTTGAAACATACATGCAGTACAATTCTAATTAAGGCGGCCTACTATTGACAACACTGTAAAAAGGAACGTCATACTTTAGGTATGACTTGCATTAACTGATGGGTTTCAGTATATGTACCTAATTTGAGTTAATTGTATATTGAGAATGTGTCCACCACTCGAAAAACTAGTTACGCACTATTTTTAATTTCGTACACGTAGTATAAAAATGTATTGTGATAATGAACATTTTTGACCTCAAGATTTTTGCAGATGTCACGTTTAGAAGTCCACTAATACCGAAAAACGGTCTGTCTCTGTGTGTGTCCACCACGATAGCGGCCAAACGGCTAAAGATATCAACTTAACATTTTACATTAACGATTAGAATCTCCCTCTTGAGATCTAATTAGATTCTCAGTAAAATCGATAGACCGGAAGTAGTAGTTTACTTCAGTGAAGAAATTAAATTTTACCAATATTTCGTCAACTACTAAGTTTAAACAAATTTCTAAAGAATTCAAATGTACTCAAAACTGAATTTCAAAACTTTAGTTTTTTGAGGTTTTTTTGAAATTCCTGCCGGAAGTAAGTCTTTCACTCTTATCAAAAATCAATTTTTTGCGAATATCTCGCAAGTTATGCTTTCTAGACATATACATTAATAGTATAAAAGTTTTTAAAGCTTGATTTTCAGTATAAAAAAGAATCAAAATTCCCACCGGAAGTCAATCTTTTACTCATATCGAATAGCGATACGAGTAAAATATCTCTTAAATTATTCATTCTATATATAATTTTTGTGTAAGAAAAATTTAAAAATTTGGACCGGAGGTAAAACTTTTACTGTTATTGAATAGCAACGTTTTACAAATATCTCGTAAAGTATGCATTCTATAGAGATTTATTGAGATAATAGAAGTACTTGGAACAGGTTTTTAAATAATTCGTGCAAAAAAATCTCCAAATTTAAACCTGAAGTAACACACTTACGGGTTTATTTTTTTAAGAAACAAAAATTAACTTACAGCTTTTGTATAATTTGAAACGCACACATGTATAAAAGTCATATGGTGGCCACCAATCATTCTTTTCTATGTATCCTTTTCATAATAACAATGTGTTTCAATCATTAAAAACAAATTTTGACGACGGAACTGATTGCACTCTGGTTAAATTGGCAAAAAAAAATACTGGTATTTTTAAACAAATAAATTCACTGAATTTCATGCATACTAATAATATGCAGAGTTGGGATAAAGAATGCAATGTGGGAAAAAGTATTGCATAAATTTATGTAGGTATATTATGGCGCTTTCTCTCTTATTGTTGACGTAAAATCATTCGTAAATTAAAGTAGAAACTGGAAACTTATGAGAACTGCTCCATTCGTTCATGTTCAAGCGTCTGATGTCTCAATACAAAAGTTATGAGGAGTAGCGAAGTAGCACAGTAAAGCATGCACGTGTAGATAAGTACATTTATAGATTTAGTAATATTTTCTGCGTATTTCCTTATATCTAGTTAAGGTTTGGTTTTACCAGTGTATATTAACTGCGATATGTAAGTTGCATTTTTAAAGAAATAAAAGTACTTCCTAATTATTAAATGTAGTATGAGTTTATAGTTTAGATAATAATTTTACAAAATGAAAGGAAGAAAAAATTATATCACTGCAAATTATAAGGAATCTTCATTAATTCAATGTAACATTTAAGTAAAGCTGATCAGGTGTAATGCTTTACAAACACAAAAAGCAACTGTTTTTTCATCTATGAATAATTCTAAATGAATACATAGTAATGTACGTAAATAACAAATATTTTTTATAAGCTAATTCAAGTTTCAATGTACACATTTATTTAAAATAAATTATATTCGGTTAGTTTTAAAATGTTTAAATGTGTGGAATATATAGATACATATAAATTATTTGTTTTTAACTAATGTTATAAAGTAAAATATGCATTCATATCCATTTATTTAAAGAACATGTCAAAATAGCCAAATGAAAAAATGTGGTGTTGGCTGCACACAACATTCTTATTTCTATGTTCAATATTAATTTAATATAATAATAATATAATAAATAATTAACTAGTATGAGAGCGCGAAAATCCTTTAGATAATATTAAAATACGGTACGGGCAGCAAGTATGCTTTAAAAATGTGTTTAAATTTACTAGTTGACAAAATATTTACCAATTTTAATTTTTTCTCTGAAGTAAACTATTTCTTCTGGTCCAGCGGTTTAAAGAAAATCTAGGTGGATCTCAAGAGAAAGAGTATCCTCCTAAATGTAAAGTTTGGTATTGGGAGCTGTAGCCGTTTGAGCGCTATCGTGGTCAAACACACACAGACACACAGAGATACAAACAGACACACAGATACACAGAAGTGTTTGCAAAAACCACCAGCAAAGAATCTGGAGGTCGAAAATGTTTACCACAATATTTGTAAAGAAGAAAATGTTGTTTTTTATTTTTATTATTTTAAATCTATGTATACAAATACAAATAATGTTCAGTGAAGCAATTATTGTATTAATGTCGTAAATATATGCACTGCAATATTGCTAAAAAAATTTGATCTTATTTTGAAAGATCTTTTTGTAAACAAGAAGGTATTTTAAAATACTTTGAGATTAGACGGTCACTTTCACAGAGAATTTTTGCGTATAATAAATCAATGATGTAGAAATGTGTAATAGCAAAAATAGGTATATTTTTTACAATTACAGTCAGTCTGTACCAGTATCATAATACTGTTTACACCGCTTTATGTTCCACTTTAGATAGCTAATGATCGCGTTTTTAGCTTTGACAAATAAATACTTGTTATTTGATGTTTTTGTTTACCGTACAAATAAGCATGAGGCCTGAGATAGGTTCTCTATCAAGCTATTGCTTCCGACTTGTAAAATTTATTTTAATGGTAATGTTTGTGTAAAGCGCCCCATTCACTGGCGGATCGGTCCACCGGATCGGTCCGTCCAGACTTGTCCGCCGACCGATCCGCTAATGAATGGAAATAAACGACAAGTCTGAGAACGGTCGGGTTAGGGTTGGAAGTTCGCTGTTTTGACACCCGAGCGTACGACCCGACCCCGACAAATCTGAGCTAATTGCCAATGTGTGGGACCTGTCGAGACTTGTCGCGCGACTCCAGAAGTAGAAGGTGTATAAAAATAATAATAAGTTATTATTTAGTGCCGTGAATTCCTTTATTATTATTAATTGAAATGTCTTTTGAAGACAATAAAGTTTTGGGAAGGATTTATTCTTCTGTATCAAGAAAATCCTTGCTTGTGGGATGTTAAAAGTAAGGATTACCGCAATAAGCAAAAGAAAAACGCGGCATATGGTGTGTTAATCCAAAAATGTCAAGAACTTTTTCCACAAGCCAATAAAGACTTTGTGGTAAAAAAATTTGCCTCTTTACGGTCATCTTTTCGGCGCCAAATAAGGCGCATTAATGGTACAAAAAGAAGTGGTGCGGGTGCAGGCGATGTACCAGAAAGTACCTTGTGGTACTTTGGTCTATTATCATTTTTATTGGACCAAGAAGAGTTGCGTCCGGCAGTGTCTTCGTTATTAGAAGAGAATAGCTTGGATTCCCAATCACATGTATCAGTAAGTATTCATGTTTATTCAACTACAATCTTAAATTTTTAAATTACATGGTGTGTTCATTATTAATACCGAGTGATCATACATTATTGTGATGTTAGTTGCAAAGTTGGTAACACAATCCCTCAAGTAATGTTGCACAAAAGATAAAGTGAACTTTGGAAAACTGTATTTTGACAAATAAATAAGAAATTCTCAAGTAAATCAATGCAATGACGAGGAACTTTACCTGACAATATTGAATGTCACATAGTGTACCCATTACCCAAGTCTACCAATTCACTTAAAATATCACAATTCTTACTAATCACTCGATATGTAATCCTATCTTAAACATCAATTCCTGGCTACACTTAATCTACAAATCGGTGTTGGAAGTCAACTGCACCCACATTATTATAGTACTCTTTGTAACCGTTTCGCACCGCCTTTGCGTCCGTAGTGGGAAAGTCTTGTCTGGACACTTCCAAAGACACTAGGTCACCAGTTGTATGTCTATCACCTAACAATATATTTCCCGTGCTAATGTCTTCTATGTCTATGTTCTTCGGTTGAATATATGTAGCAGTTTTTCGACGTAAGAAGTTGTGTAGAACACAGCTTGCCTTTACGATGTCGTCGACTGTATCCACTTTAGTCGCTATTGGTGTTAGCAAGACCCTGAAACGGTTTGCCATGATTCCAAAGGCATTTTCTACCACACGTCGTGCCCGGGAAAGTCGGTAATTAAAGCATTTTTCTTGATATCCAATTGTAGGCGTTTGTCGATAGGGTGTCATAAAATTAGTCCGAAGGCTAAAGGCTTCGTCGCCTATAAACACAAACGGTAATGGGTTATCAAGTTCTGGCATATTAACTGGTCGTGGTAGTTTTAGAGAATCTGTGGTTAATAATTTATAAAAATCTGTATTCTTAATGACACCTCCATCAGATATTCTTCCATTAGTTCCACAACTTACATAAATAAACTCATAATTAGCATTTACAATTGCAAACAACACCACACTAAAAAATCCCTTATAATTATAATAGTATGAACCACTTCCTGGGGGCTGTTTAATGGCAATGTGTTTGCCGTCTACGGCCCCCAAGCAATTTTCAAATTGCCACATGTCCTTAAACTCGTGTGCTATGTGGAGCCAGTCCTCCTCATTCGATGGAAACTGAAATCAAGCTATGTATCACAATAAGTATTCCTAATTGTAGGCAATTGGCATTTACAGGAAACTGATTCATACACACAAGAATCTCAAGACGCCACTGCACATTCGAATTTGTCACCAGTTTTGTCACCCGAAACACCCCCAACTTCGAGCACATCAAGCTTCCGCAAGAAGCGACCTCATGAGACTACCCCTTGGACAAAGAAGGGACAGCAGTTTTTAGATGCGTCGCTCAGAATTTTAGAAAAAGAAGATGTAACGCAGCCGTCTGTTATCGAACCCCAAGAAATAACATTTGGTAAAAATGTTGGGCAACAATTACAAGACGTTCAGGCAACAAGGCAGAAAATAATAGCCCAAAAGTTGATTTCAGATATACTGTTTCATGCTAAATTGGGAAATCTCACTGATTCGTCGCAGATTTCTTTGGGGTACCAACCAGCACCATACTCATTCGTCCCATCCGTTCCACAAGCAGCAGTATATCGCCAAACAGCCAACAATTATCCAACTGCCACTCGGTCAACGTTTAATGAGCCCAATCAGAAGTGTCGACACCCCAAACATTTGGAAACGAGTTGACACCTTTAACTCCGGCGTCTACACATGGGGAAATGATGCGAGAATTTTTATGTTTTAAGAAATGAAATAATTCATAACTGGTTGTTAAGTATGAAACAATAAAAGCTTTTTGCCAAGTCTCTTTTGTATATGCCTTTCTATACTATACTAAATATATAAACATAAGTATACTTACACATAAGTATTTTTTCCGGAGGGAGTGATATATTGCACGACACGTTTCTGGAATAATTTTTCCCAGTAACTGAGGAGAAATTATACAAGAAAACTTCAAGTCCTCAAAACTTCTTCCTGTTGCCAGAAACCTCAGTGTTGCCACTAAACGTTCTTCAGCACTTATTGCATCTCTAAACAAAGTGTTCTTCTTTTCTATGAGAGGTGCTACTAGAATTAATAATTCTTGAAATATGTCATAGTCCATTCTAAGATAATTTATAACGTCAAGTGGTTCGCATGATTGGATGCACTTCAATAAGCGTAAATGGGTAAATTCTTCCCTCTTTTGCAGCCACTGTTTTACCCAAATGCGTTTTTTCTTTTTTTCTTCATCACATAACATCAATGTACTAACAGCCAAAACAATTTTTGCCTTCTTGGAGAACACGGGAGGCATGTCTATTTAATAATATTCGTCTAGGGCTCACCACGTTCAGTGTATGACTGAACCCGTTTGCACGGTTCGTGCATTGTCCGGGTAATGTGTGGACAAATGTGGATAAGTCGCATGTCGGGTCGCGGTTGGGAGTCGGATCTGGGTTCGTATAGTGAATGGGGTGCTTAAGGTCTTCGAGGTTTAAAATCTGTTGATGATTCTTGTTCTAGTATAGAACACGACTTTGCTAACAAGATATTTTCTTAATTCTTATGTTACTTTTGATTTGTATAATTGTAACTCATAAATTCACTTTAAATATTATTTGTATTTTTGTCTACATTTGAGGGCCATATTTCGAGTGTGTTGCAGTCGAGAGTTTGCATTTATTTTGAAGCCCGATTCCTGGCTGTTGCTGTTTGTTTTGTTGGGTCCTCTGCGTGGAATCACTACTTTTACTTACTGGGCAGGTATTTTCGATAGGCTTTATTATTATTATGGATTTGTTTAATGAAATATTTACTGAATTACACAATTTAAGTTTATATCATTAAGTTTCAGTTTATAGTTTTAACCTAAGCATTATTTTGCTATAATCTCTATGTTGCGTAGTTTTCTCATTAAACCCGAAAGGATTTAAATTTATTCCAAATATAGGTATACATGATGTGTTTTTTGTTATATCTTGGGAGATCTCTTTAAGGACCACTCTTCTAACAGTTTTGTGCATACTCACATTTGACAGAGAAATTGCGCATGTAGTGCATTATAATTATTATCAAATGTTTTGTTAACTTTTTAGCATCTTCAACTGAGCCAGTCGAGCGTTATAGGAGTACGCGCAGATAGGTGGGAGTTCAGTCAAGCATCTTAAAAAAATACGTTGGGCCTATATGTTGATTCTGGTGAGTCTTCAGCTTTTTCAGTGGGAAAAGTGCAGGGTAGCAAAAAGTATGTAGCCTTCCAAGAATTAATCTGCCAATGCAGAAAACGAAGTAGATCAGGTACAATAGTTTCATACTGCAGTATTTAATATCTCCAATATTAATTTATAAACAATAATAATACTGATTAAATGTATAAAATACTTTAGTATTCATAAGTATATCTACACACCTTAATGACAACAGAACTTTGGGTAGTAGCATATGCAAGCGCAATGTTTAAGTTTGCACAATAAAATATCCTATTGATTATCGCCATTTAAATATTCGTAAAACAGATCAAATTGAGTCCTGCATTGTTACATATTAACTATGTATTAATTGTTAAAGATCCCTTACCACAAAAATTAAAAAGATATAAAAAAACTGTATACGTAGGTCGGCAACTAAGTTGCCATCTTTGTGGTAAGAAATTTTTCCTTTTGCATTTTGTTTCAGATTTTTATCCACAGTCTCCACCCATGGAGATCCATTATTGGATGTAATTGTTACAACAACAACATACTTCTAATTATTCGAATGTTATGTATTTCTTAAATATACTGATATTCATATATTAATTTTATCTAAATATAATAGAAGCACTGTGAATAATAATGATGCACAGACTCACTGTTCATTGTTCTGTGGCAGATTGTGGTAATATTATTAAAATAAGTCATTTTTTATATTATAATTTTGTAAATGTGTGATAGCTAATTGTTAGATAGTCGTGGCTAAATAAACCCTACTTGTATAGATATTCTCCCTCCATTTGGTGCTATTAACCACCATATATTTCTTGAAAAACTAAATTCTATTGAGTCTTCTTCTATTCTGGCATTTATAAAACCGTATCTAAGAAACTTGAGTGGTGTATTTTTATTATACTCGTGGTGTGTAGTCAGATTATTACATTTCAACAGGTGACCCCAGGGTTCAATCAGGGGCCGGTGTTACTTTTACACGCTAATATCTTAAAACTAATTATTTAGTTGTCCTAGTGTTGATTTGTGTCGATGGAAATATATTAAAGCCCAAAATAAATAAAATGATTTCAGTATTCTATAATGCAATTTCAACTATAGGGTTAAGAATATTGCAATCACATTGGGAACGGCAATAATTAGTCATGGTGGTATGTTGCTGATGTGGAAATAACATTAAGTATATGTTAAAACTTTGTTAATTTGGATTAATTAAAATCAAATCGTTTTGAACAGTAACAAAAGAAATATCAACAAGTGTCTGCCTCCTTAACAGTAATATATCGCCGATTTATTATACATATATACGGTTTTGTTGTTAAGGTTTAAAAACTTCGTAATTATTCTGTGCAGAATGTATAATTTTATAATGTTTGCAAAAACTGCTTTTCTATAAGAGTCAAAGTGATACTTCCTGTCCCAATTTAGCAATTCCTTTTACATAAAACTTACTTAAATTAAGATACAGATTACCTAATTGGCGAGATATTTGGGAAAAAGACTTCTTTACGGCAAAAGTAAGTGTTAATTCTGGTCTGAATCTTGAACATTTCTTTTACAATAGCTGGTTCTAAATATTTTCATACTCGTAATAAATCTGTGATAAATGAATAATTTGTGTATTCTTGAAGTTACTTTGAACCAGATGCCTCACATTACCTCCACATATAACAAAAAAATGAGGTGTGGCCACCACACGACTTTCTTATACGTATGAGCGTTTCAAACTATACAATTTTAAGAATTTTTTTATACAAAACTTATTCAAAATCCTATTCTAGGTACTTTCATTCGCTTAATAAATCGCTATAGAATGCATACTTTGCAAGATATTATCAAAAAAGTGCTCCTCGCTAAGAGTAAAAGTGCTACTTCCGGTCCGAATTTTGAAATTTCATATATACAAAAAATATTGCAAATCCAGTTCTAAATATTGTTGTACTCTTGATAAATATATATAGAATGCATAACTTACGACATATTTGCAAAAAATCGCTATTCGATAAGAGTAAAAGTGGTACTTCCGGTCTGAATTTTGAAATTTTTTTTATACAAAAGATATTGAAAATTATGTTTTAAATACTTTTATACCCGTAACGTACTTGTCTAAAAAGCATGACTTGCGAAATATTCGCAAAAAACTGATTTTCGATAAGAGTAATTGTCCTACTTCCGGTAGGAATTTCGAAAAACTTTTTAAATAAAATTATTCTCAATTTTAATTTTAAGTATATATGAATTCTTTATAAATTTGTTTAAACTTAGTAGTTGACGAAATATTCGCACAATTCGATTTTTTCGCTGAAGTAAACTGCTACTTCCGGTCTACCGATTTTACTGAAAAACTAATCAGATCTCAAGAGGGAGATTATACACGTAAATACAAAATTTGGAATTGATATCTACAGCGGTTTGGCCGCTATCGTGGTCACACACACACAGAGAGACAGACACACAGACACACAGCACACAGACACACAGACATTTTTTAAAAACCACTTTTTCGGTATCAGGGGACTTCAAAACGTGGACATCTGCAAAAATCTCGAGGTCGAAAATTTTCATCATCACAATACTTCCTTATACTACGTATAAGAAAGTAAAATACACGTATTAATGTAATGAGTACTCTTTACTACTCCTGTCCTGACTATACGTAAATATGTCTTTATAATATGTAAGGTACAATAAATAAATACCGTATTCCTTCGGACTAACGGCAAGTGTCAATTGTTTCCAGATTTTATTTCTATACCTTGAACCAAAGATATTTCAAATAAGCTGCATACAAAATAAATTATCTAGTGGTGTATCAACGACATTGCTAACACTGCAGAAAAATTAAGGATCTCGTTCTCTTAACTCACTATAAAATGAGAGAAAAAACGATATTCGGAGAATAAATGATCGTTTTATTTATTTTTAAAACCTTATACACGTTATCTAAAATAGTAAAATAAAATGTTCAATTTAAATATTAAATATATCGGTAAAATTTCAGACCCTCCCCGATCCGAGGCCGTATATCATCGGCCCATGAAGTACTCTGTCACCAAGGGACAGAAAGCAAGCCGAAAAGATTGTAATATCAAAGCAAATTACGCTCGGAAATATCTTTTAATTTACAAAGAAAAAAATAAGAAGGATACTGACAGATATAGTCCACCAACTTTCTATGCCATTTAGTAACGTCCTTAATTAAATTTTGTCAAACTTCAAATAAATTAGATTAAATGTATTTCGTATATTTAATTCCTTAATGTATTTATGTATTTTGTAATATTTTCATGTCTTGTTAACGGTCTGTAAGAATATACTTCTAAAATAAGGGATTGTATGTTAGACACTATTAGAAATAGGTTCCAAATTTGCCCTTTCAGCGAGCTTCTTTTAGACATGCACATCCATTTACATTTCCCCATATTTCTCGCCATCCATCAGAATTCTGAATAAAATCAAGTCCCTTGCGATGCCATAATTAATTTAATTAACTAGGAAATATGAAATAAAATGCAAAAGGAAAATCCCTTACCACAAAAAAATATATATCAAAAAATCTAAATACGTATTTCGGCAACTAAGTTGCCATCTTCAGTAGATATCTGTATAAAACAAAAAAGAGTGTTAAACGTGGTATTTTTGGCTAAGGTGTAACCTTAGAAGATATGCTCTTCACCAATCACCAGTGGGATAACACTGATTTCTTAAGAAACGACATCCCTATATATACTACTCTAATCTAAAATCTAACGGACTATAACAGTACTCTAAACCGTGACAGACTAATCCCCTAAATTACAATAATCCGTACAAGCTGGACTCGGGTAACGGTCCATTGTCAGAATTCATTAACTTACCTCTATTTCTATGTATGTAAATACTTTCGTAACTGTCTAATTCTCTAAAATTATTTACACTTTTAATTAATCTAAGACTATCTGTAGGCATGCCATGGCCTGTATCGAAAATATGTCGAGCACCACTAGATTTTTCCGGTCTGTTGTATCTGAAATGTGCAATGTGTTCTTTGTAACGAGTTGAAATTGAACGCCTAGTTTGACCTACATATTTTTGATTACAGTCTTTACAGGTTATTTCATAAATACCAGATTTTTGATCTACCTCAATTTTATCTTTAGTGTTCCCTAAAAGTGATTTTAATGAATCGCCCGATTTAAACGCGATTTGAAGTTCCTGTTCTTTAAAAATGCTGTTCAAATTCCGTGTGACTGAATGATACGGTAAAGAAACAAACTTATTACAAAGAGTTTTTTGAGGTAGCAAACATGTAGTATCCCGAATTTGTTTCTTAAATTGATGTTTCCTAATAAGCTTAGTTACTATTTCTGAATCGAAACCATTGTACTTCGCGATCTTTTTAATTAAACTAAGTTCTTTTTCATATCTATCTTTTGTAAGTGGAAAACTTAACAACCGATGGATAAGAAAATTAAAAGAAGCCATCTTTTGCTGAAAACTATGATTTGAATCCGATGTTATAAACTTGTTGACGTTGGTTTCTTTTCGGAAGATATCTATTTCTAAGTTATTATTATCTTTTATAACCTATAAACTGAATTTGAAAGAAACTCTAAGTATTTCCCTAAAGTATGGTTGACGATATTTTCGCGATTTTTAATACTTACTTTTGTGATTTGGATGATTTCTTATTTGAATTAAACTCGAAATTCACTACAATTAATTTCACACTAGAAAGGGAAAACAATGATCAACTACCATTTTTAGATGTTTTGGTTATAAAAGATAATAATAACTTAGAAATAGATATCTTCCGAAAAGAAACCAACGTCAACAAGTTTATAACAGCGGATTCAAATCATAGTTTTCAGCAAAAGATGGCTTCTTTTAATTTTCTTATCCATCGGTTGTTAAGTTTTCCACTTACAAAAGATAGATATGAAAAAGAACTTAGTTTAATTAAAAAGATCGCGAAGTACAATGGTTTCGATTCAGAAATAGTAACTAAGCTTATTAGGAAACATCAATTTAAGAAACAAATTCGGGATACTACATGTTTGCTACCTCAAAAAACTCTTTGTAATAAGTTTGTTTCTTTACCGTATCATTCAGTCACACGGAATTTGAACAGCATTTTTAAAGAACAGGAACTTCAAATCGCGTTTAAATCGGGCAATTCATTAAAATCACTTTTAGGGAACACTAAAGATAAAATTGAGGTAGATCAAAAATCTGGTATTTATGAAATAACCTGTAAAGACTGTAATCAAAAATATGCAGGTCAAACTAGGCGTTCAATTTCAACTCGTTACAAAGAACACATTGCACATTTCAGATACAACAGACCGGAAAAATCTAGTGTTGCTCGACATATTTTCGATACAGGCCATGGCACGCCTACAGATAGTCTTAGATTAATTAAAAGTGTAAATAATTTTAGAGAATTAGACAGTTACGAAAGTATTTACATACATAGAAATAGAGGTAAGTTAATGAATTCTGACAATGGACCGTTACCCGAGTCCAGCTTGTACGGATTATTGTAATTTAGGGGATTAGTCTGTCACGGTTTAGAGTACTGTTATAGTCCGTTAGATTTTAGATTAGAGTAGTATATATAGGGATGTCGTTTCTTAAGAAATCAGTGTTATCCCACTGGTGATTTGGTGAAGAGCATATCTTCTAAGGTTACACCTTAGCCAAAAATACCACGTTTAACACTCTTTTTTGTTTTATACAGATATCTACTGAAGATGGCAACTTAGTTGCCGAAATACGTATATAGATTTTTGATATATATTTTTTTGTGGTAAGGGATTTTCCTTTTGCATTTTATTTCACATTTTTAGCCACAGTCTCCACCCATTATTGGAACTAGGAAATATAATAAAATAATTAGATAAACCTACAATACGTTTTCTTAACATATAATAAAATATTTTAGCGGAAATTCTCTTATTTATGTTTTTAAGATTCTTGTCGATAAACGGTTACCGGATAAAAGATGTAGCAGATGGCCAAGCTTATATAATTAAGTAGAAATTTATATTATTAAACATCAATGAAATAACATTTATTTAACTGCTAAGCTTTTTTTAAATTCCCTATTGTAATATCCTGATTTTACAACACTCTTACAACTAATTTTAAATACACGATTTTTTAAAAATTTTATCGTCCATGTGGATTATCATTAGCCGAAAATTTTAATTTTCTTTTTAAATAACTGTTCTCAAAATGGGTGTACAGTTCTTATAGTCTTTAACTGAAGGCATAACCAAAAACCAGACCTTTCCATCACGTCTAGTTTTAGAGTTATAATCATACTCCGCTGACAGATAAACAATAATATTGTATTTAGAAAATTTGTTGTACAGAAGTTATAAAAAGAAATAGATAAGTACACAAATCTTGACATAACAAGTACTTGAATATTTAATTAGTATCAAAAATACAAAAACACTTAACTCCACACAAAGGAAAACTGCTGATATATCAAAATTTTGCATAAATAGAGTTATTTCTTTCTTTTATATTGCCTGTTGCGTTCTCTAATGAGAAACCAGCGCAGAAGTCCCACCTACCTTGATATCGTTTCTCCATTTTTGCAATCTCTTGATGGAACCTTTCCCCTGTTCATCACTCGTCTTTCCTAAATTTTTATAGTTTTCTAGCAAATATGCCACGATAGTTTTCACTCTTTTGATTTCCCCGAAAATATTTACAAACATTTTTAAAAGAAGTCCATACTGCCAGCTCTAAATCATTCGTGGTAAGTACGTTCAAAATGTTCATCTTTGGACAGCTTTCTAACTTGTGGACAAACAAATATTTGTTTGCGAACTTTCGTATTAGAGAGCTTTGGAAACTTATCCCTTAAGTATTTAAAACAATTGCCTTCTTTTTACAGTGTTTTGACAAACAGTTTAATCAATGCTAATTTAATGTGTAGAAAGGGTAAAATCACCAAATTAGAATCCACTAACGGCTCAAATTCTATATTAAATTCTCCAAGAACAATGTTGGTCCGTGCGGCTTCCATTCTTTTATTTGGTAGTGATGCTGAACTGTTCGGCTATCCCACAGAGACAAAAAAAACTACAATATTTGGTAAAGCTTTCAAGCAGTCCAAGTAATAAGGAAATAACCTTAAGATCACAACAGATTTGCCAAAGATGATTTGAATATTGAATAAGATTTAATATAGTTGATATACTGTCATACGTTTCTTTTGCGTTTGTAGATTGAGTCACTGGAATTAATGGTTTCGAGTTACCATTATAAAGTTAACCGGCTTTGAGACGAGTCGATAAGCAAACGCCATTCTGCAGGGTTATATTCAATAGTCATTTCATACATTTTTATGTTTAAAACAATGCAAAAAACTAAAATTTTAGACTAAGTTAGTTATAAAAATCGTGTCGGCTAGTGTTATTTCCGTAAAGATTACAATAAATCTAATGAACTGCGGTTTTGGAAAAATATTGTTAAATTTAAATATTTTATTAAATACAGGGAAGCAAAAACAAATTAGAATACAAACTTGCCTAAAATACCAACAGCTTATCAATATATATTTAATATAGGCCCATTATTTTCTTTTCTTTTACTTTATTTATATCATCAGTGTAGTTGTATTGCTCGAGGTGTACACATGTGTTACAGTCAACGATCCGAGAAAAACGAAAAACTTGAGTGTAAAACACATAAAAGAAATCAAATTTAGTATAGGCAGGCGACAGATTTTTCAAATATGTTTAATCTGATGCTGTGGTGTTTTTTATATGGTGATGATGTGTGCTAAATAAAATAACCCGCAGCGGCAACAGATAAACAGAAGAAAATACAAAAGTGTGTCAATGGCGCTAAACAATTGCACGCTATGCCGAATAGAATTCAAACGTATGGAAAAAAGTGTTAGTTGTTTTATATGTGGAAATGGATATCATGCAAAATGTTCCGGACTACATGATGACACTGCAAAAAAAATACAGGACAATATTATTAAGTATGTCAAATACATTTGTAAATATTGTGAAAAATTTGAATATGGGAAACATCTAAATGAATTATATGAAAGACTGGATTTATGTATTGAAAAAATTGAAAAACAAAATGAAACTATTAATGAATTGAAAGAAATGATTGTTACAGCAAACTATGATGTGGATAATAAAGATAAGAAAAAGTACAGTGAATGCTTGAAAGATAATAATGATACTCTCTTGATTAAGCCTAAAAAAGTAACACAAAAATCACAAGAAACACAAAAAGAAATAAAAAAGAAAATTAATCCGGTAAGATTAGCTGTAGGAATAGAGAATATACTAGCTGTCCATCAATCTCTTCGAGCTTGAATCGCCTTTCGCGTCCGCTTACAGTTTTATTATAGTTCGCTGTAAAAGCAAAAAAAAATCATTTTTGATTTTCTAAACTTTTGGCACACCTTGTATAGACGTATATTTTTGTCCACGAACTACTGTCACGGTGACAGGTGGAACGACAATTTAAAGCATCTTAACGTCAGTCTGACTTTTCGTTGTTGGAGTTTGAAATTTAGATGCTATTTAGCGTAATACTAAGACTTGACACTAAAAGATTCATAGTTTTATTAGTTTTACACAATGAAAGGACTAAATCATTATTGAAAATGTAATATCAGATTTATTTTAATTTTGCATAATTTAACCTGCCAATTATCATGCCCCGCAAACATACTTTTGACATACCTTTTGAGCTTTGTTATAATGCAAATTTGTGAACAATGCATGCCCATTACACAGAAGAATCAAGTTTTAAATAAAATGTTGGTATAGAATAAGTATGACTTATTACTTTTATTTATAATAGTGACTTTATAACTGGCTTCCATATTAATAATTAGTTTCATTTGTCTGCTCTGAAATTGTTCCTGTCAAAGTGAGTTTGCAGTGGCATTGAGTCGTCGCCTGTAGATCGTGCTCTGGCTATGTCGGTTGCTGAGACGATCCTATTATAATTTAAATATTTAGTAGTGACGCTGGTAGTTGAACT
Source organism: Amphimallon solstitiale (assembly GCA_963170755.1). NCBI lineage: Eukaryota > Metazoa > Arthropoda > Insecta > Coleoptera > Scarabaeidae > Amphimallon > Amphimallon solstitiale. Next base: position 92,819,927 of record OY720676.1, on the reverse strand, counting down.
AAAAACAATAACCAAAAATAATACTGACCGACGTTGGAATATCTGTGTAAACATTTTGCTTACACACACTGTAGAAAGAATATAATTTGTAATTGTTGGATCATTTTGTGATTTTTATTAAGTATTTAAGGAAAAATAACACAAAAAGGTAGTTCATGATTACAACCAATCCATCGAAATAAGAGCCACCAGCCTGGGACACGATCATCATCAACCATCATCAGAATGTTTGATTAACAATTTGATTTAATGGTGTATTTTCAAACATATCGCATTAAATGATTGAACGCTGCCCATACTTTAAACTTTCTACTGACAATCAAACTATTTAGTAGAAGTAATTGTTGAATTAGACCGGAATATTTACTTTAGTAAATTGAATAGTTACAAAACAATTGTCATTACATTGGAATTTGATTCGTCTGTCACCTAGTAATAATAATATAAATCATATTTTAAGGTAATTGTCTAATACCGTGCCGTCAAATACTTTCCGCATTAGAGTAGGCTGTTTTTGAAGTTTTTAAGTAATCAATGTTGGTGTACATGCTAATTTTTTGAAAACTTCAAATTCTGACAGTTGTCATACTTAAATTCAAATTATAGACGCCTATTATTATTTATATGACATAACCAAACTATTAAAATTATGCACTGTCACCAACCATTAAAAGAAAAGCATGACCGTCTCTAATGCGGAAAGTATTTGAAGGCACGGTATATAGGCAAAACTAAAATGGATCTGATAGCACTTTTCTCATTAATATTTTAGTCATTTCGCTGTATAAAATTTGTAATTTCATATCTTTTTGTGTCAAGGTCTACAATAAATATCGATGAAGCTTAAAAACATGAACCATGAAATATCAGACAGATGTCAGGGTGTTTAACCTTTTTTTTTTGAAATAATTCAAATGAATAATGAAAGCAGTTCAGATTTCATCACGAACTGAAATCGATTGATCGTTTTGACGTTTTATAACCTGCAATTAAATTTTTGTGAAATTGCCAACATTAATCAAAAGTCAGATGGACTTTTTCTGACAATTCTGACGTTTCCTGTAACATTTAAGCCACCTAACGTGAATGTTGAGTTGACCAACATTTCGCGTATGCTCTAGTTAAATATATCGGTGTTAAAATAATAATAGATGAGTAAAGATGGCTACACCCTTTAACTGTTACTTAATTTTAGTTTAATAATATACTATGTTCACCAATTTTGATCAGCATGATGTATTCGTTTCTTTGAATTACAATTAACGTAGGGCTTCCGGGACAATAGTCAATAGAAATAAATTTATATGACGTTCGTTGCAAATAATCAAGCTCATCAGTGCTCCATAATGTTTGTCATAAAATGTCGATATAAGTCATCAAGTGCTGATTATTCAATTTACTCTTTCCCCCCCTTTTTTTTTTATTTAGGACACATTAATTTAATAGAATACTTGCTCTTTTTGTTATTCCATGAAAGTCTTCGAGTTTGAAATGCTTCTTTGGAACGTGACTACTGCCAGTCGCAGAGGCACTTGAATTTTAACGGTTATAAATTTTCTTTTAATTAGTTTATGAATGAAGATGCAAATTAAATGAAATATCTCTAGAAATTAATTATACATTATTGTGGCATCTATAATTATAGACAAATGCACTGATAGAAATATTGTCTTGATCTAAGAAAGTATATTTTCTTGCGTATATACAAAGCTTTAATTTACTTGATTTGAAACGGTCCGTTTTATTATAAGTAAATATTTCCAAACCGTTTTAAATCAAGTAAATTAAGGCTTTGTATATACGGAAGAAAATATATTTTCTTAGATCAAGACAATATTTCTAACAGTGTGGATTTATTAACTAAATAATTTCCCATAAAATGTTTAACATTTCTATAGAATTTACTGAAAGCTGATTACTTGGAACATTTCGTTGACATTCAAGTTTGATATAATGCGTGTGCACCTAGTCTAAGTTGAATGTAAGTAGGCCGAACAGGTAAACCTAAGATGGTTGTATGATCAAGATTTGTTGTATCATATATAAATTTCTTTGTTTTTTAAATTTGGTAGTACTCTAACTTTATTTGTCTCAAGTTTTATGATAAACGTTGCCCATACGTTAAATTTTCTTGCAAACTGTCATGGTGGTGACAGTTCGATCTATTGCGAGAATGAATTGTCAAATTGAATGTCACTGTAGACATACCGTGCCTTCAATTAATTTTTTTTGGAATAACCTACGATTTCAATATTAATTTGAAAACACTGTGGAACTTTTCAATAAATTGACTTAACTATGACAGTAGTCAAAATGAAAAACATTACTATAGCACAGTATTCCCAAATTAATATTGATATCATAAGCTACTCTAAATTTAAATTAAAGACGCAGTATGTATATTTGTATGTAGAAAGATGACAGAGATGTGTCCAAGACATTAAAGATACGATAAATGACCGATACAATAGTAATAATAATAATAATTGATGATAATTGATGAGCAAGTGCTCTTTTAAGATTTTGATTTGAGTGGTTTTCCATCTGGTTATAGAAACTGAGCGCTCTTTCCTTGATGTAGTCAATAATGGTTGGGGTATTTGTTTCATTCATTATTTGATTATTTCTCATATACCATGGAGCATTTAGTATCATTCTAAGACTGGTGTTTTTTGATGTTGGTCTTGCACATATGCACCCATGCATATGTGAATATTGGACCTAATACTTGTTTGTAAAGTAGAATTTTGTTGTTCGTGTTCAGCTGGCTTTTTCTGCCTATAAGAGGCCATAGTTGACATCTTGTTTGTTTGGTTTTGGTTATCGTTTTTGCTATGTGTGTGTTATAATTGAGCTTTATATCCAGGTATATTCCCAGGTATTTAATTTCTCTACTCCATGGTATAGTGTTGTTGTTGATGGTTATTTCGTTGCCTGTTGTTTTCAGATTCCTTTGAAAGATTATTGCTTGGGATTTGTCTTCGTTTATTGTTGTCCTCCATTGTTTGAACCATTTTATCGTGTTGTCTAGGTGGGTTTGGAGTTCCTGTACCGCGTTCGTCGGACATCTTGATGTTGAGAGCAGTGCCGAATCATCTGCAAAGGTGGCCGTATTTAAGTATCTTGTAGGATTTGATACTGGTATGTCTGCTGTAAATATTGTATATAGGTGAGGTGACAGGCATGAGCCCTGGGGGACTCCCGCTGTTGGATGTTTTATTGAGGAAAGTGTGTTCTGGATGCTAACTTGAAAGCAGCGTCCTTGGAGAAAACTGTTCGTGATTTTTATGACGTGTGTTGGATAATTGTGTATTATCATTTTATATATGAGTCCCTGCCTCCAGACTTTATCAAATGCCTTTGCTATGTCGAGAAATACAGCTGCTGTCACTTGATTTTTGTTGAATCCGTCTTGGATAATCTCAGTGACTCTTGAAAGTTGTGTTATCGTTGATCTTCTGGTATTATGTCTTGATTGTCAGAGTGGTACTTTATCTTCTGTAGGATTATTTTTTCTATCACTTTGCTAATGGATGGTAACAGGCTTATGGGCCTGTAGCTGCTTGGTATTGTTTTTGGTTTTCCTGGTTTAGGTATAACTATTACTTTGGCATGTTTCCATATCTTTGGGAATGTTTGGAGTCTGATAACGGAGTTTGCTATTGCTAGAATTGACATTATTGCTTTTGGGGGGAGGTTTTGTAGTGATCTGTTGGTGATGTTGTCTATACCAGGAGCTTTTTTGGGATTTCATGCTTTAAGGATTGCTTTTAGGTTCTCGGCTGTGACTGGGTCGTTGCTAGGGGAGTGGGGTTCACGTATTTCTCTGCTTACTACTTTGTGAATCTGCATTACGTGTTGCATGTCTACTTCATCCAAGTTCGGAGTGAATTGCTCTTCTAGTGATTCCGCTAGAGCTTCTGCTTTTTCTTCTGCTGTGACTTGTGTGGAGTTATTGAATTGAAGTGGTGGGATTTGTATTTGTTCTCTTTTGATTGCCTTGATTATTTTCCATGTCTTAGAGGGCTCTGCACCTATTTCTTCGAGTGTTCTTTGCCATTCTACATTTTTCGGTTCCAGTAATTCCTTATGTACTTGATGTTGAAGGTTGTTTAGTATAGTTTTGTCTTCTCCTAGCTCTGTTCTTTTCCTTTATTAGTTCTTTAATATGATGTGGTAGACTACCTGATTTATATATCCTTTCTATTTTGATGGTGTTATTTTCAACAGCGTTTGTTATTTTATCTTGTAGTGATTTTATGTTCTGTTCTAATTCTGCAGTGTTTTGTATTTTAGGAACTGCAGTGATGGTTTGTTCTAGTTCTGTTTTGTAGCCGGCCCATTCTGTCTTGAAGGTGTGATATGTTCTTTCGGTTATGTCTTCGTTCCAAGTTATTATAATTGGAATGTGATCAGAGCTCATGACACTTTCAGTTTCTATCTTTATGGTTTTGTTAATGTTTTTACTGATTGCTAAGTCTAATAGTCTAATTGTGTGCATCTAGCCCAAGGTGAACGTCGACAGAACAAAAAAAAAAAAAAACCAAGACGGTTCGGCAATGAAATGTTGTTTCATGTTATTCGTTCTATAAAATTTGTAGTACCATGCCTTGTGTCATGTTTACGATAAAAATAGTGTATACTTCAAATTTTTTGACAGACTGTCATCGTGACACTTATACGACAATAAAAAGTTGATGTTTAACCAAATTGTCGTTCCACCTGTCATCGTGACAATACTTCGTTGTTGTGTATTCGTTCACACATAAACTTGTGAGAACGAAATGTCAGACTGAGAGTGCTTAACAACATTGTCTTTCCAATTGTCAAATGAAATTAACAACATAACATGATGAACTTTAACAAAACATGTTTTAAACTTACAGGTCATTGAGAGAATTAATTAATTTTCATATTACGCTTTAATAGTATATATATATGTACTTTGTAAAACCCAATCAAAAATCTTGCTGGCTCCTAATACCATTTAACCGAAAATGTACTTCTGATTAGTTTGTGCCAACCCGCATGGTCGCATACTTTAAATGCTTGCTTTTATAACTGAATTGATAAACGAAATTACATAAATGCTTATGGGAATATTACATATTTGATGTATTTATGTTATTTCGAAGTGTTTCGGACACATCTGACAAATAAAGAAAACTCGGATGATTCTTTATTTAGGCTTGCTTCGGTACTTCTTTCGCGAGAAGTGACGACATTTCGATGACATATATAATTTGTATTTAATATATCTTAATAAAATATAGAAAGATCGTTATATTTGTCACTGTACTTACGTGCGATTATACACTTTAAGTTTATTTTATCATATCCGTCGGCATTGTTCATATATTCATAAATAGAAAAGAAATAGTAACAATTGATAATAATAACACTAATACGTATCTGAAAGGTACCACATTTCCTTCATAATCCCTTTATTTGTCGGCCTTCTGACATTTAAACTTGACAACCGATCGATAAACGTGAATAGATAGTCATTATATGTGTGTATTGCACGACTGGTGCTTTCCGCCAATTTTGACGTTTCCCGGCAAATGCCATATCGCGAACTCAAACTGATTTGACGGTTTTGATAATTTATAACCTGAAATTGAATTTTTCGTGCGTTTAACTTAACCTTATCCGAAGTTTGATGTGTCACGGTCATCTGTATCGATCCACCGCCATTTTAAAATCGAACCTAGTCCATATTTTTTATTTTACACGTAGGCCTTATGGCAAAATACTATGATTCATACTCTTTTTCTGCACGTTCTAAAATTTTCAAAAACTCCTTTCGGGCCCTCGTTCTCTCTTCGGAGACGTGAAAAATGGCCTAAGGCACGTGGGACCGTGGTCCCCGTCGCGTGACACTTTCGTTCCCACCGTAGATGCGCCAGGTTCTCAGAAAACTGTCTCCCCAATTCGTCAATTTTGGGGTATAGCTTTGCCGTTTTAATCGTTCGTGTTAAAAAGAGCGAGACAATTGGCTTTTAGTATATATAACTAGCTCTAACGTCCGCTTACAGCGGGTCCTCCGCTTACAACGGGTCCTCCGCTTACAGCAGGTCCTCTGCTTACAGCGGGTCAGTCAATCTCTTTTAGTTGGAATCGCTCTTTTCGCGTCCGCTTACAGCTTTTTCATAGTTTCCTGTAAGAAGCAATCACTGTCATGACGCCTTTTAGAATGTCCGATTTTATTAACTTTTGACGCACTCCTGTATATACATATATTTCTTGAGGCCAATAGTATATTTTCTTTAAAATTCTTCTCGAACGATTTTTTACACAAACCGGTACACACTCAAGAGCGAGAAAAGTAAATTTATGTTAAACATAAGTCATGTTAATGTATCCAAAGAAACAATGAGCTCAAAGAGCACAACATTTTCATCGAGACAGTTTACAATACTATTTTGATGTGTAGTGGAAAAGAGTGTCAACCTTTTCGAAGTCTACTGTCGTTAAGAAAAAAGCACAAAATGATAATTAAAGTAAGAAGCCCAAATTTTTAATTTAAGCCCTATTGAAGCGCCTTTCCTGTAAAAAACGCTTTTTAAAATGATAACTTTTATAAACTTTTGAAGCACCCCTGTCTATACATATATTTTGTTAAGGCAATAGGATATTTTATATAAAATTCTTCTCGCACTGTTTTTGACATAAATCGGTACACACTCAAAAGCGAGAAAGGTAATTTAATGTTAAACATAAGTCATGTTAAAGTATCCAAAGACACAATGAGATCAAAAAGCGCAACATTTTTATTAAGATAGTGTACAATACTATTTTGATGTGAAAGTGTAAAAGCCTGTCAACCTTTTTGAAATCCAGTATCGTTAATAAAGGAGCACAAAATAATAATAAAAGTAAAAAGCCCAAGTTTTAAATTGAAGCGCCTTTCCAGTAAAAAGCGATCACTGGCATGACGCTTTTTAGAATGTCCAGTTTTATACACCTTTGAAGCACCCCTGTGTATACATGTATTTTGTGAAGCCAATTGTATATTTTATTTAAAATTCTTCTCGAACTGTTTTTAGCACAAACCAGTACACACTCAAGAGCGAGAAAGGTAATTTAATTTTAAACATGTCATGTTAAGGTATCCAAAAGCACAATGAGATCAAAAAGCCCAACATGTTCATTAAGACAGTTTACAATACTATTTTGATGTGAAAGTGTAAAGCCTGTCAACCTTTTTAAAATCCACTATCGTTAATAAAGGAGCACGAAATAATAATAAATGTAAAAAGCCCAAGTTTTAAATTTAAGCCCTATTGAAGCGCCTTTCCTGTAAAAAGAAGCTTTTTAGAATGTCTACTTTTATAAACTTTCGAAGCACCCCTGTATATACATATATTTTGTTAAGCCAATAGGATATTTTATTTAAAATTCTTCTCGAACTGTTTTTGACATAAACCGGTACACAGTCAAAAGCGAGAAAGGTAATTTAATGTTAAACATAAGTCATGTTAAAGTATCCAAAGACACAATGAGATCAAAACGCGTAACATTTTTATTGAGACAGTGTACAATACTATTTTGATGTGATAGTCTAAAAGCCTGCCAATCTGTTTGAAATCCACTATCGTTAATAAAGGAGCACAAAATAATAATAAAAATAAAAAGCCCAAGTATTAAATTGAAGCGCCTGTCCTGTAAAAAGCGATCACTGGCATGACGCTTGTTAGAATGTTCACTTTTATACACCTTTGAAGTACCCCTGCATATTCATATACTTTGTTAAGCCAATAGGACGTTTTATTTAAAATTCTTCTCGAACTGTTTTTAACACAAACCGGTACACACTCAAGAGCAAGAAAAGTAATTTAATTTTAAACATAAGTCATGTTAAGGTATCCAAAGACACAATGAGATCAAAAAGCCCAACCTGTTCATTAAAACAGTTTACAATACTATTTTGATGTGAAAGTATAAAAGCCTGTCAACCTTTTAAAAATCCACTAACGTTAATAAAGGAGCACAAAATAATAATAAAAGTAAAAAGCCCAAGTTTTAAATGTAAGCCCTATTGAAGCGCCTTTCCTGTAAAAGGCGATCACTGGCATGACGCTTTTTAGAATGTCCACTTTTATAAACTTTTGAAACACCTCTGTATACACATATATTTTGTTAAGCCAATAGGATATTTTACTTAAAATTCTTCTCGAACTGTTTTTGACACAAACCGGTACACAATCAAGAGCGAGAGAGGTAATTTAATGTTAAAGTATCCAAAGACAGTTTACAATACTATTTTTATGCGAAAGTGTAAAAGTCTGTCAACCTTTTCGAAATCCACTATCGTTAATAAAAGAGCACAAAATAATAATAAAAGTAAAAAGCATGGCGGCCCGTGATTTTTTGGGACGGGAGGGCACCGGGAGTCTGAGTGTTTAATATCAAAAATTAAGTATAGACAAAAAATAAACTCAATATGCTATTTAATTAACTTGTTTGAAAATAAAATCCATCCGCCGTTCCTTACGATCAGCAAAATGATTAATAACTCATTCTTTGAAATTTGGTGTTGATGTCAGTAATTGTTTTTCAATGGAACACATTGCTAAGGCACATAGTCTGCTTTCCCGCATGGTATTTCTAGAAAACGTTTTTATTGCACGCCCCCAGAGATTCGCAAAATAGCAGAAAACAATTTACAAAATCTTTCGCCAACATAGTCTCGACATATTATCAAAAACAAACTTTTATATCAGTTGTACTATTCAACCTTGCAAGTAAATTACAATAGTATCATCAGAAAACTTATCATCCAACTCTGGTTAACAATTTATATTGTTAATTAGTAAATAAAATCTTAGCATGAGTGCTTTTTATTCTTTGTACAACTTCTATTGCACATGTTTGTTACAATAAAGGCTTACATTTTGACATTTAAATATAATTTGGTTCCATTTCTTTTTTGTTACCAACGTCAAAACAACATAATTAGTGTGCGATAAAGAAATACTTTTGCAACCAAAACGGATATCGTAAAGTGAACTTTATAGCACCGAATTAGAAAAAAGCATTTTGCACATAACACCCACACAACCAGTCTGATAAACTCTAAGAGCTTCTGTTGATTTCAAATTGTTATCTTCTAGTTTAATCAATAAATCTGATCTAGGGAGACCTAGATTTTTTAATTCTGTCTTAATGTTACTAACGCAATCCATAGTTGCATTTGCACCGATAGAAATTACAACATACACTCACCGCTGTAAATTACATACTGGACCGCCACCCGGACCCGGCACCATAGAGTAGTGCCCCGCCGCCTATATATTATACGCGCGCTATCTGCGCCAGTTTCATCGCTCGATTTCTAATACAGACGGGGCAGTCGCGCGAGATGCCCCGGAGCCTACGCCAGACGGCGATTTTTAAACGCGCTGAAATGACGGACTGTTACTTTCAAAAACATATTATTTGTCATAAAATAAATCAGAAAAATTACATACAAATTAGGTATTTATAATTAATTTATCTGTTAAAAGAAATTTGTCACGGGGGGGGGCAGTGCCCCGTTGCCCTCCCTGCAGCAGCCGCCACTGGTAAAAAGCCAAAGGTTTAAATGTAAACCCTATTGAAGCGCCTTGGCTGTAAAAAGCGATCACTCTCATGACGCTTTTTAGAATGGCCATTTTTATAAACTTTTGAAGCACCTCTGTACATACATAAATTTTGTGAAGCCAATAGAATATTCTATTTAAAATTCTTCTCGAACTGTTTTTGACACAAACCGGTACACACTCAAGAGCGAGAGAGGTAATTTAATGTTAAAGTATCCAAAGACACAATAAGATCAAAAAGCTCAACATTTTTATTAAGACAGTTTACAATACTATTTTGATCCGAAAGTGTAAAATCCTGTCAACCTTTTCGAAATCCACTATCGTTAATAAAAGAGCACAAAACAATAATAAAAGTAGAAGCCTTAAAACTTGGGCTTTCTACTTTTATTATTATTTTGTGCTCTTTTATTAAGTTTTAAATGTAAGCCCTATTAAAGCGCCTTTTCTGTAAAAAGCGATCAATCTCATGACACTTTTTAGAATGTCCAGTTTTATAAACTTTTGAAGCGGGTGCTATGTATGTACAGGGGTCTGTACATACATAAATTTTGTGAAGCCAATTGTATATTTTATTTAAAATTCTTCTCGAATTATTTTTTATACAAACCGGTACACACTCAAGAGCGAGGAAGGTAATAAATATTTTCTAAATTATTGGTATCTCCTAACTCCAAAATTTGAAAATGTCAACCTGAAGAAATTCAAGCAAGGACGTGTAAACGGCAAAAGTTACTTTGGGTCTCATAACATTGCATTTATATACGTTCCTTATATTTTCTATTATTACATATGACCTGTAATAAAAGTTATTTATTATACAAGGGAAAGAAGTATTAGCTTTTAGCTCGAGATAATGACAAAATACCGAGAGCTGAAATCTAATGTTTTTTCCCGTGTATAATACACTATATTTTTCTGTGACAGGAAAAACGACGATTTTATAATGATAAAAAAGACTCAGAAAATCAATCGATGTGACATTTGAAGTTTTAAATTGGTAGGCTGTTGTACTTATAGCAGCATTACACCTGCGTTGCTAAGGAAACCTGTAAAGTATTCAAATATTTGTCAATTTAATTTTGTGTTTGGTTTTAAAAATTTGCGAACTTAGGTTGATTTTTAGTCATTTTGATTGGAAGGTGAAAAAGAAATGCAGTTCTTTCTCGGAGACGGTGCTATTGGCATACATAAGTAAATGCAACTTTTTGTATAATAAAATATATTAAAATTAAATGTCCGTGTTCTTACATATCCGAAAAAAAAGTACTAATTTTTTTCCTGGGGAAAAAAATGAGTACTTTTTTTCTCGGCTTATAAAGTGACATTTTGTTACCTGTTAAGAAAGATAAAATGTCAAACTTTTCCAGTCACAGAAAAAAAGTTATAAAAATACAGTCGAGTCGTCTTGGCAACGGACTCGGCAAAAGTACGAACTAAAGACGACGATTCAATACCACTACAAATTTCGATTGGCCGGAACAATTTCAAAATGATAAATTTAAAATAATTAATCAATATTTCAGGATGTATACCTTCCCATAGTAAAATACTATTACATGAAAGCCAGTTACAAATTAAATATTATAAATAAAGGTATTAAATATTACTTTCCTACACCTATATTTTACATAACATTTGGCTGTACTGTTTTAAAATGTTTAGATGAGAATTATAACAAATGTCAAAAGGTGTACAAATATTATTATTTATGACAGTCCTGAAATGTATTTTGTAGGTTATATTACATGACAGGTAAAATTTTGCAACAACTAATATTTGACGTCATTTTAATTTAGTAGCGCATGTCGGTTGAGAGAGCGACTGAACTATAGGAACAGTTTGTTGGAAAAGAAAAGACTTGCATCTGCGGTCATAAACTGTATTATCAATTATATTCTAACAGTGTAAGATATTGCAATTTTAACTGCCATTTTTCAGACAATTTAACTTGCACTAAATTTCTGTAGGATGAATAAGGCCAGAAACTTTGATTGAAAGATCATATCCCAACTGCTTACTAAAAACTATACGTTTTAACAGGTTCTTTGTCTAAATTTCCTAAATCAAAGAGGGTTGATTGAGAAAACCGTGTTTCCATAATTTTGACTTACAAAATGTTATGTTCTGGAGGAATCGGTGCGATTTTTGTAGTGCCAATTATAATTATTATTTTAAAATTTAACTACACGTTAACGAACACACTATTCATCCGAACCCAATTAAATCGAGAGTACTTTATACATTGTCTGCATAAGCACCTGCCAGCTTCTGTAGAATTTCTTCAATGTTTTCAATTTCACATGTAACTTTTATATGTAGTTTTAATATGTTAATGGCATATCAGAGAGAGTCTAAAATATATTCATCTAAAATTATAAATTTTTACAAATACTTAGAATTTTTAGCAACTGAGATAAAGTCCCGGAAATGTAACAGAATTAAAAAGCTTCCAAAACACAAATATTTCCGTAGAGAGCTAAAAGTTACACATATTCAATATTATGTTTTTATTTTTGAGTATACTGTTAATTTCATGTATAAAAGAAGCAATACAATTACTAAATCACTAATAAAAATAATTATTATTTACAAATGCACAAGAAAACATAATCGCAGTCAATACTAATAAAAATCCAAATCTCCTAGGTTATGCGCACGTGTAAGTAACTGTTTAATATTTTATCAGGTTTGGTAAAACACCGGTTAAAATATCTTCATGTAATAACGTTCTTAATCAATGATTAGCGCCAACCGGTTTTAGCAAAAACGTACTATCCCGTATTTTACTTAATGAGTACGCTAATCGGCATTTTACTCGGAATTGGAAAAACCGGCCCTTAATTGAATTTAATCAACTAATACAGTGCAATAATATAAATAATTAAAAATACGTCTAAATTTGCCGTTGTAGTTGTTAGGGCGTTTTAATGTGGAAGGTTACATTCAAATATTATGTCATCTTTAAAGAAACATGCGCCAATAATTTAAGGACATTAAATGTGAGATATTGCAAAATTTTACCTGTCAAGTATCCTACCTACACATGCCATTTCGAGACTTATAAATACACCTTTTGACATTAATCATAATAACCTTTTGAAGTTTGTCATCCAAGCAACACAAATTTGTCTGCAATTACCGTTTCCCGTAGAACGCGATCACTGTCATGACGTTTTTTAGAAAGTCCGATTTTATAAACTTTTGAACCAGTGCTGTATATACATAAATTTAGTGATGCCAATCGTATATATTATTTAGAACTTTTCTTTACTTCGTTACACAAACCGTTACACTGAACACTGAAGAGCGAGAATGATAATTTAATGTTAAACATAAAACATGTTAAAGTTACCAAGGAAGAATGTGCTCAGATCCAAGCCCTTTTCGACAAACCTTTCCGCCATATTACATTTGCCATGTTGTTTTTTTGACATTTTGACTTTGGATTCGTGATCGGTGACCTGAGACACCCCCGTATCTAAAATTTCACATTCATACGTCAATTTTCAAAAAATGTCCGCCATTTTGTTTTTTTTTTGACATTTTGACTATGGATTTGTAATCGGCGTCCGCACACACCCCCGTATCTAAAATTTCACGTTCATACGTCAATTTTCAGAAAACACGTCCGCCATTTTGTTTTTTTTTGACATTTTGACTATGGATCTGTAATCGGCGTCCGCGCACACCCCCTTATCTAAAATTTCACGTTCATACGTCAATTTTCAAAAAACCCGTCCGCCATTTTGCTTTTTTGACATTTTGACTTAGGATCTGTAATCGGCGTCCTCACACACCCCCGTATCTAAAATTTCACGTTCATATGTTAATTTTCAAAAAAACCCGTCCGCCATTTTGTTTTTTTTGACATTTTGACTATGGATTTGTAATCGGCGTCCGCACACACCCCCGTATCTAAAATTTCACATTCATACGTCAATTTTCAAAAAACTGTCCGCCATTTTGTTTTTTTTTTGACATTTTGACTTTGGATCTGTAATCGGCGTCCGCACACACCCCCGCATCTAAAATTTCACGTTCATACGTCACTTTTCAAAAAACCCGTCCGCCATTTTGTTTTTTTTGACATTTTGACTATGGATTTGTAATCGGCGTCCGCACACACCCCCGTATCTAAAATTTCGCATTCATACGTTAATTTTCAAAAAACTGCCGCAATTTTCTTTTTTTTGACATATTGACTATGGATTGGTGATAGGCGTCCGCACACACCCCCGTGTCTAAAATTTCGCATTTATACGTCAATTTTCAAAAAACTTTTCCGCCATTTTGTTTTTTTTGAGTTTATGACTTTAGATTTGTAATCGGCGTCCGCACACACCCCCGTATCTAAAATTTCACGTTCATACGTCAATTTTCAAAAAATCCGTCCACCATTTTTTTTTTTGACATTTTGACTTTGGATCTGTAATCGGCGTCCGCACACACCCCCGTATCTAAAATTTTACGTTCATACGTCAATTTTCAAAAAATGTCCGCCATTTTGTTTTTTTGACATTTTGACCTTGGATCTGTAATCGGCGTCCGCGCACACCCCCTTATCTAAAATTTCACGTTCATACGTCAATTTTCAAAAAATCCGTCCGCCATTTTTTTTGTTGACATTTTGACTTTGGATCTGTAATCGGCGTCCTCACACAACCCCGTATCTAAAATTTCACGTTCATACGTCAATTTTCAAAAAACCCGTCCGCCATTTTGTTTTTTTTGACATTTTGACTATGGATTTGTAATCGGCGTCCGCACACACCCCCGTATCTAAAATTTCACGTTCATACGTCAATTTTAAAAAAACCCGTCTGTCATTTTGTTTTTTTGACATTTTGACTATGGATTTGTAATCGGCGTCCGCACACACCCCCGTATCTAAATGTTCACGTTCATACGTCAATTTTCAAAAAATGTCCGCCATTTTGTTGTTTTGACATTTTGACTTTGGATCTGTTATCGGCGTCCGCACACACCCCCGTATCTAGAATTTCACGTTCATACGTCAATTTTCAAAAAACCCGTCCGCCATTTTGTTTTTTTGACATTTTGACTTTGGATCTGTAATCGGCGTCCGCGCACACCCCCTTATCTAAAATTTCACCTTCATACGTCAATTTTCAAAAAACCCGTCCGCCATTTTGTTTTTTTGACATTTTGACTTTGGATCTGTAATCGGCGTCCTCACACACCCCCGTATCTAAAATTTCACGTTCATATGTTAATTTTCAAAAAAACCCGTCCGCCATTTTGTTTTTTTTGACATTTTGACTATGGATTTGTAATCGGCGTCCGCACACACCCCCGTATCTAAAATTTCACATTCATACGTCAATTTTCAAAAAACTGTCCGCCATTTTGTTTTTTTTTGACATTTTGACTTTGGATCTGTAATCGGCGTCCGCACACACCCCCGCATCTAAAATTTCACGTTCATACGTCACTTTTCAAAAAACCCGTCCGCCATTTTGTTTTTTTTGACATTTTGACTATGGATTTGTAATCGGCGTCCGCACACACCCCCGTATCTCAAATTTCGCATTCATACGTTAATTTTCAAAAAACTGCCGCAATTTTCTTTTTTTTGACATATTGACTATGGATTGGTGATAGGCGTCCGCACACACCCCCGTGTCTAAAATTTCGCATTTATACATCAATTTTCAAAAACCTTTTCCGCCATTTTGTTTTTTTTGAGTTTATGACTTTAGATTTGTAATCGGCGTCCGCACACACCCCCGTATCTAAAATTTCACGTGCATGCGTCAATTTTCAAAAAACCGTCCGCCATTTTGTTTTTTTTTGACATTTTGACTTTGGATCTGTTATCGGCGTCCGCACACACCCCCGTATCTAGAATTTCACGTTCATACGTCAATTTTCAAAAAACCCGTCCGCCATTTTGTTTTTTTGACATTTTGACTTTGGATCTGTAATCGGCGTCCGCGCACACCCCCTTATCTAAAATTTCACCTTCATACGTCAATTTTCAAAAAACCCGTCCGCCATTTTGTTTTTTTGACATTTTGACTTTGGATCTGTAATCGGCGTCCTCACACACCCCCGTATCTAAAATTTCACGTTCATATGTTAATTTTCAAAAAAACCCGTCCGCCATTTTGTTTTTTTTGACATTTTGACTATGGATTTGTAATCGGCGTCCGCACACACCCCCGTATCTAAAATTTCACATTCATACGTCAATTTTCAAAAAACTGTCCGCCATTTTGTTTTTTTTTGACATTTTGACTTTGGATCTGTAATCGGCGTCCGCACACACCCCCGCATCTAAAATTTCACGTTCATACGTCACTTTTCAAAAAACCCGTCCGCCATTTTGTTTTTTTTGACATTTTGACTATGGATTTGTAATCGGCGTCCGCACACACCCCCGTATCTCAAATTTCGCATTCATACGTTAATTTTCAAAAAACTGCCGCAATTTTCTTTTTTTTGACATATTGACTATGGATTGGTGATAGGCGTCCGCACACACCCCCGTGTCTAAAATTTCGCATTTATACGTCAATTTTCAAAAACCTTTTCCGCCATTTTGTTTTTTTTGAGTTTATGACTTTAGATTTGTAATCGGCGTCCGCACACACCCCCGTATCTAAAATTTCACGTGCATGCGTCAATTTTCAAAAAACCGTCCGCCATTTTGTTTTTTTTTGACATTTTGACTTTGGATCTGTAATCGGCGTCCGCACACACCCCCGTATCTAAAATTTTACGTTCATACGTCAATTTTCGAAAAATGTCCGCCATTTTGTTTTTTTTGACATTTTGACGTTGGATCTGTAATCGGCGTCCGCGCACACCCCCTTATCTAAAATTTCACGTTCATACGTCAATTTTCAAAAAATCCGTCCGCCATTTTGTTTTTTTTTTGACATTTTGACTTTGGATCTGTAATCGGCGTCCTCACACAACCCCGTATCTAAAATTTCACGTTCATACGTCAATTTTCAAAAAACCCGTCCGCCATTTTGTTTTTTTTGACATTTTGACTATGGATTTGTAATCGGCGTCCGCACACACCCCCGTATCTAAAATTTCACGTTCATACGTCAATTTTAAAAAAACCCGTCTGTCATTTTGTTTTTTTGACATTTTGACTATGGATTTGTAATCGGCGTCCGCACACACCCCCGTATCTAAAATTTCACGTTCATACGTCAATTTTCCAAAAAACCCGTCCGCCATTTTGTTTTTTTTTGACATTTTGACTTTGGATCTGTAATCGGCGTCCGCACACACCCCCGTATCTAAAAGTTCACGTTCATACGTCAATTTTCCAAAAAACCCGTCCGCCATTTTTTTTTTTTTGACATTTTGACTTTGGATCTGTAATCGGCGTCCGCACACACCCCCGTATCTAAAATTTCGTATTCATACGTCAATTTTCAAAAAACTCTGCCGCCATTTTCTTTTTTTTTGACATATTGACTATGGATTGGTGATAGGCGTCCGCACACACCCCCGTATCTAAAATTTTACGTTCATACGTCAATTTTCGAAAAATGTCCGCCATTTTGTTTTTTTTGACATTTTGACTTTGGATCTGTAATCGGCGTCCGCGCACACCCCCTTATCTAAAATTTCACGTTCATACGTCAATTTTCAAAAAATCCGTCCGCCATTTTGTTTTTTTTTTGACATTTTGACTTTGGATCTGTAATCGGCGTCCTCACACAACCCCGTATCTAAAATTTCACGTTCATACGTCAATTTTCAAAAAACCCGTCCGCCATTTTGTTTTTTTTGACATTTTGACTATGGATTTGTAATCGGCGTCCGCACACACCCCCGTATCTAAAATTTCACGTTCATACGTCAATTTTAAAAAAACCCGTCTGTCATTTTGTTTTTTTGACATTTTGACTATGGATTTGTAATCGGCGTCCGCACACACCCCCGTATCTAAAATTTCGCATTCATACGTCAATTTTCAAAAAACCCGCCCACCATTTTCTTTTTTTTGACATATTGACTATGGATTTGTGATTGGCGTCCGCACACACCCCCGTATCTAATATTTCACATGAATACGTCAATTTTCAAAAAACTTTTCGGCCATCTTATTGTTTTTGACTTTGGATTTGTGATCGGCCACATAAGACACCTCCGTATCCAAGATTTCACATTCGTACGTCAATTTTCAAAAAATCCTTCGGCCATTTTGTTTTCTTCTGACATTTGAATCAGTGATGGGCGACCGTAAAAACTCCCAAGTGCCTAATTTTACTTTTAATCAAAAGAGAGAGAAATTGATTTCAGCCAGCTCCGCCCACTGTGCACATTTGCGTAATCGTTTAAATAAAATTATGCCGTAAGGGCATATAAATCTTAAAAGCAATCTTTTTCCCTATTAAGGAAACTGGGCGTACGCGTTCTGGAATTAACGTATTTTAATAATTCAAATATGTATATAATCGTTAACCGAACAATCAGCCTGTATATCTATAGAAATGCTAAGTCAAGCGGGTGCATTATGTCGAGATTCAGATGCCGAACTCGTCGGGCCGGATACATCAATCTGATATTTTTCGCCCGACCGTAGTACATTGAATCACATGCACATTGAATCTGTGACGTATTTCGGCCATTTTTCTTACCAAATCCACATGCAAACGAATTTGAAAGTGCTCGTGCCCTTGGTTGCGTGCGTCTGTCGACTCGAAATAAGCATGTAGAAGATGCCGAAAAGCCCGTTTGTTAAAACCGCGGGTCTTGTTGGACCCTCGCGACCTTCAAAATTTCGTATTTCACGCTTAAATGTGAATATGCGGATACCACTCAGTTTGTCTGTCAGTTTGACGTTTCTAGCGATTTTCAACGTGTTTCACGTGAATTTTCCATCCGCCGCGCCGTTTGTCAGAATTTGTTCGCCACGCCCGAATGTCAACTTTTGCACGCTCCTCTCTTGGACGGCGGATATCTCTGCACGCGCACCAAAAAAAAGGAAAATCTCTCCGTCGAGGAACAATTTAATGTCACCCGCAAGTCCACCCGCCGAGACGGCCTTTTATTCCGCGTATCCAGGGACGAGTACTGCGCCCAAATTCACCAATTTTCGTCCATTTTTGAGCCCTCGGAGCGGTAACCATGGTGATTCGGTTAAGCCGTCTTTTCTCAAGAAATTAACACGAAACGGCCGCTCGCTTTTAGTATATATAAAAAAACATTAGTAAAGGAGGTGTAGTAATTAAATGTAGTGATAATACATCCAAGGAGAAACTTAAAGAAGAAATGGAAAAAGAAATAGGTAATAAATATCAAGTGTTGGATACAAAACTGAGAAATCCGAAAATTATCATAACTGGAGCCGAGAAAGAAATTATTGATGAAGATAACGATACTATTTTAAAGTCAGTCTTGGAGCAGAATGATTTGAGTACATGTGACGACATCTTGGAAGAAAATGTTAAAGTTGAAAGAAAGTATATAAATAAAAATAAAAATAACTACGGTAATATTATATTAAATGTGGATCCACAAATGTTTACTAAAATATTGAAACTAGGAACTTTAAATGTAGGATGGAGAAAATGTAAAGTATACGAATACCTAAATATTATAAGATGTTTTAAGTGTTCTGGATATGGACGATATGGTCACTTTGCTAAAGAGTGCAGGAATAACGAAATATGTGGTAAATGTGCAGAAGAACATAAAACAAAGGAATGTCAAAATGAAATAGGTAAATGTATTAATTGTACGAAAGTTTCTGAAAAGCTTAATATAAAGATCGACAGCAGCCATTCTGCATATGACTTAAACTGCCCATACTACACAAGAATACTAGAAAAAGAAAGAAACAAAGTAAAATACATATAGCAATCAAAGCAGGATTACACTCATAAAAAAAGACAAATTACTGTTTTTAATTGTCAGGGATTTCTAAATAATAAAGATTTGATAGTTGATTTAATAAATCGGTGAGAGCCGCTAATAATAGGGTTAGTTGAAACCCACGTTGATAATGATGTAATAGATAAAGAAATAGCCATAGATGGTTATGAAATGATAAATGCGACAACGAATAATAGAAGCACGGGTGGCATATTAGTATAGGTACCGGGTGTCCACACGAAAACTTTATATTGAATTATTTCTGGTGTTTTTGAAGACAAAAACTTGAAATTTTGGGTGGTTGTTCAGGATATAGGGGGACAATGAATAGTGTATTTCATACCGCCCCATCGGGGCACCCGCCGCCGCCGGCCACCCCCACTCCAATATTTTAAATGACACCCTGTATTTTTTTTTGGTGGTTTTGAAAGAACACAATTTTCTTGATATTCCTATGTGAAAAAACTAGTAACACATATTATGACATTTATGAGATATTTAAATTTAAAAGTTTCAGATATCAGAAATTATTAACTCCGAAAAATCATAAGTTAGTCATGGAAATAGTTTGCTTTAAATTAGAATTGTCAAAATTGTGACTTTTGTGTTTCATTAATATTAATACTTGTAAAATTGTTCTTAAAGTTTCGGCTTTTTCGCTGAAATGGTTTATACTCTTGAAGAGAGAACTGAAATAGTGATTTTGTATGGGATTGCAAACAAAAATTATTCCCAAGCGGCGACGTTATTCAATGAAAACCATCCAAACAGAAACGTATCTGTTGCTTATGTCAGAACGCTAATAGAAAAATTTTTGCAAACTGGATCTGTAAATAATAAAAACGGAATACGAATAATTGTGGTGTACTAAATGAAGCTATGCAACTAGCAGTTCTTGGGCATATTAATTTAGACCCAGAGCTTTCGTTGAGAAAATTATCCGAAGTTTCGGGAGTGCCAAAATCAACCTGCCATAAGATATTAAAATTAAACAAAATGCACCCTTATAAAATTCAACTTCACCAAGAGTTGGGTGACGGTGATTTCGACAGAAGAGTCGAATTTTGTGAAATAATGACAGATATGATTCGGCAAAATGGAAATGTTTTGCGAAGTATTTGCTTTAGTGATGAAAGTTGCTTTTACTTAAATGGTCTTGTGAATAGACACAACTCTCGATATTGGAGCGACGTAAAGCCCCATTTTTTCCGAGAAGGCAACACACAATATCCCCAAAAAATTAATGTATGGGCTGGAATTCTTAATAACCAAGTAATTGACCCGATATTCTTCCAGGAAAATTTAAATGGACCTAAGTACTTACAATTTTTGGAAGAGCTAATACATCCTCTTATCATACAGTGTCTAGAAGAAAACTTGAATGAAATAGAGGAGGAGCAATTATATTTTCAACAAGATGGAGCTGGGCCACATTACTGTTTAGACGTTAGGAAATATTTGGATAATATTTTCCCAGGACATTGGATTGGACGTAGGGGCTCTATTGAATGGCCAGCCCGCTCCCCCGATTTAACTCCCCTAGATTTCTTTTTGTGGGGACATTTGAAGTCTGTTGTTTATATAACACCGCCACAATCAATAGCTGATTTAAGTAATAGAATAACAGAGGAATGTCGAAATTTAACGCCACAAGTGTTCGAAAATGTTAGAAATGCTTTTGAAAATAGACTTTATTTATTTTTAAATGTAAACGGTGAACAATTTGAGCATTTAATTTAACTAAAATGTTGTGAATAAATCTTGTTTTAAGTATTTCCATGACTAACTTATGATTTTTCGGAGTTAATAATTTCTGATATCTGAAACTTTTAAATTTAAATATCTCATAAATGTCATAATGTGTGTTACTAGTTTTTTCACATAGGAATATCAAGAAAATTGTGTTCTTTCAAAACCACCAAAAAAAAATACAGGGTGTCATTTAAAATATTGGAGCGGGGGTGGCCGGCGGCGGCGGGTGACCCGATGGGGCGGTATGAAATACACTATTCATTGTCCCCCTATATCCTGAACAACCACCCAAAATTTCAAGTTTTTGTCTTCAAAAACACCAGAAATAATTCAATATAAAGTTTTCGTGTGGACACCCGGTATATAAAGAAATACTTGTATTATGACGTAAAGAATATTTTTGTTTGTGATTGTCTGTGGCTAGTATCTGTTGAGACAAAAATACATAATCAAAAATACTTGTTAACATTTATTTATCACCCACCACAAAAATTGGATAATATATTTATAGAATATCTTGAAAATCTGGTAGATAACATATTTGATTTCGATGGAATCATTTTAATAATGGGTGATTTCAATATTGATTATAAGAGAGATACATATTACAGTTTGAAGATTAGAGACATCTTATATAGAGCAGCTCTGTATCAAGTTGTATCGGTACCAACAAGGATTACTAATACTAGTGAAACAATTATTGATTACGTTGTAACTAATAGGAGAGACATTACCTTTGAGGTTCACTTGACACCTAAAATGAGTGATCACAATATTTTGACCGTTGATACACAAGAGCTAATGAATACGGAACATATAAAAACGTTTAAAATTAGAAGTTATAAGAACTACAATATTAATGCCTTTCATGATAGGATACTAAGTTGTGAGTGGTCGAATAATACTAGCGAGGTGAATATTTTGGCTACACAATGGTTAATGATAATTGAGGCAGCAGTGCAGGAATTATGTCCAATCATTGAAATAACTGTAAGGTCTGGTTTTCCAAAAAATAAATGGATAAACGCAGAAATTATACAAGAAATGAATATAAGAGATAATAAATACAAACTTGCAGTGATAACCAAAAATGAACAACATTGGGAAGAATATAAACGCAGTAGAAACAAGGTCACGGGATTAATTAGATCAGAAAAAGAAAAATATTTTGTAAGAGTATTAGACAATAATAAATATAATCACAGAACATTATGGAAGAACCTAAAAACCCTTCTTCTTGGGAATAATGAATTATGTGACAAAGCAATAATTTTTGAAGACAAAGAAATCAGTAATAGCTTCGAAATATGTGAAAATTTCAATAAATATTTTGTGACGAGTGTGGATGATATTGTGGCTGCTATACCAAAGAAAGTAGGTTTGGTGCATAACGACAATACGGGTAGTTATGATAACGGGTTCTGTAATTTCGAAAACATCACAATGTATGAATTAAAGAATATATTAAAGGAACTCAACAATACAGGAGATGCAGCGGGAAATGGCATTAACACATCCTTGTTGAAAGATGCATGTCTAGTAACTGCGAATAGATTGTTAGATGTATTAAATCAATCACTAAAGAGTGGAGTATTTCCTGACGGATGGAAGACATCATACATTATACCAGTTCCAAAGGTGAATGGGTCACGAAAATGCGTGGAGTTTCGCCCAATAAATACAGTGCCGGTGTATGAGAAAGTCTTAGAACGTGCAGTAAAAAATAGACTTAGTTCGTATTGTAATGACAATAATATAATAAGCAAAGACCAGTCGGGCTTTAAGGAAGATCATTCATGTGAAACATTATTAGTGAATTTAATTGATAAGTGGTTAAAAGAACTGGATAAAGGTAACATTATCTTAGCAGTCTTTTTGGATTTTCGTAGAGCCTTTGAAACAATAAATAGAGACACTTTAATTAAAAAACTGGAATCAATAGGTGTAGGTGGTACAGTTCGAAATTGGTTTTCTAGCTATTTAAATAATAGGACACAAATAGTAAAATATAATAATAGTGTATCAAGTGCGATAGAAACTAGGTATGGAGTGCCCCAGGAAACTGTTTTAGGCCCCGTTCTATTCAATATTTACGTGAATGATATGTCGTCGTGTGTCGGCCGCTGTGACGTGTGTATGTTCGCGGATGATACAATGCTCTGCGTATCGGGCGATGATATGGAAGATATGGTTAAAGTGATGAATGAAGAACTGGAAGCGTTATATATATGGCTATGTAGAAATAATTTAAGTATAAATATTGATAAGTCCAAGTTTATGTGTATTGGAAGTAGACATAAATTACAACACAATGATAAAGATAAGATTAAAATACTAATTAATAATGTCGAATTAGAGTCAGTAACACAAATAAAATACCTTGGCATAATAATTGATGAAAATTTAAATTTCAAAAAACATTTAAGCTATGTAATAAGTAAGATATCTAAAAAAGTTGGGTTTTTAAATAGAATAGGTAAAAACTTGTCAAACTATGTTAAACTTATGTTATATAAATCGCTTATAGCACCACACTTTGAATATTGTTCAACAATTCTGTTCAATGCAAAGCAAAATGAGATACAACAATTACAAAAACTACAGAATAAATGTATGAGAGTAATACTGAAATGTAGTAAATATACACCCATACAGATAATGTTGGGTGCACTACAATTAATGAACATTAGACAGAGACTAGCATATAGAGTACTCGTTTTTATACATAGAATTAAGTTAGGTCAGGCACCTTCATATTTAACGGATAAGCTAGTACAAGTAGGAGATACGCATAGTTATAGCACACGTAATGTTAAAGACTTTTATATAAGTAGATATCAACGAAGTCAAACAACAACAAGTGTATACGTTGATGGTTTGAAACTTTATAATACATTACCCAATAGTATAAAAGAATGTAATAGACTAAGTTTATTTAAGACGTTGGCTTATAAGCATATACACTTGAATTATTGACTTTAGAAGTTGGTTTGTAACACATATATCAAATTAAGATGTTATATTTGAACATATATTTATCATGTATACATAATAGCAAATTGCTAAATAAAGACATTATTATCTAATATTTATATTATTTGAGAGGAGGACTACATTTAAAGAATAAGTTTATAGCACGTTTCGTTAATATTTAAGGCAATATTAAAATTGTAAAATAAATTAGACTCACTTCGGTCGTGCGTGAAATTGCAAGAACATATTTAAAAGGAACTTCCGACGAAACACCGAACAAAAGAATTTGCAGTTTCAATAGCCGGGGACCAACGTTTAGAAATTTATTCACTATATTAAAAGCTTATATTAAATAGTCCCTTTACTTAAAATTATATAATATATTACATTCAAGTCTTTTTCAAGTTTTTGTAATGGAATAATGAATAATCTTTGAAATGGTGATTGGTGCTGTGGATATAAAGTTTACACTTTAATAAACTCAATTGTGTTTGTATCATATAACCACACAAAGCATTTGATTTAGAACTGTACTAAACAAGAATCTGAATTGGCTGCTTAGTAAATCAGGCTGGTAGATTTTTTAGTTTTAATTATAAATTTGCCAGTAGAAAGTGTACGGTAGAATAGAAAAGGAAGAAACAACTAACATGCTGCAGGTAGTCGGCCGATTTTTTAGAAATAATAACAGAAAAGCGTGGTGTGGGCACCAAACGACTTATACGTATGTGCGTTTCAAAGTGTGTATAAAAAGTTGTTCCAAATTAAGTTTTAAATTCTGTATTTTCTTAATAAAATAAACCGCTGGGTAAAAGTGTTACTACCTGTATGAATTTTAAAATTTCTGTTAGCAGACGTTATCCAAAATCAAGCTCAAAGTACTTTTATTCTCTTGATAAATCTTCCAAGGCTTTTTCCTGCATAGTCCTTTTCTAAATACAATAGAAGAGTTATCCAACCAGTGGAAGCAGATAATAAAAAAACCCAGCCAGAGAGTGAAAATTAAATATATGAGGCAGGACACAATGCATCTGAGAGTATAAGTCCACAAAAATGTTTGAATTATGTTCAACACATGGAAACATATTTACACAACTGTTTACAAAGAAATGAAATTTTGAATTAGGTTATGTTTATATCAGGTACATAAATACAAAATAAATATCTAATTTTAATGTATAAATTGCTATCTTTTTTATGAAATGGTAGAGGTATACATACCATAATAAACAAGAAAAGCAATTGACATAAAGGGAAAGTAATTTGATAAAAAGGGAATTCCATTTGACAAAGTCAGCTGACGTTTAAAAACATGAAAAGCCATTAGACAAATAGTGAAACGCATGCGACAAAAGCGAAAAAGTAAAAGAAAAAGATTTCAAGAGGAAGGAAACTGACGTCTAAAAGAAAGAAATCCGTAGTAATAGATTCAAAATGGTAAACTCCAAACGCGCTCATTAACATAAAATTACCGGCCTGACCATTTCTTTAATTCATAGATTATTTAATTTTCCGTTAGATAAAGATGCATTTGACATTATTTAGAGCATTTCATGACTTCAGCTTCACGAGAAATTTTAACAAATAAGAGATAAAAATCTATTTCACGAAATTTTCGCAAGTTTACACATAGTTTTTAAGAAACAAAATATGAAAAATCCATTATATTTAGAAAACGCAACAAACTTTAATAAACACAGAAGATAGGGTGATGGATTCAACATTTGTAGCATATAATATTATAATTTATTGGTAAGTCATGTTCAGAAATATAAGTAAAATACAAATATAAACAGCACATATGCATATCATAACATATTATGTTTCATTCTCAGCAACTAGCACAATGTCAATTTCAAGGCTTACTACCAAAATAGTGGCACAAATTCTTCAACAGAATAAACGCATCCCTCTATTAAAATGTACTTTATTTTAATTTAAAATTGTTTGGAGTTAGTGCTGTAAGACGCAAACTATGGGAAGGCGGACTCCTCTGTATTCAATTTATTTTGTACCCGGTATTTGCCTTTATTTTTTGTGAAACATATATGAATACTTGAATTCTTTGGAAAGTAATCCCTCTTTTTATGAAAATTTATTGTGTTTATCAAAATGTGGTCTACACCAGTCACCAGATTTTATACCCGCCAAAGACCTTGTAAATCGTTTTCTGCACCAAGAAGACATCAGCTGCATTTGTCGACCTCCCCAGAACACAATTCCATAAAGAAGCCATGAGTGTACCTCGTTAAAGTAATATGCCATCACATAATTATGAGAAAATATTGGTTCAAGGTTTCTTATTTAAAAATAAATTTCAAGTCTTGATATTACACTAACACAATGTTTCTTCCAATTTAAATTTTAATCTAAATTTATACTCAGAAATTTGACGCTCCTTTTACATTCTAGTTGTCAATTATTGTAAGGAAGACACGTTAAATCTGTTATTAGGTTGATTATTGACAATTACCAAATTGGTTCATACACAATTTATTGCGCATGAACCGTAGACGTAGCCCGCCCAATAACACATCTATTTCTTGTAATAATTGTACAGAATCCTTTGCGCATATTATAGATGACGTATCGTCCGCAATACACAAAGGGAATAAAACAAATTGAACCTAGTCATTTACAAACAACAAGAATAATATCAGGGCCAAGAAAGAGCCTTATGAGACACTCATTTCCGTTGGTAAGTAGTTTTTTAATGAATTATAACACTAATATATTCAAAAATTAAAAGTTAAAGCAATCGGATACCTCGCCAGAATACCATAAATATCGAATTTTCTCAACAAAATGCCGTGGTCTACATAATCAAAAGCTTTGCTGTGATGAAAACACCTCCATCATGGAGCTCTTCATCCAATGATGATATGAACACCTAGTTAATAATGAAAAGTAGATGTAGAGCTGGAATTGTTAATCGAACCTTCCAAATACCGAACTATCTCTCAAAAATTATAGGATTTTTCTTCTAGGTAATTTAGTAACCACGATGGCGTATTCAATATTTTTTGAAAAATGTAGACTAATCGGTACCAAGCAATTTTTGATAATGCCATTTAGACTTTAGACATTTAGTACTACTGTAGATCCAGTCTATTAAAAGAATTATTTTATAGACTGGATCTACAGTAGTACGTTCTTATGATACTAAATTTTAAATAATTCTAAAATTAGGTTTTCTCAGTGCTGAAAATTCTTATTATAATTACTTTAGCAGTGATCATTATTTATTTAAATTAGGTAAATTTTTAATTTTGAAAACTTACCTACGGTAGGAATCGAACTAACACCTCCCGATCTCTAGTCAGGTGCGCTTATCTTTGCGCCACCGCGGGTGTTTTAGTTCGTGTCTTTTTAATCGTAGTAACAGTGGATATATGTATTGTCGGCAGTCCGATGTACATACTGCTATGATATTAGTACAATTGTTATAGGGTTGCCAGGATCTAGCTCATAAAACAAAATTCTCTCTCTCTCAGGTTCCCTCGGCGAGACTGTACAATGTTCACGTCAGGAATCGTGATCTTAGGAAACAGTATAAAAAAACAACAAATTACTTGACGACAAAAAAATGAAATAAATAATTAATTATCTTTTCTAAAATCTTTAATAAAAGTGAAAAACAGATCAGATATAATTTATTTATTACAAAAAAACAAAAAAAAAAAAACTTTCATTAATAAATTCTCAAGAAAAAATCCTACCCACTAATTGACCAGATAGGATAAAAAAAAAACTTGTACTGACAAACGCGACAAAAATTACCTTATTAATTACTGAAAATTATTCACAAAGTTTATACAAAATAATAATTACTTAAAATAAATAAATTAAATACCTATAATTAAAATACATCAAATTATTGCAAACTGATATAGTAAAGAAAATTATCTAATTTAATAGCTTCTCAATAAATATAAAATATTTTCAAACACGTGTAGGAAAACAAAATGACGGATATGAGTCTACTTTTACAGTATTAAAATTTTCTCTTATTATAATAAAGAATGCATTCTCTTTCGTAAAAGTAAATACTTAACTTGTATAACAGCAATAAAACTAATTCACAAACTTGATTAAATCTTGGCTCCTTAAAATAATGAAATTTATAACAATTTTTATTCAAATATAATATAACTTTAATACAACTGTACTTGACGGGAGACCAAAATTTAATGTCTTTCTTTATTCACCACAGGACAAGTGAAAGTCACACATCCCTACCACGTCTAAAACTTCGCACATGTATACTATATTATAATATCAAGTTGAGCGTA
Source organism: Amphimallon solstitiale (assembly GCA_963170755.1). Classification (NCBI taxonomy): domain Eukaryota; kingdom Metazoa; phylum Arthropoda; class Insecta; order Coleoptera; family Scarabaeidae; genus Amphimallon; species Amphimallon solstitiale. The sequence goes on along the minus strand of OY720676.1, from coordinate 92,791,459 downwards.
AATAATCTTTCAGGCATCTTTTCTTTTAAATTTAAATAACAACAAAATAAATATTAATATACACAGATTACCAAAAGACTACTATACCTCCCAAATTCTTAAACAGAAACCAAAATACAGTGTGTACCAAAACATTTGCCCCACAGAAAAATAAATTTGAAGTAAATCAATTTATTTAATTTTACTTATGCATGATATAAAAAACCATAGCATATCTCGAAAATAACAATTTATTAAATCTGTGCAAAGCAAAGATTTCAGAAATTTTTATTTTCCGCACACAACATCTTACTATCTCTAATGTTTTCTCCGAATACAATATAATGTAAAAATTAAAACCCTTCTCCGCACACAGAATATAATTGTATAGTACCTCACAATCTTCTTAAGGATTGTTCAAATATGGATGAAGCATACTAATGTGATATCGTCCCTTCTTAATGCGTCCATCCATTGAATAGAGCTCACATGTGACGTTATTAAATATTCTTGTTACAATATACGGACCACAATACGGAAGATCCAATTTTGCACACTTTTGTTGATTTCTTCTGGCAACCCTGTATCTTCTAACAATAACTGTATCACCAATATTAAACCTAGTTCTTTCTTTGATTTTTTCATTTTCTCGGCGCACATACATCTCCCCTTGCCTTTGTAGTCTTCCTCGAACCAAATTATTTCTCTCTTCTAGATTACGAACAACTTCTCCATGCAAATCCCAGGGCCGACTAGGAGTCATTCCATTCATCAAAGTCGCTGGACACTCTTCAGTAAGGGTATTGGGCGAATTGTTCATGGAATCTTCTATCTGTTGGACATACTGGACCCAGCCTACATGGTGTTCATGGGTTTTCATCCTCAAAAATTTGATTACCTCTTGAATATACCGCTCACATGGATTGGCACATGGATGGCGTATCGAAGAAAAACATACATTAATATTTTGTTCATTTAAAGCATTTATAAATCTATCATTAGTAAAATAACTAGCATTATCTGCCAAAATTCGTCTCATTTTTCCTTGATTTTGTACGAAGTTATTAATACATAAAAGTGCAATCTCAGAATTGTATTTTGTAGTGGGAAACAGCCTAACAAATTTAGTAAAAATATCCACCATAACAAATATATTTCTATACCCATAATCTCCTGGTATTAAATTTCCTAAGAAATCAATCGCTACTAAATCCAATTTATTATTCACTATTATACTTTTTATATCATGTTGCAATGTGCGATTTTTATGCTTTCCAAAATAACATTCATTACAATTCCTTACCACCCTTTTCGCAATACTTCTATCCTTAACAGCATAAAAAGCTTCTCTAAAAGTTAACCAAACTTTCCTAGTCCCAATATGTCCCAGTTCATTATGAATAATGGACATTGCTTGACGAGCATACATTTCATTTACAACCACATTATACTGATCACGAATCTGTTTTTTAATAAGCCCATCATGAAAAATATAATCTTTATAATTCCCCACATTTCGCAATTCCTGTTTAATATGATCAAAACATTCATCCTGCTGGACCTGATGGATCTCAACATAGTCAAACATTCCCTCAGCTGCATATCTATTATAAGCATTTAACTCGACATGATTGAAGTTACTTTTTATATTGTACATTCTTGTTAAAGCATCAGCGGTAACATTTAGAACACCTCTGATATGTCTAATTTGAAATGAATATTCTGATAACAACAATGACCATCTATATATTCGATTATTTGAAAATCTAGTTGACAAAAGTGTCGTCAACGCCGCATGATCTGATTCTACAATAATTTTTTAGCCAACAAATAAAAACGTAATTTATTTACAGCATGCACAACAGCAAGTAACTCTTTTTCTCCCACAGTATATCTTAATTCATATTTTTTTAATAGCCTTGAAATGAAACAAATAGGCTCTTCATTTCCCTCATCATCTAACTGAATTAAAACTCCACTTATAGCAGAATCACTAGCATCAACTCTTAATAAAAATTCTTTAGAAAAATCAGGCAGTACTAATAACAAACTATTATAAAATTCATTCTTAACCTTTTCAAAAGCATCTATTCTTTCTTTAGACCAAATAAATTTTTCATTCTTTCTTAATAATTCATACAATGGTGCACATAATTTTGCCAAATACGGAACAAATCTTTTATAATAACCCACAATACCAAGAAAACCTCTCAACATTTTCACATTCTTAGGTCTAGGATAATTTTTTATAACCTCCAGCCTAGAATCATCCACACTGACATATTTTAAACTTAAATTATATCCAAGGAATTTAATTTCCTTTTTAAAAAACTCACATTTCTTAATATTAATTTTTAAACCATTATTTGCTAATACCTCTATAACCTTCCTTAAATGTTCCATGTGTTCTTCAATTGTCTTGCTAAATATTAAAATATCATCTATATAATGGGATACAAACGATTCATAAGGTTCTAAAATTTGTTGCATTGCTCTAATTAAAGCAGCAGACGAGCTACTTAGTCCATATGGTACCACTTTAAATTGGTATACAGCTCCATCTACCATAAAACCACAATATTTTCTACTCTTTCTTTCTAAAGGCACCAACCAAAAAGAACTTTTTAGATCCAACTTAGTATAAATCCTAGCGTCGTTGCACTTAGATAATAACGTTTCCACAGTTACAGGAGTCTCAAATTGCATCTTGGTACGATCATTCAACCTTCTGGCGTCCAAACATAAGCGAATATCTCCACACTTCTTTTGAACCACCACCAGCGGATTGACATACCTCGTGACACCTCTCTCAATAACACCATCTCGCAACATCTTTCTTACTTCTTCTCTCACCTTCTCTTGCATATTTTTAGGAATTGGATAATTTTTAATTTTAAATGGTCTCGACTCATCTACTTCTAATGAATGTACATAATTTTTAGCAATACAGGGAAATTTATCTACCAAGGAAATATTCTTCTTCATCATATCTTTGACATCTTCTTTATATTTTTCTTCAACATTAATTTCAAGTAAATCTACATCTTCAGGCACCTCGATACACATATTATTGGACTCTATTTCTTTAACCTCTTCAACCTCTTCATAATTTTCACCATTTATACTATTTATAACTTCTTTTACTTCATATACCATTTCCATATTATTTATAACCTTTTCATTTTCTTCATCTACTTCATCCTGCTGAAACCAAGAAACTACTTGATTCTCCACCACCATACATTTTCTCTCAATGTCTATTACTGCCTTTATTTTCTCTAACAGGTCCATTCCAATAATACCATCTCTTTGTAAAACTTTTACTGACATAAATTCTCCCAAAAACTTATTATCTTTTACCATAAATTCAACTACATAAATTTTATTTACCATTGCTATTATCTTTTTCGTCGCAGACACAATTGTAATTTTTCTTGTAGGTATATATTTACCTGCATTCATACTTTCTAATTTTTTTATTATTTGATCATCCAAGATTGAAATTTCACTCCCCGTATCAACTAAACAATTTACTTTCACTCCTCCCATAGTAACTTTTACATGTGGCAACATCTTATTATCTAAACTATCTGAATCATTATCCATCATTGCATTCATACTACTTATCTCTTTGGTTGGCCTATCTAAAAATCCTGACACTTTGCCTTTTCCTCTCTCTCTACATTTTCTCTACTATTTTTTTGTTTAGTACCATTATACGAAAAATTCTTATTTACTCTTTCATTCTGTATATAATTACTATTTCTATTTTCCTCTCTTAATTGACATGCTCTATCATTCTCTCTATTCCAATTTACATTTCTATTTTCTACCTGTGGTCTCACAAATCTATTTGTCATGTTATAATTGTGTGAATTTCTTTCTCTATCATTAAACTTTCTTTGCTCTCTATATCTTATACCATTTCTATCATATTTTAACATATTACAACTTTGAAATCTATTTCCATACTCAGCATCATCTAATCTCCTCAATAATTCTATAAATTGACTAATGGTCTTTATATTTTGTATGGCCACTGCCTGACTTACTTCAAAATCAAAATGACATGCTAATTGTGTAACCAAATCAATTTCTAGCATAGCAGGAGTTAAATATTTTAAAATTGAATATTTTTTTATTATATATGTCTCACGATTATCTGAACCTCCTTTCTTAAAATTACCAAATAATAAATCTTTTCTCACCCTCATTTGTGCCATCTGTCCCCAATACTGCTGTGTGAATCTCTTTTCAAAATCCTCAAACGTCATCACCTCGTCAGAAATCATGTCCCACCAGATAAGAGCATCGTCCTTCAAACAATTTCTCACCATCTGCAGCTTTCTACCATCTCCTGGAACATTCTCCAAACACGCCTTCAAATTCTTCAGAAAACCCATCGGATTTATTGATGTTGATCCATAAAACTTAGGCAAAGCATCATCTGCTACTGGCATCGGAATATATTTTATTATTTCACCATTTCCACGAATTTGTTCATTTTTTATTGCTGTTATCTTCTCTTCCACCTTTTCCATTTCTTTTCCATTTAATACATCTCTCTGTAGCACTTTTATGCATTTATCTGCAATAATATTCATTCTTTCTAACATTTCTTCTTTCATTACATCAACTTTAATTTTTAATTCTTCAATATCTTGTTTATTTTCTTCTATTTTCTTTATTTGTCCATCCACCTGTCCAAACTTTGCCATAATTACCTCAAAATTTCTTTGCATCCTTTCTTCCATCTTGTCCATTCTTTCTCCCATTTCCAATATCATTTCCATCAACATTTTATTTTCTCCTTCTTCTTTTTTCTTTAAGATAGACTCATACCCTGCTGGTTGCCTCCATTCCATTTTCTTTTCTCCCTCCATTTTGTTTAACACATCCAAATTTTGTTGAGCGCCTTGCAAATTTCCACTTCCTTCCATTTTCAAACCACGTTGTTCCAGCCAAAATAATTGCTTCTCTGCCACACTTTGGTTGCCGCCAAAATAATTGCTTTTCTGCCACACTTTGGTTGCCGCCAAAATAATTGCTTTTCTGCCACACTTTGGTTGCCGCCAAAATAATTGCTTTTCTGCCCCACGTTGGGCGCCAATTTAATTGTGCTATGATATTAGTACAATTGTTATAGGGTTGCCACGATCTAGCTCATAAAACAAAATTCTCTCTCTCTCAGGTTCCCTCGGCGAGACTGTACAATGTTCACGTCAGGAATCGTGATCTTAGGAAACAGTATAAAAAAACAACAAATTACTTGAAGACAAAAAAATGAAATAAATAATTAATTATCTTTTCTAAAATCTTTAATAAAAGTGAAAAACAGATCAGATATAATTTATTTATTACAAAAAAACAAAAAAAAAAAAACTTTCATTAATAAATTCTCAAGAAAAAATCCTACCCACTAATTGACCAGATAGAATAAAAAAAAACTTGTACTGACAAACGCGACAAAAATTACCTTATTAATTACTGAAAATTATTCACAAAGTTTATACAAAATAATAATTACTTAAAATAAATAAATTAAATACCTATAATTAAAATACATCAAATTATTGCAAACTGATATAGTAAAGAAAATTATCTAATTTAATAGCTTCTCAATAAATATAAAATATTTTCAAACACGTGTAGGAAAACAAAATGACGGATATGAGTCTACTTTTACAGTATTAAAATTTTCTCTTATTATAATAAAGAATGCATTCTCTTTCTTAAAAGTAAATACTTAACTTGTATAACAGCAATAAAACTAATTCACAAACTTGATTAAATCTTGGCTCCTTAAAATAATGAAATTTATAACAATTTTTATTCAAATATAATATAACTTTAATACAACTGTACTTGACGGGAGACCAAAATTTAATGTCTTTCTTTATTCACCACAGGACAAGTGAAAGTCACACATCCCTACCACGTCTAAAACTTCGCACATGTATACTATATTATAATATCAAGTTGAGCGTAAATAATCTTTCAGGCATCTTTTCTTTTAAATTTAAATAACAACAAAATAAATATTAATATACACAGATTACCAAAAGACTACTATACCTCCCAAATTCTTAAACAGAAACCAAAATACAGTGTGTACCAAAACATTTGCCCCACAGAAAAATAAATTTGAAGTAAATCAATTTATTTAATTTTACTTATCCATGATATAAAAAAACCATAGCAATACGTCCTAAATTTTAATAATTTTGTAACTAGTTTTTCTTAGTGTTGAAAATTCTTATTATAATTTTCTGCTTTAGTACTGATAATATAATTAAATATTTAATTAGGTAAATAACTTTTCAAAGTTTTAAAAAATAAATTAATTAGGTAAAAATAGATACATTTTTAATTTTTTAAAATACATAACACTTCATATATTTGGGATTTTTTTAACTTTAATTATTTAAACTCAAAAAATCTTCGACAAAGGATAATATTATAACACCAATTAATAAACCTTAGATTTTATCACTTAAATATTACTCCTATATTGCTGCTAGGGGCCCTCTAACATCAGTTATACGAAGTTTTTTCTTACAACTCGCAGTAAGGTGTGGACGGCTTCTAAATCAAATTCTCTAAGTTTTTCGAATATCCTTTGTCGTAATTGTTTCTTATTTCGAGCTTCCCAACTATAATCATATACCATTTTTGCCAATAAGGCCCAAAAAGTTTCAATTGGCCTTGCCTCCAGGACATTTGGAGAATTGTTGATTCTAGGAACATATACATTCCTTGAGCTGCTAACCAGTTTAGGGTTATTCTAGCATAATGCGCCGATGCAAGATCAGATCAAAACACGTCATTATCATTAATGTGATGTACATTAATGAAATTCATCAGTTATGTCAGGCAATTGTGGATATATACTTAATTCAGCGTCCACTGCTTGCCTTCTTACACGGCCTAGTTAAGGTCAAGGCGGCCTATTTTTGGGGAGATTCCTTGTTTGCTTTCTAAAATTGTACGATATATAGTGCTTTTTGCTATGTTTTGTTCGCTAAAAATATTAACTATATCTCGTTTGGGCAGCTTCCAACCAGGTTGTAAATGGACTTATGAATACTTAGTTTGTACGACATTATAGAACTGACACTAATGTGAAATGTCAAATAAATTAACATGAAACGGATCAACAAATTTCTTCATGGCTAACTAGATCTATTAGATTTACTATACTACAGCGAGCATTAATATTTATCTCAAAACTTATGTAACAGTTGTTACGTTACGTTTTTGTTCAAGTCTGATAATAACTGTTCAAGAGAAATAAATGGGAACAAATGCGAAAGCCACTCCTCACAACATTCAACAATTTCTAACGTTAAATGTATATAATGTAATTTATTCGCTTAATAATTTATTTGCACCCTTTTGATATTTACAATTTTTCAATAGTAATAAAGTTATGTATAGATGTACTTATTTCGAATACAGATATAGTAGAATTTGTATAATTTTACTACCCCTATTTATTAATTACTAAAAGCGTAATCATTCATCCACATTAAATAACCGAATTCCCATCATCACAGCGCAAGTAAGCAAAAGCTTCAAATCGCAGGGCGAATTCATGTTTACAGAAATTTCTAAAAAGAGAAACTTATTTTTAAATGTATTTTATCGTTGTGTTTGTTTATATTCAAGTAATTACCGCTTAAAAGTTTAACTGGCCATTTAACTGATTTATAAAGTAATAATAGATGGGTATAGTAGTATATTAGGATTACCGCAATTACAATGGCAGTAAATATACACGGAAACTCCAGAACATCCTCACAAGTAAACAATGGTAGCTGTATACGATAGTTCGTATTCGGCTGAATAGAGCATTTCATGTTTTAAGCGCGCCTTGCCTTAGCAAGTAATAAGGACGACGGCGCGGCGGCGGCGGCGTGACCAACTTGCACTAACAATTTGTAAATATTGAACACAATTCACATATTTATATTGTTTGCTTGCTTTGTGCATGTCTACTTTTGGTAATCCTACACTCAATTCTTTCTAAATATAAAAATTAATAATTAGGTTATAGAAGCTTTCTTACTCGCATATATTTTCAAGTTCAACTCAGCGACAAGAAAAACAAAAATTACAATCTACAAGGCCCTGGATAAGACTCGTAGGGACATACGGAAGCGAGACGTGGACAATCACAAAGCACTCAGACTACAAGCAAGATGGGAACGGCGACTCCAAAGGAAAATATATGAGGACTAAATCCTGAAAGTGCGCAATTGGATAAATCCTGAAAGTGCGCAATTGGAAGGCAACAGCAAGGCAGCGAGATGTCTGGAGGCAGAAAATATGAGAGGCCCAGGTCCAAATGGGACTCTAGCGCAATGAAGAAGAATAAAAAGAAGATATAGGACGGGTAACCGAGAACAGTAATACAATGTATCTATATTGACGATATTAATAATAAAATACGAAAGAATACATCGTAGGCTTCCATGACCATCTGTAATATGTTCTTGGTCTCTGTTTGAAACTGTGTCGTCGTCTCTACTTTTGCTGCCGACGTTTCGTCCACTGTCCTAAGAAACGTATTCAGAGCTAATAATTCTGCTTGCCTGCAACAAACTGTTTAATTCTACTACAATTATCTGAAATAGTCTGCTTCAGGTAATCGCAGAAGAATTATCAGTCCTGAAAATATCGATTACGATAAACGTCAGCAGCAGAAGTAGAGACGAGCACACGGCTTCAACCCAGAATATTACTCAAAGATACCATTTACATGATGATCATTTAATTTAATTTAAACTATTTATTAATAGTCAAATAATTAATCATCAATTAAAAAAAAATAATTTAGGATTTAAAACCGCGGGTTCGCAATAAAACCGTGCATGTTTGAAAAGATTTCAGCAGTATTATTTTTGCGTAAAAACACTAGTATAATCAAGCATTTCTGCTATAGAATTGATTATGTATTGTCATCAACAAGTTCAGCTGCTAATGTACATTTATTCAAAAGTTCATCAAAAGCAGCCTCTCTTCTTTGAGATATTTCTGAATTTTGTTGAATAGTTGTCAGTCATTTCATATCAGTTGCTACAGCGTAATTAAATAATTAACCGAATTTAAATACAACTGTGATTTTAGATATCCCCAAATTCAGAAAGCAAGCAATCCAGCAGGTCACGGCGTTGCGCCTACTCGTTCGATCAAATTGCTGTGTGTTGCATATAAGAAATTTCTATAATATACGAGTGCCAAGTGCGACAATAAACGCTATCAATTAGTATCCGTCATATAAATTTTTGGTGACAAAACTGGCCAACACAAACGATCTCCCAGAAGACGAACCAAACGTTGGTGTCTTGTTTCCATAAGAATTTGAGTGTTTTCGTTATGTGAATATGGAAACTTATTAATAAATAAAATATTTACAGTAAAGTCTTTACTTTCTTCAACTTTTCCTATGAAAGCTAATCTAGGATCATAATCGGAACTATAGCAAAGGCATAATAATGGCATTTTGTTTTCGTAAATTTCAAAATAATCAATGGCTGTACGAAAAATAACAAAATTTGCACAAAAAAAAAGAAATATACGTATAGTACATATGTACAATGTTTGCATCTTTTTCATTTACGATTTATTATTTAATAAGTCGTTAAAATTATAAAAGACCTTTTCAAAAAGATAAGGGTTTAAATTATGTTTGAAAGCAGTTCTGTTTCTATCGACCGCTATATTCGAATATTCTAGCAGTACCTACATTAGCAGCTGCAATAGCTTTATAATATGGTGTACTATAGAAATATAATATTTAAAACAAATTTATGAAATGGAAGCATGCAGGTCGGTTTTACCATCTATAACTGATACCTGACATGGGCGACCAAGAGATGTATAATGCACGAGATATCGTAGTTTAGGGCTCCTTAAATTTCAGAAATAGATAGCAGGAATAACTGTGTCCCAAAAATACAACTCCTGGTGATGATTTCCCTTTTCGGAAAGAATTAAACTCTTTGCTAATTCGCATTAATAAGAAAATATACCTTAGTTTAAACTCAAATTAACCACAAACACCAATGATTATATAATAATAACTCGGTGATATGCCTTACAAGAAAATATGGACTATCGTCAAAAGGATTTCTTTCAAATACTTTGCTAAGTATACTAGTAAATTTAATTTGGTCAGTGTGAGTACGGAATAAGTTAAATATTTCTGTTTGCCTATTTAGAGCGCCTTATACTGGTCTATCGAAGATGCAGTCAAAATTTTAAATTGCAAGCTGATGGAATTACATGACCAGAATATAGTATCGTAGTTATTATGCATATCTTTAGTTTCAGGTGTTACGGCTCCGCCGTGTATACGTAAAGATCTAGCCACAAATGTATAGACAGAAGGCGCAATAAAATGGCGCCGTCGGTAACTAAATCATTATCACCCACGCGGTATAGTAAATGAGCCCGTTTATCTAAACTGAACTAATTGCAACTCTGCACAAATAAAACTTCACGAAAGTTTTGGAGAGTTTGGTGTGACGTCTTCAATATGCCTTATCAGGGTACGGTGGTTAAGATAGAGAGGGGTTTTCCCACTAACTCGTCGGCGGGTGGTCGTAGGCCTCCTCTAACACAGATGGATGAATAGGCGCCAGCTTCCTTAGGAATAAAACCAACCCAAATTGAACCAGAAGCAAGATCAATTTGAGTACCCAAGGTTGCAAGATAAGTCAAACAACAAATTCAAAACAATAACAAGTTTATTGGAAGCTATTGCCCCCCCCCCACCACCACAAAATTTAAAATTCACACACCAAAAAAACATATGACACAAATTGAGAAAGGAGAGGACAAGGTTGAGATTATAAAGTTAAAATTTCCAACTGAATGGTACAGTCCAACACCTAAGTCAGCATACATTTTGGTCAACCTTATATGTCATTAAATAAATTAAATAAGGTTACAAATTAAATGTTTACAGTACAATTAAATTAATGAGCCAAATCTACAATATGATTAAATGAATGTAGCACAAACAATATGATTGATTACTGCACCTAAATACAATATGATTCAGTTAACGTGCTTCACAATATGCATAACCATGTGTACCTACAAAGTCAACCTGTAGATCCTAAATTAAAATCTAATCATATATTAGCAACTAATAGAACCACTGAAGGCTGTATATATACAAGTTCGGATAATATCCGGTTAAATTTAGAATTACAAACGTTCAATTGAATTTATAAAATTTAAACAACGCTCTTAATACCAAAAACACACTAACAACTTGCAAAGAGCTTAGATTTAGACTAGGCCTGCGACCTTTATCTCTATCGGGGCCAAAATTAGTAATCCTTGTTAAAAAAGAAGATATAAAATTACGTAATTACTTGACAAAGGTTGAGCAAGACTTAGACAACAATAAATTGCATTATAGCTCTTCCAAAGGACATAGTAACATTAAAACAGTGTACTTATTTTGTGAAAGATAGAGCATCCCTCGAAGTAAATAACATCTGGACATAAATTTCCCATCGAGACACCCACAGGAGCTCAATCACGGTAGCTTGATCCTCTAGGCCTGGATTAATTGAAGGAATTTAACTCCTTTACTTAACATTTTATTTCATTCACAGGTCTAACACGTGGAACATACAAAATGGCGTGCAGCCATGACACCTACATCGCACCAGAAGTCGTTTGATTAGGGATTATTGGCAATGTTCTGCGTCGTACAGAAAAAATCTGAATAAAAGGGAACGAAACGAATATATGACTAAAAGTCTTGAGTAACGTTAATGACTTACCAGCAGATAAAAAGGCCCGATCACAAAAATCCGCTATGCGTCGATCATAAATACGAAAGAAATGGTACTCTCTACTCGGAAAATCCATTTATTTGCTAGTGAAATCACAATTTAAACGGCAATATACTATATTAAAATTATCGCAGAGAATACAACGGAACCATTATCCACTGTTTGTAAACTGGAAGACGAGTCCCCAACATGCTTTTAGAATCGCTTAACTCACTTCCCCAAATCATGTGCAGTAGGCGACAACACCATCTCAACAAAACTACGCCAACCACACAAATTGTTCGACGATAAATAATTAAGAGATGACGGGAAACATAATACGAAAAGAATTATAGAAATAATAGAGAATAATTAAACCTCAGAGGTAGAAAATATAAACATTAAACTGAACGTAAATTTCCAACGAGCAATAAAGTAGTTATCTACTAAGCGGAACTCCACTAGTCGCCGACAGATGTCCGTGCGAGTAGAACTTAACAATAAATAATTACAAAAGGCTTATAAAAATGGTAAATAAACGTAAATCCACTGGCGAGAACATACACCAGTAAAAATGACAAAGCCAGTAAATAAAACAAAATTCTACGGATATAATTAAGTACAACAAATTCCGAAATATATACAACGTTGCTCGAAATTAAATGAACTAAAAATCTAAGATGTTGGTACATTAGACAAAATCATATGACATTCAGTGCAAGAAAAAAACCTAACACAGGGTACTTATCTTGGATTATACCTTTTAACATTAAATGAATCATTTTTACTGCAATATAAACGTTACTTTTGGAACAGCCTTTCATGAAGTCTATAACGGTCGATATCGGTTGTTTGATACTGTTATTAACAAATAAATATTAACAACTAACATCATTTAAAATACTAATTTACGTTTCTACGAGGATGATCTGAAGGATAGTGAGACTCAAAATAATGCTGTTGAACATATTCCGCTTTAATATTACTTCAACTGGACCAGATGTGCTAGAGTACCATTATACTAGCTTTAACATCATCAGCATCAAAACAGTCAAAATACCATTCCTCTACTTCTGCAACGACTTCCTTCTCTGTCTTGAGTTGTCTTCCAGTTAGAAACAGCTTGAGTTTTGTGAATAAGTGGAATTCTGGAGGTAGGTAGATCCGATTAATAGGGTGGTTGAGGTGGAATTGTAATTAATCAATTTTTTCTCGAACAATGCGACGATGTGTGATAGAGCACTTTATCTGGAATAACACCTTCCTTCGAACCATTGCGGTCTTTTTCCCGTAATGGATGATTTCAGTTTATCTAGAAGGACAATATACGGCAGTTAATAGTTTGGGCCTTTGTGAAATAGTCAATGAGAAGATTCTCCGCTGAATCCCAAAATGTTCTTGACATTATCTTTCTAACCCAAGAAAACGAATTAGCCATCTTTGGTGGGGAAGTGTCACTGGTAATGCAGCCAACTTTCATGACCGTAATAAAGCAATGTAGATGATGACGGTAGATGTTAAGACACTCCATATTGTCGTTGCAATTTTTTCTCTTTCACGTTTTTGATGTACATACAGTAGACGCGCCATGCGCATCGCCCATTTTGCATTTTGACATACAAAATGTGTACATATGTTCAATAGAAATTTTAATCTTGACACTCCTCCATTTTCACTCTTCGTTCACGTTACAGAACATCATAAACATTTTCAACCCTTTCCGGATTAATAACACCTTTTGCTTTCCGGACATCCTGATCGTGTTGCCATGATTAAAACCACCAACCCAGCAGTAAATCGTAGACTTCCTAAGAGCATAGTTGTTGCATATCCGTCTAAATCTCAATTGTGTTTATCTTTACTACGAAGAGGGGCTTCATACATTTACAATTTTTTCTTTAAGCAACTATATCTGTCAAATTAAACGTCAGACGATACTCAAAATTTAAATGTCCTCTTGTAAATACATAGCCTATTTGAAACTGATATAATTTCTTTCACAAATACCTATAGATGAGTCACGCCTACCGTCAAATTATGCTTGTTGAATATACAAGCATAATTTGACGGAAGATACTTTGTTTCTTTTGTTGAATAGTGGATAAAATTTATGTAAACCTTTTTAAGCGTACTATATATTAGAAGGAAAAGGGAATTTTCGATTTTGTTCTATTTCAAACTGTGAAAGTATCATTTGGAAATCTGCATTTAAATTTCTTTGAAGAGTATTATAACTGAAATATTAAATGTTGTATGATTTTACGAAAATATTTTGAATAAGACATTGTGGAAATGATTACACAGTCTATATAACCCTAAAGATGAATGCTTTCATGGTTAAGAGAGTTATACAATGAAATAAACAGTCTAGCGTTTTCTGTATTAAACTGGTTTGAATCGCCTGCCACACCAACTAAATGAAAATATATGCTGCATGACATGGAAAGTGCAACACCAAGAATGGGTGCGAATTTTTTGACCAAACTTGGTAGAAACGTATAACTAGTCAAAAGCAATAATTGATTAAAATTTTGTTGCGATAGATCAAGTGGTCATGACACATCTGACACTTCATTCAGTTTTCGCTGACATTAATGTGTGGTGTATTAATTGTTTGTTTGAAATTAATTTCAACGGTTTTGTCTTAGTATACCTTTGTTTAACGTGTTTAAAGAGTTTTATTATGCCTAGAGTGCGGCAACGTGGAAATTATCGCCAATTAAGCGAATTCGACAGAGGTCGAATTGTTTGTTTGCGAGAAGGTGGTTTTTCATACAGGGAAATTGCAAATCGCCTTAACCGGAACCAATCCACCAAATCATGGACTAGGGAAGGTCAGGAAAGACGCCAAAGAGGAACCGGAGGCCGAAGAAGAACTAATGAGATACAGGACCGCCGCCTTCGCTTAATGGCACTAAGAGACAGGTTTTCCAGTACCAGATCAATTGCTGACGTGTGGTTAGGTAATATTGGTCGTCCTGTAACCCTTCGAACCGTTTATCGTCGAATTAGGGGTTTCGGCTTACAATCTTATCGTCCACATCTTGTGTTACCACTTACGGCTCAACACCGACAGCAACGTTTGGAGTGGTGTAGATTGTGACTGCACTGGAACGTGGAGTGGCACAGGGTGGTATTCAGTGATGAATCTCGATTTTGTCTAGGGATGCATGATGGCCGTATGAGGGTCAGACGAAGACGTGGGGAACGTCGTGATATTCAGTTTTCCGTTGAAAGGCATGTGCATCGAGCAGTGGGTGTTATGGTATGGGGTGCTATAGCATATGGGAGTAGGTCTCAATTGGTGTTCATCCAAACCACCATGAACGCCCAGCGTTCCATTGATGAGGTGGTAGAACCCCATATTCTACCATATCTTCAAACGCTCGAAGACCCACTTTTCCAGCAGGATAATGGCCCTCCCCACGTAGCGAGAATTTCTATAAATCGCTTGGAAGAGGCTCATGTCAATATCTTGCCATGGCCACGCAAATCCCCCGACCTCTCGCCAATAGAACATGTGTGGGACATTATGGGACGAAAACTTATGAATTTAGCCAATCCCCCGCAGACACTAATAGCTCTCCGGCATGAATTACAGGTTGCTTGGGACACCATAGCCCAAGAGGATATCGACCACCTAGTCGAATCAATGCCACGAAGAGTGAGGGAGTGTGACACTAATAGGGGCGGTTCAACACATTATTAATAAAAATTATGTTAAATTGTGTTAGTCTTTTGTTTTTTTTCTTTGAAATTTTAATCAATTATTGCCTTTGACTAGTTATACGTTTCTACCAAGTTTGGTCAAAAAATCCGCACCCCTTCTTGGTGTTGCAGTTTCCATGTCATGCAGTATATATATGTATCCCAAACACATGCATATATGCATATACGTTTTACGTATAAATGTATATATGTAAGTCACAGTATTTATTTACTGCTTGATGTTAGTTTTAACATTCATGTGTTTACACTTTTCGTTTTTGAAATGAAAATATGTTCGCTCGGATATCGGACCTTCCCTAGCTCCTCTTAGCTGTTAAAAATTCAATAGTTTTTTTTTGCCTCTAACGGTGTTGACATGAAACAGCAATGTAATGCGATTTGTTTAAAAGAGAGTAAAGTGAGAAGCAATTATTACAATATTTCTGATTAAAAGGTTCGTTTTAATAATAACAAAGAAATTGTAACAACCAAATTATTTAGTGAAATATGTAAACGGTTGTTGATAAATATTCATATTGTCCATATAAATGTATTAAGATATCTGCCAATTGGGACCGCTCGGAAGCTTAATATATGACAATCCTGCCAATCCCGGAATGCATAGTGTCCGGTACAGTAATGGGGCTATTAAGATACGCAAATGACTCAATTTAAATATCATAATCACTTCACGCAGAAAGGAGATAGTACATAAGAAAACCGTAATTTTATTGCACTACTCCAAAGAATCAAAATAGTTCCAAATTGAAACAACTTTTATTTATGACAAATTTCAATATCTGAACTGGAAGTAACACTTTTACTTTTCTTAGTAGTGCTAGAAATTAGAGGATCTCTACGATATTACAGATTTCTATTTTGTAATTAATTTTCAATAATCACTTATTTAACCTGTTTCTTCTGTTATTTTTTTCTTGTTTGTTTTTAATTTTTATAGCCCTTTTCTTAATTTACAGCGTAATTATTACTTTCCCTTTAGGGGAAAATCCCTGTGCAATTAAAATTGAAATAGGAACAAAAAATTCGGTCAAAGTATAATTACATTTAATTTGAAATTTAGAAATATAAAGAATTAAGAAATTAAAGGAAAAAACTAATCTAAACTTAGCTGTAGTGCCATAGGATATTCCTAAATAAATAAAAGGACCTGCCCCTCCGGATAAAAAAGTACTTCAGTAGGACTTCCTGATGGTGCTTGCGATTCTCTACCTAAGGTGCTCTTATTACAATGCAAACTAGGTAAGACCAATTAGTCAATTAGCCCTAATTAGTGCAAAATATAAGTACATTGGTTTAATAGGTCTATTTATTAATTGTGGTACACTAATTAAGTTACACATGTTAAGGTTCTACTAGATCCCTTGAAAAAATAGGGGAGAAAACGATCACCACGAGGCGATTAATGTAAAAATTTACATGATAAGATGTAACAATTAGTAGCAAAATGTTGGTTCTACAGTGCCTAATAAGCCGATTCAAAATTAGTGAACTGGGATAGACTGTTAAAACACTGGCCCGAAATTACTTAACCCATTACTTGCCAAAGGTGCGTAAACGCAACCTCTAAAAACATTTTTTTTGGCATCAAAAATATTTTTTTATACATTATGTCGCAAAGGTTGCTTTTTTAGCAGGCTAAAATCTTATGTTAAATTATGATCCAATAAAAAGTTAAATTTTTTTAATTTTTTTTTAATTAAAAAAATCTGTATTTTTGGCTTTTGTGCACACCTTCAAATAATTAAAACGAAAATGAAAAGTGTAACACATGGATGTTAAAACTAACATCCAGCAGTAAATAATTACTGTGACTTACATATATACATTTATACGTAAAACGTACATGCATATATGCATGTGTTTGAGATACACACATACATTAAGTGCCATTGCTGACAATCGAACGCACAGACACCGGTGTTTCGAAATTTGAGGTCTCGTCAGTGTACGTGGAGACTGTCGACAATGCTTTCAAGACTTACAACACTGCTTATGTCATTTTTGCGTGTTAAATGCAGTGAGAGTATCACAGCGACATCTAACACTCAAAAGATGACACAGAAAAAAGCGCTTTTTTCTGTGTCATCTTTTTCTACTGCTTGATGTTAGTTTTAACATCCACGTTGTAGTATATACCTAGACAGCATTTATGTAATACACAATATCATATCCTATTGTAATACTAGATAATGTCTATTGCATTTCCGGACTGTCTGTTGTCGCATAGAAGCACGTACGAAGCTAATGCTTACGCTGCAATCGGATAGACGCCGAGATGACAACAGACAGATACATATACTATAGGTACATATACAACATCATCATTATAATAGAATTAACCTAACCGTCTTACAATAAAGAAGTATAAAAGTGTACTACTTGTATTATTTACACAACGCGACGAACCAAAGGAACCCCTGTGGTTCCGCCACAATGTGTTTACACTTTTCATTTTCGTTTTGATTGGTGACGCCACATATGGCTCTATTACACGGGATACACTATTAACATACAGGCCTCTGTATAGCAGAACATGCCTTCAGAAGCCATCGCTTCTTTTCTGTGTCATCTTTTGGGTGCTAGATGTCGCTGTGATACTTTCACTGCATTTAACACGCAAAAATGACATAAGCAGCGTTTTAAGTCTTGAAGCCATTGTCAACAGTCTCCACGTACACTGACGAGACCTCAAAGGTCGAAACACCGGTGTCTGTGCGTTCGATTGTCGGCAATGGCACTTAATGTATGTGTGTATCTCAAACACATGCATATATGCACATACGTTTTACGTATAAATGTATATATGTAAGTCACAGTAATTCAAATAATTATTTTTTTTGGGTACTAATTATTTTTTTGTTATATATTTCTTCTCACAGTGTATATTTAAAATATGTCTTCTTTGATATATACACATCTTTATATCTATAGTTTGAAAACGACAGCTAGAATGACAGGTATTTTGTAACGGATGCGTATACGCACCTTTGGCTAATACATAGGTAAAAGCGTCCGCCCGGTGCCAAGCTGCTCGACCGCACTGGTTACTGCAGCATGGCATTTTTGAAGGACGTGAGCGGTTTATTAGGATCAAAAGTTGTATTAGAGCTTCTTTCTGTTCTAGAAAAGCCACAACAGCATAAAATATTTTTTGATAATTTTTATTCTCCTTTTGAAAACTTAGGTGAAAAGGGGTTCTTCGCGACTGGAACGGTAAGAGTCAACCATACTGCAAAGTGTCCACTTGAAGATAACAAAATCATGTCAAAAAAGGAAAGAGGCTCTTTCACTTCCGCTTTTGATTCGAACTTAAAGAAATGCTTATCAATCAACCAAAAGTGATTCATGAGTACAACCAACACATGGGTGGGGTCTACCTTCACGACAATGATATTGCCAATTATCGCATTGGTATTACAGGTAAAAAGAGGTGGTGGCCATTATTCACCAATGTTGTTGATACTATGGTTGTAAACAGTTGGAAAATATTCAATAACGCAAATGAAAGCAAAATTTCCCAACTGGAATTTTGTTCAAGTTTAGCGCTGTCTCTGCTGAAATACGAAGGACAAAAAGAAGACACCCACAATCAGGCTTCCCCTTCAGCAAAATCCAACTCGTCTTATGGAAGACCTTCTAAATCAGCTTTACCAGGTGACATAAGATTTGACAATATCGAGCACATTATAACTCGAAATGCTAAGAGTGCAAGAAAAAAGTGTCGACTTTGCAAAAGTAATACAATTTACTTGTGTAAGAAATGTAATGTGCATCTGCATCCTGATTGCTTTAATATTTTTCATACAAGAGACTAGTATTTTATTTTATAATAACCTGCTTTTCGCCAAAGGTGTGTACATGCCCCCATATTTTTTTTGATAAAAATAATGCCTAATTTTCTTGTACCAAAAATGTATCTTAATTACTGTGTTCTGAGTTTACTTTAACCTTACGTTAGGCGCGTGGGCTACGATTTGGGCATTTGAATCACTGTAACTTTGACGCAACTGTTTCTGCGCATGTGCCGCCTCAAGTAGCTGCCAGATCTCTCCCGAACTTCGATGACGTGCCCGAGTTCTGTTAGGAATTCCACCAGCGGTTGTGCTTCAACCTTTTCCAGCGCCAAATACTGTAAGGCGTTGTGCTTTTTGCGACAGTAAAAGAGACAAATCCACGTGAAAAACCTGTAAAAAGTGCTACAGATATGCATGCAAAAATCATCTGGATGAAGTATGCACTGAATGTATGGGATAATCTTAGGTTAATTTTGTCTTTGTTCATCTTACATATATATTTTTGATTTTTTGCATTTTAGTTTAGAATCCCATTATTTTGTAACATTTACTTTTTATATGTAGTGTTTGATAATAAAATTTCAAAAAGAGATCCCACATTATACTGTTGAGAACGGCAGAGTATTGTTGATATTACAAAAATGCATCGAAGCATTACTATCGTAGCCCGTACGCCCAATCGTGTCACTACAAGCAACGCGCCTAATGGAGGGTTAATAAAAAAAATGTTTAAAATGTTTGATGAAATGAGTGAGCGAGATTTTTACCGGGAAAACGATTGCAATATATGGCCACGGCAAGTCTACCAACGTCGATATCAGGCATAGCGATTTAGCCTAGGTTTATTGCTACTCTAATTAATTCTATTCATTTGCCCAATTGAATTAGATAATTAGTTTAATTTTAAACCACGGAATTTTGCAAAATATTTATATATCGATATTAATCGATCAGTTTGATAGAACTATTAGGAAAAATTTTTGTAAACCATTTTTATCTATAATTAATTACATACCTAGTTGATATACATTCTGATCCATACGGCATTACCGTTGCTATTTTTTAAAAAATTAATTAGTAATTGAGTTGATACCATGCAGGGTGATTAATTTGGATCACTTTTGTTACACTCTTTTGATTTTAACTATTAAATATTATTTGAACTTCCCAAATTCATTTTGTTATTTTGGTTTAGTAGACACCACATTTAATGTTTTCAATTCTAATTTCGTATTGCTTTTGCCTAACAGGGTGTTTCCAGTTACTTATTTACTATTATATTTTTCTTATGATTGAACGATTTTGTCTTTTATTTTGGTGTTTATTGTGTTTTTTTATTCTTTTAATACCAGCATTCACCTACAACCGCCCAACCATTATACTTCGACGGGGTTTAAGCTTAGAAGTTTAGTCAGAGGTAAGTAGACTTAGTTTTTGGAATAATTTTTAATTTAATTAATAATTTAATTTTAATTTCGGAGCCTAATAATATACTACTACTTAGGCCCTTGCATTATATACGTGACAGATTTCTACAGAACTCAACTTTGGAGGTTTACTGACTATCAAGAAGTTGCTTATCAAATTATGAGTGACCAACGACACGTTTACACCTAAACGAGTAAAACTACCGACAATGTATTTTAAGTTTAAGATTATGATACACTGAAGTGTAGCAATTTGCTTCAGAGAAAAAATCGTTTTTGCGAATATCTGGTCATCTATTAATTTTATTAAACTCAAAATAAATTCGAAATAAAAAATAATTTACAAATCTTTCTATGTTTTGTCACTCTTGCTTCATTTAATGCATAGGTTGGAATTGTATACCATGTGGTAAAGTTGGTTGTTATCGCCAATAAAAATTGAGGATCTTGTGACAGTAGCTTCCCGTTTTTTGTTACTTTCTTTTCTCCAGGCATGTCCGGCATACGTCATCATTTTGTACCATATGCGGAAAATCGAAAAGCTATTATTTATTTTGCTTATTTCAAGTATCAATTTAAATTAAATATTACTACATATAGATTATCATTTTACTTAATTTTAAATTCAGGTGGCAGGTATAAATCAAATCATGATAATTTGATTTATACCTGTATCATTTTTTCAACAGTAGATGAAAAATAGTTATTTATGCACCAAGTCAGTAAAGTGATACTTTATCGAACGAGTCTGATTTACGAGCCAAGCGAGTGAAGTGCGCGCGGCGAGTAACAGACGAGTTCGGTATAGGTACTTTACTGACGTGTGCATACTAAATTTTATCGCCAACCGTGAAAATTGTTAATTTAAGAAATAAAGATATAATAACTTATGACAGTTTATGACAGTGACAAACGATTTATGTTTAAAGTCATCAGTCATGGCTACGCTGACAGATATTAATGGTAATGCATCGCTTTACTGACGGTTGGCGATAAAAAATATTATGCTTTTGACATAGGTTGTCAATTTTAATTTATAGTTGTAAGTTTGACACCACTTTCTGTAATTATAGTTCTTCATTTATGTGATTTTTTGCAATAGCTCCTGATGAAGTTATAAATAAATAACGAAATACTGAGCCCTTGAACTAATTGTTTTATTAAGGAACAGGCCAAACACCCAAAAAAATTTGATATATTTCCCTTATTATATAAAGTGTGTTCAGATTTCGATGCTCACCATTGGTATATCAGTTATTAGAAGAGATAGAGGAACGATTAAATGAGGAATATTTTGCAGAATTCAATGCTCGCAGCAAATCTCATTTCAAATTCATTCGGAGTTTTTATAATTTTGAGATATTTTGAAAAAACCAATATTTGCCGATTTCAATTTTCCTCAATAATTCGATAACGCCTAATGCGATCGCTTTTAAACTCTAACATTGTTCAGACACTTTTTTAAGACAAATTTTTTGGTGTTAACAGTAACCCCCGATTTTCATTTGTTTCCAAGTTCTTTTGTTTTTCTTATGACGGCCATATTGGATTTTTAATTAGTTAGATAGTCCTTAAAAATAGCTTTTCAAACACATGCCTAACAAATCTTTATTTACACGAGAGGTATGAACATATAAACAATAAAATTTCACTCTAATACGGAAATAGTTGGCTATGAAATTAAATGGTAGTGTAAAATAGACGATAAATAAGCTCTGTCGTTAGTTACATGTAAAAGTGCAGTGCAATTGATGGAAGATTTAGAACTTTGTGTAGTAATTATTGATAAGTAATTTAAGTAATTCATTTGTTGCCCCGTTCTTAGCGCCATCTTTTGTTTTTCTTATGGCGACCATATTGCATTCTCAATTAGTTATATAGTTCTTAAAAATAGCTTTTCAATAATGTACAACTTGCCTAATAAATCTTTATTTGTATGAGAGATATGAACATGTAAAATAAATTTCACGCTAATAAGTTTAGATTTAAATTAAAGGCTTTTTGATGCTGGATTCTATTATATATCAAAAAAAAAAAAAAGGAAAAAACTCAAATTTGAAGACAACAACTAAAGTCGCCACGAGGAAAACTAATGCCAACCTGCGTGCCATCCGAGACCCAGGAAAGATAAATCAAAAAATGGAAATAACGCGGATATACACGGTGGCCAGAAAAATGCGGACAAACGCCAGGTAGAACGATTCTTTGTTCAATTCTGAGGCGATAATCTTAATCCAAAAAAGTTATACGGTCCTTCCTTACGGCATACGAGACCATCAAACATTAAGTTGTACGGCTAAAATTTAGCAAAATTCGTCAAATTTATCTATGTAAAATCATTGTGGTGAAATTTAGAAATGGAATTATCTCAAATGCATTGATGTAACTAATCGATTAATACCAATGGTTTACAAAAAAAAAAAAAAAAAAAAAGCACTACTACTTTTTTCAATTAAGATTGTCAACTCAGAATTAAACAAAGATTTGGTCTGCGTGGCGTTTGTCCGCATTTTTCTGGCCACCGTGTATAAAATAAAAAGAAAGAGAATAATAACGGGTAAATTCCGCTGCAGAGCAACCGTAGACACGTGTTTATGACTATTGGTTGTCATCAGTACGGTGTAGCCAAGGAATAAGGTGGGATCATCTTGGAGATGTAAGGTATACGGAAGACCATCAGGTGACAAACTCCCATTTGTAGCTTCAGCTAGAAGATCCTCAAATTTGAAGACAACAACTAAAGTCGCAACGAGGAAGACTAATGCCAATCTGCGTGCCATCCGAGACCCAGGAAAGATAAATCAAAAAAAGGAAATAACGCGGATATATAAAATAACAAGAAAGAGAATAATAACAGGTAAATTCCGCTCTAGAGCAACCGTAGACACGTGTTTCTGACTATTGGTCGTCATCAGTACGGTGTAGCCAAGGAATAAGGCGGGATAACCTTGGAGATGTAAGCTATACGGAAGACCATCAGGTGACAGACTCCCATTTGTAGCTTCAGCTAGAAGATCCTCAAATTTGAAGACAACAACTAACGTCGCCACGAGGAAGACTAATGCCAATCTGCGTGCCATCCGAGACCCAGGAAGGATAAATCAAAGAAAGGAAATAACGCGGATATATAAAACAAAAAGAAAGAGAATAATAACAGGTAAATTCCGCTCTAGAGCAACCGTAGACACGTGTTTCTGACTATTGGTCGTCATCAGTACGGTGTAGCCAAGGAATAAGGCGGGATAACCTTGGAGATGTAAGCTATACGGAAGACCATCAGGTGACAGACTCCCATTTGTAGCTTCAGCTAGAAGATCCTCAAATTTGAAGACAACAACTAACGTCGCCACGAGGAAGACTAATGCCCATCTGCGTGCCATCCGAGACCCAGGAAAGATAAATCAAACAAGGGAAATAACGCGGATATATAAAATAACAAGAAAGAGAATAATAACAGGTAAATTCCGTTCTAGAGCAACCGTAGACACGTGTTTCTGACTATTGGTCGTCATTAGTACGGTGCAACCAAGGAATAAGGCGGGATAACCTTGGAGATGTAAGCTGTACGGAAGACCATCAGGTGACAGACTCCCATTTGTAGCTTCAGCTAGAAGATCCTCAAATTTGAAGAAAACAACTAACGTCGCCACGAGGAAGAATAATGTCAACCTGCGTGCCATCCGAGACCCAGGAAAGATAAATCAAAAAAGGCATTAGTCTTCCTCGTGGCGACGTTAGTTGTTGTCTTCAAATTTGAGGATCTTCTAGCTGAAGCTACAAATGAGAGTCTGTCACCTGATGGTCTTCCGTATAGCTTTCATCTCCAAGGTTATCTCACCTTATTCCTTGGTTACACCGTACTGATGACGACCAATAGTCAGAAACACGTGTCTACGGTTGCTCTACAGCGGAATTTACTCCTTTTTGACCTGTTATTCCTTGTTATTTTATATATCCGCGTTATTTCCGTTTTTTGATTTATCTTTCCTGTGTCTCGGATGGCACGCAGGTTGGCATTAGTCTTCCTCGTGGCGACGTTAGTTGTTGTCTTCAAATTTGGGGATCTTCTAGCTGAAGCTACAAATGGGAGTCTGTCACCTGATGGTCTTCCGTATAGCGTACATCTCCAAGGTTATCCCACCTTATTCCTTAGCTACACCGTACTGATGACGACCAATAGTCAGAAACACGTGCCTACGGTTGCGCTGCAGCGGAATTTACTCGTTATTATTCTCTTTCTTGTTATTTTATATATCCGCATTATTTCCTTTTTTTTTGATTTATCATTCCTGGGTCTAGGATGTCACGCAGGTTGGCATTAGTCTTCCTCGTGGCGACGTTAGTTGTTGTCTTCAAATTTGAGGATCTTCTAGCTAAAGCTACAAATGGGAGTCTGCACCTGATGGTCTTCCGTATATCTTACATCTCCAAGGTTATCCCACCTTATTCATTGGCTACACCGTACTGAATTACCCACTATTTTCCATGACTATATATATGTAAATGAAACTAAAAGATATACCTATTCTAGAATAAAGTGAAACTTTGTCAGACGTATCTCATGTATTATAAAGAAAGATTACTTTACTAAACCTAACAGATCAAATTAAAATAAGTAATAATAGTATATGTTTTCTTTCAGGAAATGGCAAAAATAAGCGTGTTATCTGAGTCAGTATAATTATAATAAATAAATCCAGGTCTGCGATATAACCAACATATTTCCAGAAATCATTATCTCTTTATCATTTTTTTTTTTTGTATTTATTTTTTATTAACTCTGAAAGTACTTATATATAGTTAAGCAGAAGTTTTCAATATTTATGGGTTAGAATTTTAAATTACTTCCAATAACTAAGCTTCTGTAAAATATTATAACATATTCAGTCGTAGTATGTTCTCTTATAAGGTTTTCTGATGCAATCCTTGTCGACCAATCGGTATGGAATTATTGATTATGGAATCAAGCCGGCAAGGCGGTGAATAAATTCCCAAGACGAAAGAAAGAATAAAAAATATAACACGGAAACGCTCGAAATTCCGGAATTCCGGAAAGAATAAAAGCAACTGGTTGAATAAAATAGCTCTCGCGACATTTCAATCCTTTTAAGCTTTGGACTTAACGTGAAGAGGGCGTCCGGTGAAAGATCTAAAGGCAGCTGAAACGGAAAAACCAGATAACGAAAGTAATGAAGAACAACTGTTGCATATGCAGTGAAACCTTCAGGAATGCTGACTCCCCCGTTTGTTTGGAGCAAATATGTCGATCCAATTGCGCATAAGCATGGTTTCAAAGTTTATCTAAAGTTAAATGAGGTACGGTTAAACCAACACTTGAAATAAATACTCCGATAATAAAAACATATGTTGAAAATAATGAAGAACGTAATATTACAAATCTCTATCTTCCAAGCTTTCTGATAGACTGTTATTTATTTTTTATTCTAATTAGATACTAAAAAAACTAAGTGTGTACACAATAAGTTTAGTATATATTTACATAGTGATTTAGCAAGGAATTTCTTGGTTTAGCGGCCTGTTTCCAATTAACAATTAGTTAAGTAATTATAATAATAATAAAAGTCGTATATAACGCTTCGACAATATATTCTACGAAATTGTCTTCATCAATTAGTTTAAATTTAAGAATACATATAAAAATAATGAGCTGTAGCCACAACATGACTTTCGTATACGTATGAGCGTTTCAAATTATACAAAATTGTTCTAGATTGTTTTAAATAGTTTTATCTTCTTAGAAAAATAAGACAAATTTTAAGAATTTTTTTATATAAAAATTATTCAAATTCCTATTACAAGTACTTCTATTCTCTTAATAAATCTTTCTAGAGAGCATACTTTGCGAGATATTCCTAAGAAAGTGCTTCTCGCTAAGAGTAAAAGAGTTACTTCTGATCCGAATTTTGAAAATTCATTTATACAAAAAATATTCCAAATCCGACTCTAAATACTTTTGTACTTTTGATAAATATATATAGAATGCATAATTGACGACATATTTGCAAAAAATCGCTATTCGATAAGAGTAAAAGAATTACTTGGGGTAGAAATTTCGAAAAACCTTTTTAATAAAATTCTTCTTATATTTAATTCTGAGTACATTTCAATTCTTTATAAATTTGTTTAAACTTAGTAGTTGACAAAATATTGGAAAATTCTATTTTCTCACTTAAGTAAACTACTACTTCCGGTCTACCGATTTTAGGCCTGTATTTATTGAATATTGTCAAGTCAGCTAAAAACTCGGGCAAGTCATTTTGCAAAAAGTCAAGGTAATTATCTTCGTCGAGATTATGACAGTAACAAAATGAGAAGAGCGGCGTGCGGGGTACGTAGAAACAGTCAAAACTCGACTAAAAAAAGTTAACCCGCTTGCCGAGCCAGTTTGGGGAATACCAAAGGAAAAAAGAGATAGATGTTGATTTCTGCTGCTCAGGGTGGAGGTAACAGTTTCAACCTGTTTCACATGTGTTATTTACGCAAAAATAAGTTTTCATCTCGAATATCGAATATCAGCCTGATGTGTCCCGATATAAAAATTTAGTGTATTAGTGAAGTTATAATCAAGTTTTTATGGTATATTGCATACCGTTAGAAAAGAAATACACTAGAGTTGTTTTTAAGAGAATTAGAAGACCACGATCACTTTTCGTTACTTTTTTTGTTGCAGTGTAAAGTCAAAAACTCTGTGAATTAATATAATGAAAACTATATGTTATTTGTAAGGAATTTTGAATTTGGCTGAACCATACAATAGTACCTATTAAATTTACATTTAAATTTAGAGGCTGTACCTATAATTTTTTTTAATTTAGGTTTAGATGCTAAATTTTGGGATTTTATAAAATAAAAATCAAAACGTCGAAAGAAGAAATCCGTGGGACTAATATTGAGTTATTGCATCTTAAGAGACAGCAAGTGACCCCTTCTATCGGCCAATTTAATTTGGCAAACGATGCACCAATATGTCAAATTCGCACACGTGTTGAAGTTCAAGCAATATGTTTATATAATAATCAAATTTAAATTTGAAAATAACTAAAAGGTATATTGTCCTTTATTAACACATTACTACTGTCGCCATTATGTATTAATATAGTAATATTTCCTACAAAATCGACCTTTTGATGATATATCTTTTCTTTATCAGTTTATTCTATGTCCATCAGATTCTCAATCAGTCTCCACCAATATGAGTATCTTCTACTTTTCAGACACGTTTTATACTTCTTCGTACAGTAATAAGTGTATGATAATGTAATAATGTACAGATATACACCAAATGTCCGATGATAATGACTACAGTAGCAATCAAAATATTAGTAATAATAAAGTGCATAATAAATAATACCCAGGAGAAAATGACTTTATTTATTATAGTCATATAGCTTCTACATTCTCCTAGCAGGAAAGTTTTTAAGTGAAAAAGTTCTATAATACCTACCCAAATAAAATTAAGATGTTCTTATATTTCGTGCTGGATATTTTAAATTTTTGAACCTTTTTAATATTGTACGCCTTGAAAGGCGTTCGTAATACTGAAAGTGGGACAGTTCTTTACAGGCATCCATAATTAAGGCCCTTTACCTGAGTGGATAAAATAATCTCGTATTCCCGCAAATATTTTCAGTACAAACGTCAGATTTCATAAGATGTGTTTATTATCGGGTTTTTGTTGTGTCAAGAGGTGATTTTTAACAATGTAATAGTTTCTTTCATTCTTTGTTAGATATATTTATTGGTATATTGGTTATGTCAATTCTATATAATGCAAGATTATATAAAAAGCAAAAAAGATTAAAATATTAATATATAATATAATCTCATTTTAAATTTAAATCAAAATTTAAGATATATTATTAATATTGTCACCGTTTTATCATCTAAATATACAGGGTGAGCCATCTGCGCGGAGAAAGCCGATTGTGATATTTCAATGCGGTTTCCGCATTAAAATATCGCTGGCACCTTTAAATTTATTTTGTATTATGCAGAGTGTTTCATAACTTGGTGGCTGACCATAGTTATAGTTTTTTAAATGAAACACCCTATGTATTATTACATTTTTGTATTCATCGTATAATTCCTAGTCCTCAACATGTTTTTATAAAATTATATTTCTACAAGCAACGTATTAGATAGCCATCATTTTTGACAATGGTGTTTATAATAAAAGGTTCTAATACAAACTTCTTCCATTTTTTCAATTACTAATTGCATGCGCAGAAAACTGGATTAAAATTGAATGACACATTTTTGCCTAAAATTCACTTTGTTTAAATGAAACAGGTAGAAACTGTTATCTCCCCAGGGCAGCAGAAATCAACATCTGTCTCTTTCTTTTCTTTGGGTATTCCCCAAACTGGTTCGGCAAGCGCGAGCCACGGGTTCACGTTTTTCGGTCGAGATTTGTTTGTTTCTACGTAACGCCGCACGCCCCTCTTCTCATTTTGTTACTGTTATAATCTCAACTCGGATAATTACCTTGACTTTTGGCAGACTTGCCCGAATTGTCAATATTCAATGAATACAGGCTTATTGCTTTTCAAAATGACAGTTGTCCTGCACACAGGAGATTAAGTAAAATAAAAACTGACAGTATTCATTAAAGCAAGTTTTAATACTATGATATATATGAAACCCCACGAAAGCAGGTATTTGACAATTTAAGATATTAATCAAAAATGTCTTAAAGTAACAGTTTTAGAGAAGTTTCTTTCCAATTTCACTTATAATCCTGAACAGTTTTTAAAATAGTAAAGTTTTGAACGTAATTTTAATGAATCTATCACTGACTGCCGATGCCTACTAATAACCGATTTACCATTGGTCTATTTTTGGTTGTAGTTCTTTTGTGACCCTCTTAACATGAAATAAGTGTGTTTTATCTTTCGTTAATGAATTTATAATGGTTTGATTTAAAATAACATTGGGAATGAGTTACTACCTCAAAACGCCAAAAATGGTATTATGAATATTCTTTCATTAGTATACACGTCAAAAGAAATTCTTTCAAAGCAAGAGCAGGCAGAGTAGATGTTTGTATACGATAAATACCATTAATACCCTTTTCTGAACATTTCCGTTTATTTATCAAAAATATATTTTACACTACACTAAGCTAAACTAATTGAGATATGGTAAGATAATATATATAGAGCAGTGTACATAAATTCACAAAAATATTGGGTTAAAACTTTAGGTATACTAAACGAAACCGATATAAAACGAAAACGAAATGCAGAATGAGTCATCAATCATCGTTTCCATTTCTACAAGCAAGCGCAAATCGCATTCATAAAGAGCCAGTTAAGCAACTGTCTAATAATCTCGTCAACACCTGATACATAACGCTTATTCCTATTCAAAAAATTCTGAGTGCACTGGGATCCACTATATCCTTAAACTGCAGGATATATCCGTGTATATTTAAAGAGCAGTGCTAGCATGCTAGGATGTATTTTTAAATGTACAGACATTACTTAGTTTTATCAGTGGTAATTACTGTGGTGAGTTGCATATTCTACATAAGATCATTCGTAACTTCAAACTGACGTTATTGCCAAGATCTGTCATGAAAAAATCTTTATTCTGCCAGAAAGCTTTTGCATATCAAATTTTTAAGTTGTCCGCTTACTTAATATAGTACCTTCGAAATAATAACATCTTTAATTATTGCTTTTTGTTGTTCATACTTTTTCATCTATCTTTGAATCTCTTGTACCACTTCTTTTTCATAATATTTAATTCATTTATATGACACTTAAAATAGTTGCAATATATTGCTGGGCACTGGCTAGTTTCCATACAAAAATTGGTATTAATACGGTACATGGAGCTTTAATTTTTTTAACGTTAATGTATCTATTACTGTAAACTAGCAGACTACGTACTATCAATTTAACAATTGTGCATATATAAACTCGCACTTGTTGAAACAGGAATACTTACGTGATTTACATTATATCGGGAAAGCCATGTCGGAAATGGAATTGTCACATCTTGTACATTACATACTAATTATGTAAATCTTAATTCAATGTTTCAGCATAATACATATTTATGTATTCAGAAACTAGTTCCAGCTGTTAGTATTAAATTCTATCACGATTTACAAGTTGTTACCTTGTTTAAGAGTAACATTCTAGATCTAAGTCGTCATGATAATTTCCTACGTTTCAAGTAGTACTTGAATGATGGTTGGCGGTACGTACTGTAACAAGATACATAATAAAGGCGTTACGTTAGTTAGATAATTTACAGTATGGAAATAGTCCAATCAATATCATATATCTGTATACCAAACATCTATGTAAAACGTTGTTCGTATTCTATCTCCCGTTGTAATTGGGAATTGAACGAACATATCACGATATATATTATATTTTTTCAGTATTTATACAGTGTGACTACAGGCTGCTGAAAACAAAACTAGAACGATAATGAATGCCATGAGCTCATTTACCGCAAAATATACTGATAGATTAGATACGTGACGGGCTTATACTCTAGTATACCATAGCCTTTCAATATCTTTTATATATTTACTGTGCGGCATCCCCCACATTAAATTGTAGCATTTACGTTTGTTCGGTTCTATGGAAGCCAGCTAGTGCAGTTTTGTGTATAAAGTGATCAATTATTATGTTCATAAAATTCCTTAAAAAATTGAAAATCTTTTCCAAATAGATTTTGGAAAAATATTTTCAATCCCACATTTTCAAATATTGGTACATTTTAATACACAAAATAGATATACATATATAATAACGGGTAAATTCCAATAGTCAGAAACACGTGTCTACGGTTGCTCTACAGCGGAATGCATTATAATAATAGATGATGCTTTGTATCTAGTAAAAGTGATTTTGCCAACTTGCTCTTTTACGGTTTCGCTCAATACGGAGGAAAATCAAGGTAATACGATTCTAACTTATTTTTCTTATTTTGCCTAACATAAAGAGAAAACGAAATATTTCAATGTCAACGCCTTTTATTTTCACAAAACACATATTTACATATATTTAAAATGACACAATTTCAAGAAAAGAAAATTAGATATAATTGTTAATTCAAAAAAGTAATTATTGTACAAATGTAACCTCACATTTAATTAAGTCTCGATCATACGTGACAATAAACAAGTAACGCTGTATTTAATCATTCGCTAATAAATCTTTCTGTTGCAAACATTTATCAAATAAAATATAAAATGCATGACATTTCTATTTACTAAAAGAAAATGATATTTTTACGAGTTCGAGAAAAAAAGAATAACACCTCGTTTTATGACAAGTATACTTGTTCGTATGTATGATATTGTTGAAGGAAACTTCGACAAGAGCAATATATTCAAATATTATACGAAATGAAATTACTTTAAAACATGTTAAATAAAATTACTTTACTTGATATGAACATAATAATTAACGGAGATGATATGACTTGTACAGCGACGAGAAAAATGAACGTATACTTGCAGTGGCAGCATAAGAGTATTTCACATAAAACTTATTAGCATGCAGTGGCTGTTAATAAGTTTAAGAACGGAAAAGTAAACTTATACTTGCAGTGGCAGCATTAGAGCATTTGACGGAAAACTTATTAGCACGCACTGGCTGTTCATAAGTTTAAGGACGAGGACACTTACACTTGCAGCGGCAGTATAAGGGGTAAACCCTTCCACAAAATATCTGAAAGAACTAGGTTAATTCTGCCACGAAGTGTCTGGAAAAACTAGGTGAATTCTCCCACGAAATATCTGGAAGAACTGATTTCCCTAATAAAATCGTGGCTTTATATAGGCCTAGACCAGCACAAATAATGTTTAAAAACAGTATTTTGCCGTGAAACACACGTTAGTATCACGTGCAAATACATATACTGAACTCAACATCATTTTTCTCGATGCTAATTGACAAATATAGACATTAAATAAATTAAATATTCATAAGAATGCATTAAATGCAATAAATTTATACAGGGACGGACAAAAGTACATTACAACTTGTTCAATTCGTCGGTTAATAAATACGATGGGGATTGCGGGCGTCTCACAATATCTCTCTAGTTATAGCAAAGTTCGGAAAACCGCATACTATCCGAGAAAAGTTAATTTTGCCAGCCGTTGAAGAGGTTTTAAAAACTGTATTACACAAACCTGCTTCTGACGTCATCAAAAGAATTCCTTTAAGCAACAACACAGTTGAAAGACATATTGATGAAATGAGCTATAATATTGAGAGCTTCTTGTGTAATTATTTTCAAACAACCTATTTCACTACATAGCTGGACGAGTCAACTTTATCTGGTAATGAAGCATTATTATTGGCGTATGATCGTTTTATTATGAATCAAGAAATTCAGGAAGAACTGCTCTTCGCGAGAACTTTGACAGCCGGCACTAAAGGCGAATCCATATTTAATGTTTTAAAGGATTACTTCATGAAAAAAGCATGGTTGGGCATTATGATTTAAAAGCTATTTAAAACAAAATGGACCGGCGTGTTGAAAATATACAGCGTCATCCATCGACAACACTTAGTTGCTAAAAGCTTAATGTCAAATTACATGAATCTCTTCAATTAGTCATCAATGCAGTAAACCGAATCCAAGGCAACGCGTTTGACAAGTTTTTTTGCACTTTTTGAGACTATTTTAGAGTTTATGGATGCTAAAGAACTAATTTTAAAAGACATTACCTATTTAACAGATCTCTTAACAAATTTAAGGTTAATTTGCAGTTACAAGGTGATAGTCTAAATTTGAAGAAAACAAAGTCCATTACTTCAGCCTCTCTTCCCAGACGGCGCCAATTTCCACAGTTCTCCAATTTGTCACAGACAAACTACAGCGAAGACGACGTTTCAAACCGACGTTCAACATTTAAATGCCCTCTATTCAGATTTTAAAACTAGGTTTGAGAATGATTTGACTATGGTAATACTACAGTGGATAATCAATCCATATGGTGACATTGAAGAATCTGATGTCATATTACAAGAGGAACTGATCGGAATAAGCACTAACGAAGAACTTATGGTGCAGTTAAGAATGGATATCAGCAATTCTGTGTTTAAAAAGGCATACCTTTTACTTATCCCGTATTATGCAAATCGCGAGATAGTCTTTAATTGCTTTTCCATCCTCATACCTAGTGGAAAGAAGTTTCAGAGCGGTTGCCAATCTCCTAACAAAAAAAAACAGGAATAGACCGGACATCATTAACCGAGAAGATTTGAGATTAAACCTAACTAATTTGATGCCAAATGTTGAAAATTAATTATTAAAGCATTAGATTCATCCCTTCCACTAAAAGCACTTATGTTTTGCTTAGTTATTTTTTGTAACAGGTACTAAACTTTAATTTGGTTCGTTTTTATTTGAATTTAATTAATAAATGTATATAATTTCACATGTGTTTTTTTAAGTTTTTCACACTACACTTTACTTCAGTTAAAAATTTTAATCTTAGTTGCACTATACCAGCTGCACATACACATTTGAAGTTGATGGATTTGTAAAAAAAACAATATCAGGTAAGCATGGGTCTACCCAAAACCGTAAAACATAGGAAGTGGTCTACGAGACAAAAAA
Organism: Amphimallon solstitiale; assembly: GCA_963170755.1. Lineage (NCBI taxonomy): Eukaryota > Metazoa > Arthropoda > Insecta > Coleoptera > Scarabaeidae > Amphimallon > Amphimallon solstitiale. The sequence continues at coordinate 92,757,118 of OY720676.1, read as the reverse complement.
GTTTGGGGACCTCTGGTGTAAATTGAAAAACATAGACATAAATATTAACAAAAGCATATATTTTTATCAAAGGACCGGAACGATGATATACATATATTTGATTATTATCTTGATGATACCTTAATCAAAAATGTTAACATATTAAAAACTTTGGCGTTTCTCTGAAAGTTCATTAAAACTTGATGTGCATATACACGTTATAGCTAAATCGAATAAAATCTGCTGGTTTTTTAAAGACATAGTAGTGACTTCACAAATACTGTAGAACCTCGATTATCCGTGCTCCACGGGACCGGACGAGGCACGGAAAATTGAAAAGCACGGATAATTCATACATTTATTTCTTATATGTATGTATGTATACATACTAAAAAGATACCAAAGAAAAAACAGAATTCTACATAAGTAAACTTTTACACTAAATAAGAAAAAATAAACTCTACATAGGTAGGTTAACTTGCATTTATGTACATAAAGCAGATGAAAAGCGAATGATCCCCAGGGATTCCCCTAGTACACTGCAGGCGATATCGATATTGCGTCATCATGCGTATGGCACGCATAATCCGCAGCCCGAATAATCGGGGTTCTACTGTATAATTAGTATAATCAAACTCTAGCTTAGTATGTCGTCCTCATCTAGAATATTTATGGAATCCATACACGGCAAGACATGTAATAGACTTGGATGGGTGCAAAAGTATATGATAAATTATGTTCTATTTAAAATGAATATTTTTAAGGATAGTTATATATACCCCCAATGTTGTAATCCCCTAGGCTTGGTCACAGTGTATGCACAAAGAATGAAAATGGGAAGAGGGTCGAGTATGTGTACTTTGTTTAGAGATGCTTTCGCTGTAAACACCATCGAAACCAATACGATAAAAACTCGCCTTTTAGTCTTTAGTCACACGGGTAGATTTTTTATCTGAATATCGTCAGCTTCACATGAAATGTGCATAAGTCCAAAATGGTAAATTTTACAAGAAGCAAAAACCAATCAAGAACTTAATCTTGTTTTGTATTTATGTTATTTTTCTACAAAGATAATTGAAATTGCGTTTTAATATACTGTATAACAACAAAAATGAAAAATATTAAAATATAATATTAAAAAATGGAGTTATGCATATTTCATATCTTACAAAATTATGTGCTGTGGACTTGGGCAGTTTTCATTTGAAATAATATTAACACGAAGTTTAAAAAAAAACACATTTTATTTTCTATAATAATTGCAAATCAAACGAACATTAAACATAAGAAATAATATAACTTTCGTTACAGTTAGACAGTTTGCGAGATCAAGCAACGTAATACGTTACGTACGTACCTATGTCATTTTACGGATCGTAAAGAAATGTGACTACAGCAGCTCATTTTCCACAATTTTCTACAACCTCACACAACAACTCTGACTTTTCAAGTTTTTTGACTTTTTGCGTACGTCAAACAATGCTAACGCATAAATTTTCCCATCATATAATCATGATGCGTACGTAACGTCTTACGTTACGTGATTTCGCAAACTGTCTAATATGAAAAAATATAGGTAATTATATATTTATTCATGACTCAGATTATCATAAAAGTTATGATAATCTTTTTCCATGGTTCGTTTTAAGAACTGTAAATTGTCGTACTTTTCTTTTTTTATTTTTATAGAATTTTGATATAAATTTGGTAAAGCAGCAGCAGGTATCATCTTGGCTTGTTTATTTTGTCGAGCAGGCGAAGTTTGAAAAACGTCATAGTGACGAGTTTTAAACTGAATGGTTCCATTACTATTGTACTTTAAGGCCCGGATGTCTTGAACAGTTGGGTCACCAACTCTAAACCCAGGTCGAATTGACTTGAAAAAGTTTACCTGAGCAAACGATTTAAAAAAATCATGTTGTAAGTATTTGACTTGATATGGTTCTGGATTTTTTCTAGCAGTTTTAGCCAAATAAACATAATCAACAGGTACATTAATTATTCTCCCTTTTAATTTCCTTTCTATTGTTGAGTGCATTGAGTCACACTCCATTTGAGTGTGACCTTTCTCCAAGTACTTTTGAATAATGGAAATGCCATTTTCAATAGAAAAGTTTAAAAGGGCGTTGGATAAGGTAACATTTCGGTTTTGGGCACCGCAACCATCACTGTAAAGTATAATTGCAGGATTCTTTTCTTTATCAATGGATGGTAGAACCTCATTTAATAAAAAATAGCAAATTATAGACGCAAAACAATTAGCTTTTAATTCGCCTTCACCTTCATGCCAAAGGAAACAATAGCCAGGCTTTACTCTGAATATCATAAATTGTGAAGTTATGGACGATCAGTTTTGTTCTGTAATATAACGACGATACGTTGGATTTTGGACATAGCAGCACTGATTGCATGTCCATTGTGAATACTCTATTAGATGATGTCTTGTCTTTTTCTTTGTCATTGCGCGCTTCTTCTTTTTTTAAAAGATGTTCATTGTATTCCGTTTCGTTCACATTTTTTGTTCTGTAGCCGACACACAAATCACACTCATCTTTCTTAGGGGCGAATAAAGCTAAATTCATCTCCTCAAAAACATACATGAAAAGGGTTAAACTTGCGCGATTCAATTCTCTTTCTTTACACCAGTTGTTTTTATAAAACAAATAAAGTTCAACTTTTGTCTTAAATAAGGGCTCCAAATATAATTTGGTCGTAGACTTTCTACAATAGTGAGATTCTAATTTGGGAATCTCATGTAGAAAGTTTCTTATATCTTCTCTTTTTTGATTGCGCTTTACATTTCTTTCATTCAGTTCTGATTTCTGGGAACATCTCGAGTTTGTTGTTTTAGTGACGGTTTCTTGATTCTGGTGTATCACATCTTCTTTTGAATCTGTTATCCACTTAGAAATAGTTCTTACTGACATTCCCAGCGTATGACAAAACATAGTTTTACATACTCTTATTTTCGCATAATGTTTTAAATCCATAAAATATTCTAGTGAACATGTTCTTCTGGTATCAGTTTCGTTTTTTCTATGTCTGGCTCGTTTAGTATTTTTCTTTATAATTCTGCTGTTAACATATATTTTCTTTTCATTCCAGGTGAGTCTCCAAAACTTTTTAAAAATGCCTTTTCTTTCTTCCTCACTTACTTTCGAACACTGAATATTTTTGGCCTTTTCAGTTTTACATGCGCATCTTTGTTTCAGTTCTCTCTTGCCCATTTCGACAATAAATTTCTCACCTTTTCTTCCCAAATACGCTAATCCTTCTTCCCTTTTTTTTTTATAACGATTATATTCCCATTGCTTTGAATCACTTAATCTACTTTTTCTACGTTTGCGTTTTCTTTCGCCTTCTTCATTCTGGGTTTTATCATTAGCATCATCTGTTGAATTAGTGTCTCTTCTAGCCTCGCGCTCTTCGTGTAAAATGATATTATCTTCATCGGTACTGTCACGATCACTACCAACCCATTCCTTTTCTGAATCATCTTGTTCTTCATCCTGTTGATATATTCCTTCTGTTTCTGTCGTTAGGTTAGTGTTTGTATAGTAATCATTCAGTTCTTTCTCACGAGGTATCGACGTGTCCTGAACATCTAATTCGGTGTCTAGAATTGGTCCTACAACCTCCTCACCTGCAGCGAATGCTAATAGATTGTATGAGGTGTTAAAATCAGCTTCTTCATGTACAACATAGGTCTCAAACTCCAAATTCAATGGTTCTACGTGAATGTCTTGTACATTACAGTCACTGGCATAAACGTCCTCTATTGTGTCTATATGATTCTCTCTTTCATCCAATTTTAAAATTTCTTGAGTTTTATTACATTCAGCTTTCAAATTTTGGATAGCCAAAGACAATTCGTAATTTTCATCACTAGCATTTGTCTTTTGATCATTTTCACTAGAATGTACTTCTACTAATGCTTTCTGATTATTATGAACGTTTAAAGAAATGTTGCTTAAAATTGTCACATTTTGTTTGGTTTGTGTAGAGGAATTAAGCTTTTTGTTGTCATTAATCTGGGCATTTTCCTTCTCTTTTTTGTTACTGTTGACAGCATTAAGAATTTTGAAACCCCGAGAAGAGCGAATCATTCTGAAAAAAGCCCCGTTTTAAAAGAATTTATTTATTTTACTTATATGAAATATGCCTAACTCCATACTATCTTAAAAATCAAGCACAGTAAAAACTGCCTAACTCCAACAAAATAATTGTCTCAATTGAATTTATCAAGCAGTGCACTAATTGAAGAGAACTATGTTGATTTATAAAGTTTCACTTACCTAGAACACTTTTACACCGATTCTTCACAAATATTGCAGTTTAAAATTTGTGAACTTTGCAAGAAATATATGACTGTAACAAGCTGTCATTTACAGACACTTGAATATGAGGACTTGCGCACTTTTCATGTTGCTGTGAACGAATTGGGACTTATGCATTATTTTTATATGTTACTGTAACGACATCTAGTAGGTTTTGTTACAACTTTTGTGCGTCAGTTTATGAAGATTATATTAATTAAATAGATGGCGCAAACATCTCAATTTCGAATATTTTGGGACTTATGCACTTTTCATGTGAAGCCGACGATATGGAGAATTATTTCATTGTTCTTTTGCAAATTTGATTAGCTTGTTTGATTTATTTGATCATGATAAGAGAAATGCGTAGAATATCTATGCATATTCTTATATATTTATACTTATCATGTTGCTTATATGGTTGTATGTTACTTGGCTGTGCTTATTATTTAGATTGGATATACGTTAAGGAATATTTGTATTTATTTTAGTTTAATATAGTAATAAATAAATATATAAATTAGTACCACAGTTATGGTGTGTATATCAATACTATAATAATAAAAGCGTTTATTTTGCAATTGATCGTTATATAATCTCTGATCTAGATTTAGAAACATGAAAATAGCTTGTATCTAATAACATTATATTTTACAAACCTACATCTTGCTTATTCATAATTTTACTTTTATAATGTATATTGTACGGTCAAAAAGCAGACAATCTAACTAGAACCAGTTCAAGTTTGATATATTTTAGAAGCTTTAAATATGTTTTTATACCTTAGTTTGCACAGATTTGTTTATCTTGAACAGTTGATTGTAGATCAATCTGAAATAAACGAATGAAAAATAGGAACACGAGTGAGAGTGGTGCATCTGTCAAATGTGCCTCTAACTTAACCTCAATCATCTAAAAATTTGGTTTTTGTCATATGTAACACGGTAAACCTAAACGGTTAAAAGATGAATTTTGAAGAAGGAAAATTGATTTGGCATTGTCTAATGTACGGAAGGGATCATATGTTATTGGGCGATGATGAAAATGGTAACGGAAATACTGAATGTTTTGAAAAAGTTGAAAACTTTTTTGAAGAAGTAGTACGACTAATCAATTTAAGATGCACTTCAGAATTAATCCGGAAACATTTGAAGACATCTTACGGAAGTTGCACTTTGTTAAATGAACGAAGATACGTCTGGACAACTACAACTCAATGTAGATAAACAGAGCATGATTACAGTATAGTGCTTAGCAAATATGGAGAGTTTTAGGTAATTTACAACCTTGCATGTTCTATGTAACACGTTTTGACTTTAAATTAACTACAGAGCTGTAGCTGCACGATTTGGTATCAGCATATCCACGTGTTGGCAAGCCTTATACCGAACTTGTGAAAAAACACATCTAGTTAACAGAAGATATGCTGTTGTAACTTGGCCTAGTGGAGAAGGAGCTCTTTATTTATAAGACAGTTTGAAGCCATAAATGGGTTTCCCCGTAAGTGTTCTCGATATTAATTTTACAATGAATTAACTGTGATAACTGAGTTGTCTATTTCGTAAGGTGTGATCGTCTGTATAGATGCCAGTCATATGCGCATATTAGCACCCAAAAAACATACAAACATACAAACACATATTTTAATAGAAGTAAATTTCATTTTGTGCTCTGTATTTCGTACAATTTATACCACTTCAACTGACTTCAACTCATTCGACCGCAATCATCCAACACAAACCAAACAACATAACCTTACTATTTTTGACAACATTTACGATATCGGTCGAAATACTCCTAGCAAATCCAGCTTCGTCTAATGCGTCCGAGGTCGAATATCCGAACAATCTAGATTGACATCGATCTGCTCAACTTACAATAACCGAACGATTTTACATAAATTAGCAAAAAGATGGTATATAGATTGATATTACTATTGCTTTTATAAATGTGAACAATCTTGAAGATTTATTTAGTATTACCAAAAAAGGGACATTAGAAAAATGACGTAAGATTGCATTATGGACATTTAGAATTGAATTATCTTATATTTAATGAGAAATAGCGAATCTAGGTATTAAAATAAATTAATTTCATTTGTAATATGATCATGCAGTGGCGGCTCTTTAATGAGAGCAAGTGAGCAATTGCACCCCCTGAAATTTTGAAACAAAACAAACCAAGCGGCGACTAACTGTGAAAGTATTTATTTATTACTAAAGGGCGGAATATATGCAAAGTGCATATATTTGCATATTTTGCATATTTTAACAAATTTCACAAAAAATTGCATATTTCGGCAAAAATAAAATTTGTGTGCATATTTTTATGTTTTTCGTTTTATGAAAAGATTAAGTGCGATCCTGTTTAGGAATTTCCAAGTAATCAGCTTGCCTAATGGAGAGCAGATGTGGTCTATTCTTTTATATTTATATTGTATAGTTTTTATTATTATATGGTTTATTGCCGGCATTTATTGGGTGTTTAGGAATTTCCAAGTAATCAGCTTGCCTAATGGAGAGCAGATGTGGTCTATTCTTTTATATTTATATTGTATAGTTTAGTTTGTCGATAGATTCCAGTGTGAAAAGAGTGATTTCGAAAATATTTTATTTCAAACGCCTAAAATGCCGAAAGCCGCTTCGTGGATTAAAAATTTTCCTGAGTTGGAGTTTAGTGGGGATAAAGTGTTTTGCAAAGTTTGTGCCAAAATCATTGTTTGTGAAAAGAAGTTCCAAATTGATCAACACTTGAAAACAGCTATGCATAAAGCTAAGTTGCAGAAAAATAAATCAGTGCCTGTTCAGCAGTGTGTGCAAACCGCATTTCAAAATGTCAAACCAAAGAGTGAAAAGGAGGTGTTTCATCAAGACTTATGCAAAGCTTTAGTCGCAGCAAATATACCTTTGAAGAAACTGCAAAATACACAATTCAGAGATTTTTTGCAAAAATATTGTAATCAAAACATCCCTGACGAATCCACACTTAGAAAGAAGAATGTGCAAACAGTATACGAAACCGTAATGGGAGAAATTAAAGTTACACTGGGCGATGAACATTTTTATATTATTGTTGATGAAAGCACAGACTCATGTGGTCGATATATCGCACATCTTATGATTGGAGGGCTTCAAGAAAATGAGCCAGGGAAACCATATTTAATATCTTCTAAACAGTTAGACAAGACAAATAATGAGACCGTAACTCGATTTATTCAGCAGTCTCTATCAAATTTTTTTTTACCAAATCCAGTTCCAGTAGAGAAGTTTTTAGTGTTTTTGTCTGACGCAGCGCCGTATATGGTTAAAGTAGGCCAAAACTTAAAAATATTTTATCCCAATATGGTACATGTCACTTGTCTTTTACACGGGATAAACAGAGTTGCAGAAATTATTAGAACAGCATATCCCTTGGTGAACAAATTAATTTCAAATGTAAAGAAAGTGTTTTTGAAAGCACCTCTAAGAGTGCAGATCTATAGAGAGAAATTGCCAGGAGTTTGTTTACCTCCAGAGCCCGTAATTACGCGATGGGGAACATGGATTAAGGCCGCGATATTCTACGCAGACCATTTTGAAGCCATTAAAGACGTTTTAGATTTAGAAGACAATTCGCAGTGTGCAGTGCAAAGTCAAGCATTATTCAAAAATGTAAATTTAGCTAAGGAACTTGTTTTTATTAAGGTTAATTTTAGTTTCGTACTAGATATAATAACTTCGTTAGAAAGTAGGAATATAAGTTTAAGAGAATCAATTAATATTGTTGAAACTTTTTCCGACAAATGCAAAAAAGTGCCCGGTGATGTAGGAAATCAAGTAAGAAGGAAACTCGAAGTTATTGTGGGAAAGAATGAAGGCTTTAAGTATTTAATGGAAGTCAAAAATATTTTTGATAGTAAACCATCCAACGAAGTAATACCTTGGCCTTATAACTTACTACCCAAATTAAAATATTGCCAGATCACATCGGTAGATGTTGAAAGAACTTTTTCTTTGTACAAACATATTTTTACAGACAGAAGGCACACATTTTTATTGGAAAATTTTGAAAAATATATCGTTATAAATGCATTTTATACTATTTCAGGTTGAAAATTGTACCTATTATGTTTTTCTTTTAATTTTACTTAAAATAAATAATTTTTGTAAGAGTCGGCGTTTCTTTATTTCCATTTTTCCATGTTATATTCAAGGCATATAATTGCATATTTTGACAAATAAATGCATATTGTTGCATATTTCAGAGAAAAACGATGCATATATATGCGCATATTTTAACTGAATTGACGTGCATATATTCCGCCCTTTATTTATTACGTATTCATAGTTATTGAACAGGAACGTGGCGTGTACGGCTTGCGTAACGACCTACATGCACCGATCGTCGCACAGATATAATGACGACTAACAGCGCACGAATGTAAAGACGAGAAACTATTCGAATGTTTACCCCTTCCACCGAGAGAAACATACCCATGAGCAAAGCCCAACCGTTACTCCGTTAAGCCATTAACATTACATTGAAGGTGGGGAGAACTGTATTTTGTTCTACTTCATCGTATAATACATTGCGTGTGAGCAAGATCTCCAGTCTGCTCACCGCTGTTGTAAGATGAATATCGTCTCTACGTTACAGAATAACACGTTTTCGCGGTTAACGTATGATGAAAAAATCGCAATAAAAAATCTTAAACGGCCGATGCCTCAATTATGTTTAGAAAATAAAGAATCTGTTAAAGGTAAACACGTTATAAGAAAATTGAAAATGAATATTTATCAGAAAAATGACTGGATTTGTGGGTGTGAAAATAAAAATACTTTGCTTTGTTTTCCGTGTCTTTTGTTTGGTGGTGAACCGTCTTGGTCAAAGAACGGAATAAAAGACTTAATTCATCTTAGTGCTAAAATTACGAAACATGAAAATTCTGAAGGGCATTTGAAAAATATATTTAGTCTAAGAATGTTAGGAAAAAAATAACATTCAGAATGTTTTAGATTCATCATATAGAAAAGCAGTTCAACAACACAATGAACAGGTAACAAAAAATAGGCATGTGTTAAATTTAATAATAAATTGCATTAGATTTTGTGGCGCGTTTGAACTGGCACTTCGGGGTCATGATAAACGGCAAACGTCGAATACCAAGGGCATTTTTCGGGAATTGATAAATTTTACGGCAGAATTGGATAAATCGCTCTGAGATCATATCGAAGCAGCACCGGTTTTTATTTAAATTTATAAATGATTTCCCAAACTTTAATGAAAAAGTGATAGAACCTACGAGTAAAGAATAGTGTAGGAGATAGCATAACGTGATGGGCAAATAGGTATTTTTTAGACGGGTTACCACTTTCGGTAGGTCAGTTATGTCCGGTTATTTCAAAAATGACATTTTAGTGTTTCTATAATGGTTAATTGTGTGGCTTGTGGTCGTTCTAAAACGGCAAGAACAAAGAATATTAATTTTTCTCTTCATCGGTAAGTTATTTCATTAGCATTCAACATAGGCAATAATAATTTAAAAAGAGGTATTTTAAATAAATTGTCATATATCTGACATGTCTGATTATGTGTTCAGTGTCGTAACATATATATCCAAGTCATTTAATATTTGTCATATTTTTGACGCAGATTTCATTTAAACCCGTTTGTAATATATTAAAAAGAAGAAAAGAATTGAAAACATAATACACTCACGATATTTCTTTAATTATTTTTGGACTAACAACCTATTTTAAATGATTATCGAGAACACAGGAAGTGTACAGTCGTGGCCAAATAAATGTAGTACAAGCTTTTTTAAATAAATTGTTATAGTGTATTATCTGACATTTGATCACATTTGATTTTACATATTATGACATGCAGCTTAAGTTGAAGTTCGACTCACAATAATAAAATTTCAGATTTTTGACGTATATGAATTTTAAGGTTGTACTACATTTATCTGGCCACGACTGTACATATACCCTATACAAAATATTTATGCACGCCTAAGCATTGCGGCGGCCATATTGAGATACCAAATTTGGACAAATATTATTATTAAGGAGACTCTCTCCTGTTCTATTCTTTACTCGTAGGATAGAACTGTTCTGCAAGTCAAAGACACGCAAAATGGACTTCGTTTATCGTCAGATGTAATCAAACTGTAGTGTTATATTTACTATTCCCTCAAAACAAACTGTACAATGAACAGTACCTGTCTGGAACAGTATGTCGGTGAAACTTATAAAGATTGGGTAAGCGTTCTTGTATTATACTTTTTAATTTTGAAATTATGCACTCCCTATGTGAACCACCCCGAGCCGCCACTGTGATCATGTAATACCACACTATAAATCCTATTCGTTTTCATACTAAATACGTCAAAACTTTCCATAGTGACCAGAATGGTAATGACTTGTTTACTTATATCTTGTCAAAATTTTAGTTCTGTTCGGTTTTAGTTTCGGAAGTTTTATTTGATAATTTTTCATATATTATACCCTCATTAGAATCAAGAAACATGGCAAGAAGTAAAAGTAGGCGTAATGATATGGTATACAACTATTACAAATCCTGTCCAAGGCTAAAATCTGTATTGAATAGAGACACACAGAAAAGATCAGAAAAGCGAGCAACTAGCGTCAAAGAGCAGAAACCTCCTAAATCTCCATTTATAAACTTCTTCAGAGAATATAAAAGCAAGCATCCGAACATTCCTTTATTACAAACGGTAAAGACAGTTACGAAATTGTGGACTAATATGTCATCGAAAGACAAAAAAAGGTATTTCTCTGTTCGATTGAATACCCACAAATCGGGTGGAAGCGGTTCTGGTAAATTCAAAACTAAAAAACGTTCAAGAAAATCTAAAAGCAAGTCAATTATAACGAAGACAGTGGCTTCACGAAAATCGACAAAAATACCATCAGATAATGAGTCTTTGAGTGAAACGTCTTTATCTAGAACTAGGAGCGATTCAGAATAAAATTGTTGTTGCTGTAAAATATTGGGTTTTTTGACATTTCTGATTTAGTATGTTTTTTTTTTATTGTTTGTTTCGTTTTATGTATGTGATATTTTAATAAATATAACTTTCTGTTACACTGTTCTTTGGTATATTAAGCATGCAGAGTAGTATTTTATCAGTCGCATAGTGAGAAGTATCATCAGAAATATTTTCTTTTACGTTCACATGTACCGTTGATACATTTCATTTATAGGAATGAAAACGTCAAAATGACATTCGTGCTCTGTGTCACTTTTAAGTTGACAATTTAATTCATCTGTCAAAAACATGACATTTTAATACACGCTGTGTTAGTTTGCCATCGGATAAACTGCACGTTTGCTAGCGGATAAACTGCATGTTGATTTTCCATGGCAACGAAAATTCAATTCTGACAGTATCGTTCAAATAAATTTCATACATAAACATATGTATTATTCTCTTTCTTTTGTATATGTATTCAAAGGAATGTTAAATAAAAATATTTCGGTTTATTAATATTAATTAAATGATTCATTAAATTGTCTTACCAAATACCATTCGAGTTTGTGTTTATTTCCGGAACAAACTTTCATTTTGACAAAACTCAAACTTTGTTGCTTAAGGGTAACACGACTCGAACAAATAACAAAATGTAAAACCGCTCCACCTTCGGTGTCGCGGTTTTACCATGTTATTTGTTCTCGTCAGTTACCAAGCAACAAAGCTTTCGTTCAAAATGAAAGTTTGTCCGGATAAACACAAACTCTTATGGTATTACCCCCGAAAAAACACACATTTTATGAGTCGCAGCAAGTCGCAGTAATAGCTGCTCTCCATTTGTCAGCTTTAGTAGCTGAATTAACCTTGTTTGTGTTTACTCTGTGGTCATAACATTACTAAAGCGATTCACTCACATGAGCTTCGAATTTACCTTTCTCTGTCCCCTATTACTCCTACCTAAATTTCGAGCAAGTCACACGTTTTGTGTTCTGTATAAGTCATTATAAGTCATAACAATTATGTATACACACAGTAAGTACATTTGCCCCACTTGAAAAGTAATACTTAATCATGGGCAACATTTATATACAACGCTCGTAAAAAATAAATTCTTATTTTATTAGGCGCGATTCTAACTTGACAGATCTACCACTAGTTTTTTAAGTTATCACAGGCTCGCCAGTGTACCTTCCATTTGCAATTTGGTTGGAACACAAAAGTGAGACTAGTTTTTTAAGTTATCACAGGCTCGCCAGTGTACCTTCCATTTGCAATTTGGTTGGAACACAAAAGTGAGACGCCCTCGAACAGTTGTGATTACTTCAAGATATATAAAATTCATATAGTAAAGTACATTACAGTTGTCGAAACAAACTCTTCTTAGTATTCATATATATTTTAGGGTTTTTTCACTTCCCCGAATTTCTCTTTATGAGAGAATGCAAAATATTCTTCAATGCACTCCCACTAAGAATTCTTAAAGAATTTGGACTTATTTTATGTTCCTCAGTCGCTATAATTAGAATTTCATAATTATTCATGTTAACTCAATGTTCTCGACAAAAATGTATGATATAACACATGCTTTACTACATCATATCTGTTGTATATATCGGAATATTATGAATAAACGACTGTAATTAGTTCGATATCTTATTTGCCTAAAATCATTTAAATAGTTTCAGAGATTATCAGAGGTATATATATATAAAATATATTAAAATTCTTTGCCAAATATACAAATTTATTGAAAAAATTAATATCTTCTTGGTAGTAGTGGCATAATGATGAGCAAAAGTAATAACAATATGACAACTGGTTGTCATTTAGAAAAATTGACAAATATAGAATGTAAATCAAATATGTGTGAATGAAAATGTAGACAATAAGCATAGGACAATCGGTATTACTACAGTTCCATTAAAAGGTCTAGGTGTACCATAAACTGTTCAATTAATGTAATTATATAAATAATAACGATGCAACTAGGTAATTAAAAGAATTACGAGTAGAGTTGTTGATATTATGACAAAATAGAATATAAAATCATATAAATGAAAATATATTATATTCCTTCAATCTACTATATAACCACAACATAACCAAAAATTACAAATGACGCTAGCGCCATCTCATCTCTCGTTCAGTTAAAATAACAAAGATGATAGAGGATTGATATTTTGATTTGCTCAACAAGGAGGCGTAATTTGGATAAAATTTGGAATTTAGTTACCAGCATTGAGAAAGAATAGGTAGGGAGATGACGTCACGTGATTAAACCGGGTACAGGTCCGCCAAATTGATAACACACTTATGTCAAACAGGTAGTGTTGGTAAAAAGTGAAGTGTTTGTTAAGTACATCGTGTATTAGAGTTATATAATAACCATACCACACCACATTGACAGAGACCTGCATTGATAATGTGTTTACTAATGGGAAAACAGTTGATCAGTTAACTGTCAACCCACACATGTCTGACCATCATGGACAAGTGGTAAGAATAAAAATCGTTAGAAACGAGAATAACATGAAACAAGTAAGAAAAACGAGAGAGATAAACGAGTTGAATACATACCTGTTTGCACAGAGATTGAATGAGACAAACTGGAATTTTATTTACAATTTCGACTGTTCTCAGAAAGCTTTTTCAGCTTTTCATGAAAAGTTTATGGCAATTCTCGATGACACAATCCCTGAGAAAGAACTTAAAGTAGGTAATAATATGAAATTATCGCCATTAACTTGGTTTACGTGCGATCTACAAAAAATGAAGAGAACACTGGATGCTCTATCAGTAATAAAAGACGTGCGCAATGATACTGATACTACAGAATTATATCAGCGACTAAAAAAAGAGTATGCAGAGAGGGTAATTCAGCAGAAGAGAAAAGGTATTGCAGATCATATACAGAGTGCCCATAATAAAACTAAGGCAATATGGAATATTATTACACAACACACGAGTAAACGATCGGAACTGGGAGGACATTTGCCCCTATTCCATGCGAACCAGATTAATGAATTCTTCGCGACGATTGGGGAGAGGACAGTAGCGAATCTCGAGGGTCCAAATCGTGATGCTCAAGACTTATTGCAGCGGAAATTAAAATCGTCTGATCGGTCGTTTTTTCTTTCTCCAACAACAGAGGGGGAAGTCCAGGCCATCATACAGAAACTGCACAAGAAGAACACTAAAGACGTATATGGTGTCTCTGTACAACTTTTGAAAGACCTAAGTCAAAATCTAGTGGCTCCGCTTACTCTATTATTTAACAAGTGCTTGGAGTCTGGATGTTTTCCTGTTGAGTTGAAGATGGGAAGGGTCATTCCGATATTTAAAGCTGGTAACGCGGAGCTGATGAGCAACTATAGACCTATATCTATACTACCTGCAATTTCAAAGATCCTAGAGACAATGATTAAAACCCGATTAACGGAATATTTCCGGAAGTTCAATATCATTCAGTTACACCAACATGGCTTTATGGAAAATAGGTCCACCTCAACAGCTATTGTAGAGGTGTTAGAATATGTGGCGGATGCTTTTGATGATGGAGAGGAGGTGATGATGTCTTGTTTGGATCTGGGGAAAGCATTTGACTGTGTGGAACATGCAACGCTATTAAGAAAACTGGAGTCATATGGCATCACGGGAATAGCCAATAAATTAATAGAATCATATCTTAAGGATCGCGGGCAAGTTGTGTCGTGGAGGGGCCAGGTTTCAGAATCGGTCCATGTCGCTAGGGGAGTGCCACAGGGTTCTATTTTGGGGCCCTTGGTTTTTCTGGTGTATGTGAATGATTTTGCATATAACACTTCTGAGGCAAGAGTGATCATGTATGCGGATGACACGACTCTCCTACTGAAAGATAAGCCTGGAGGTGGAGATGGAGGACGCTGTTGCGGAGGCTGGAGAGTGGTTTAGAAGTAATGGTCTACAGTTAAACAGTGGAAAAACTCAGCAACTGTGTCTTACTACTAAGAGAGATATGAACCAAGAACAAGAGGCTCGCTTCCTGGGCCTTAGTATTATACTTCTCAACTGGGTTGGGACTGCCATAT